>MU390258.1:0-340668 GCA_022578715.1 Nemania sp. FL0916 | reverse complement strand
AATAAAAAATTATTAAAATATAATTATAATTAATTAATATAATATTTATTAATTATTTATTATAATAAAAATATTTTTAAAATATATATATTATTATTTTTTTAATATTTTAAAATATTATTAAATTTTAAAAAAGTTTAATTTATTAAAAAACGGTTTATTTTTTTAATTTTTTTAAAATTATAAATACGATATTTTTTATATTAAAATTTATTTTTTTTAAATTTTAATTAATTTAATTTATTATATATTTTTAAATTTAATTTATAATTTTAATAATTATATTAACGTATTTTTTAATTTTAATTATTTTATTTTAAATTTTTTTTAATAATAAACGTTTTTTAAAAAAAATATTTTTTAATTTATTTTTTATTATTTTATTTTTTTAATTAAAATAAAAAAATATAAAAAAAATTATTTCGATTTTATATTTTAATTTTTAATTTTAAAAAACGGAATATAAAAAGTTTTTTTATTTATTTTTTATTATATAATAACGTTAAAATTAATAAAACTAATAATACGGATTTAATAAAAAAAATTATTTTAAAAATTTTTATTATTTATAATTTATAAAGTTTTAATTAATAATATTTATTAATTATAATAAAGTTTTAATTAATAATTCTTATTAATTATAATAAAATTCTAACCGGTAATTTTTATTAATTATAACTTATAAAATAAAATGTTTAAATTAAAAAATAAAGATTTCGGACGTTTTATAAATAATCAATATAATATATTATTAATTAAATAAAAACTTTAATTAAAAACTTTAATTAAAAGTTTTAATCGTAAAATTTATATAATTATTAAAATAAATAAATAAAAACTTTTTTTTATACTGTTTATAAAGTTTTCTGTTTTTATTTTTTCTTATATATATAAATAACTTTAATAATTTTAAATTAAACGTATATTAATTAATCCGTACGGTTTATTAAACGGTTAAAAAAAACACGTATAAATAAAAATATATTATATTTTTATACGAAAACAAATTAAAATAAACTATAATAATTTTACCGCGTATAATTAAAAAGTTAAAAACTAACGAAAAACTAATAAAATTATAAATAATTTATTTAATAATTATTTTTAATATTATAATATTAAAAGATTTAATTAAACCGGAAATCGTTAATTTATTCCGTAATAGTTTTAAAAACTAGTTTATATAAATTAAAATTATTAAATTTTTTTTAAAAAAAAGTTTTTAAAAGTTATAAATCATATATAATTTAAAAACCTAAAATAATAATTAATTCGGTTTTATTAATTAATTAAATCTTTATATAATTAATAAATAAATCGGGTTATAAATTAAAATTAAATAAAGTAATTATAAGAAAACAATACGGAAAATCGGTTTAATTCGGAAGTTTAAATCGGTTAAGTCCGGAAGTTTAAATCGGTTAAATCCGGAGTCGCGGTTAGTTTAATTCGGATTCAAAGTTAGTTTAGTCCGGATTCGAAGTTAGTTTCGGAAATAAAAAAAAGATTAATAATAATTAAAAATTATTATATATAAAACAATAAAAATATAATAAAGTTTTTTTTTTTTAATAAATACTTTTATTATATATTATAAATAAATTAAAACTTATTTCGATTTTATATAATAATAATTTAATTAAATTATATAAAAAAATTATTTAAATATAATTTATAATAAATAATTTATTAAATTAATTATTTTAATAATAATTTATATAAAATTAAAATTATTAATTTAAATATTTATTTATAATTTTAATTTATTTTATAATTTTATAATATTTAAATAAAATAAATACGTATTTTATTTTTATAATTTTATTAAATTTATTTATAAAAATAAAAAAAATAAAAAATTATAATTAAAAATTATAAACATAAAAATTCCGAAATTATAAAAAAAAAATTATAATATAATTTATATTACGTTTTTTATAATAATTTTTATAATATAAAATATTATTTATATTTTTTTAATTAGTTTGTTTTTATTAATACGTTATTTAATTTTTTTTTTATTTTTTAATATTTTTTTAAAATTTATTATTAAATATTTTTAAACGCGGTTAAAAATAAAAATTAAAATTAATTTACCCGACGTTTTATTATACGAAATCTTTATTAATCAATATTTTAAATAATTAATTATATAAATATTATAATTATTTCCGATTTTTAATTATTAATATTAATTTAATAAAAATTAATATATATTTTTTAAAAACAAATTATAAAAATATAATTATATATTTTTTATATTATTTAAATTTAAAAAACGGGTATATTAAATATAATTAATCGTTTTTAAAAATAAATTAATTTATTTTTTAAAATTTAAATATTTTTAATTATATTTTTCCGAGTTTTTTATTAATAAATTTCTATATTAAAATTATTATAATTTTTATAAAAAAACTATTTAAAAAATATAAAAATTAATTATTTTTTTAAAATTATTTTTAATTTAATTATTATAATTAATATATTATAATTTATTTATTTAAAAATTTAAATATTATATAATTTAAATATAATTATATAATATTAAATTTTTAATTTATTTTTTTAAATAATTAAATTTTTTTATATATAAAATAAAACGTTAATAATAATATTTTTTTTTATTAATATATAATTAAAAAATTATATTTAAAAAATAAAAATATTTATTTAATTTATTTAAAATTTAAATATTATTTTTAATTAAAAAATTTTAATATTTTATAATTTATTAATATTATAATAAAGTTTAATTTTATTAATTTTATTAATTTAAAATATTATTTTTTAAATATTAAAATAATAATTAAATAAGTTTTAATTTATTTATAATATATAATATAAATATTTAT
The DNA here is from genome assembly GCA_022578715.1 of Nemania sp. FL0916. Classification (NCBI taxonomy): domain Eukaryota; kingdom Fungi; phylum Ascomycota; class Sordariomycetes; order Xylariales; family Xylariaceae; genus Nemania; species Nemania sp. FL0916. Next base: position 337,813 of record MU390258.1, on the reverse strand, counting down.
TAAAACAAAAGTTTTATTATATTTTTATTATTCTGTATTTAAATAATAGTTTTTAATTATTATTAAATTTTTTTTATTTCCGAAACTGATTTTAAATCCGGACCGAATTAATTTTAAATCCGGATTAAATTAACTACGACTCCGGACTTAATTAATTTAAACTTTTAAACTTAACCGATTTAAACTTCCGAATTAAATTAACTTTTTATATTATTTTTTTTAATTAATTTAAAACCCGATTTATTCGCCGGTTATACGAAGATTTAATTAATTAATAAAACCGAGTTAATCGTTATTATAATTTTTCGAAACACGTAATTTATATTATAATGTTTTAATATTCGAATTAAAAATATTTTAATTTTAAATCGAATAATTGTTTTTTCGAACTTGTTTTAATATAATTTAACAATTTCGAACTTAATTAAATTTTTTAAAATAATAATATTATATATTATTAATAAATAAATTTTTTATAAATTTATAAAAATCGGTATTATTTTTATTTTTAAATTTTTAAATATATAAAATAAAGTTATTATAATTTGTTTAAATTTGTTTTTATACGAAAACATGTTTTTTGTTTTTTATAAATTAACTTATTATTAAAGTTATTTATATATAAAAAAAACAAGAATAAAAGATTTTATAAGCGGCGTAAAAAAAGGTTTTATTTATTTTTTAAGTTTTAACCGCGTAAACTTTATAATTAAAGTTTTTAATTAAGGTTTTTAATTTAAATTTTTATTTAATTAACGTCCGGAAACTTTGTTTTATAATTTAAAAACTTTGTTTTATAAATTATAATTAATAAGAATTATTAATTAAAATCTTATTATAATTAATAAAAATTATTAATTAAAACTTTATAAGTTATAAATAATAAAAATTTTTAAAACAATTTTTTATAATTTATTAAATCCGTATTATTAGTTTTATTAACTTTAATAATATTATATAAAAAAAAATAAATAAAAAAACTTTTTACGTTTTGTTTTTTAAAATTAAAAAATTTAAAAAAAAAATTAATATTTTTTTATTAAAAATTTTATAATTTAATTTAATATTATATATAATTTTAAAATAATAAATTATTAAATATTATTTTTTTTATATAATTATAATTATATTTTTATTATTATTTTATTAAATATATTGATTTTAATATAAATAAAAAATATATAATTATAATATTTTAATATAAAAATTAATATTATAATTTTTTTTAATATTTAAAAAACTTTTTTATATTATTATATTTTTATAAAAAATACGTTTTTATTTATTAATTTATTTAAATATAACGTAATATAATTATATTTTTTATAAATTTATAATAAAAATTATAAAATTTAAAAAAAGATTATATATTTTTAATAATATATAAAATTTATTAATTTTTTATTATTTTTATTTTTTAAAATTAATTTATATATTATTAATATTAATAATATAATTTATAAATTTTATCTTTATAATATAAAATATTATTTTTTAATATTAATTTAATATTTTATATTAAACGTTATTAAATAAACATTATTATTTTTATTAAAAAAATATTATCCGGGTTATTTTAATTTAATATAATTAATTATTAAAATTTTTATAATATTACTTTTTTTTACCCTTTTTACTTTTTATTACAAATTTAAAAAAATTAAACCTTTTATAATTTTATTGTAAAAATTTAAAAAAATTAAATCTTTTAAAGTTATTAAATATAATTAAAGTTATTATATTATAATTAAAACTGTTAAAGTAATAAAAGTTATTATATATAATTAACAGATTAAATATTAATTAATTTGTTTTAAACTGTTTTAAAAAAATATTATTTTTTCGATTAACTCGACTTTTTTAAAGTTATTAAAACTTTTAAAATTATTAAAACTTTTAAAACTATTAAAATTATTAAAGTTATTAAAACTATTAAAGTTATTAAAACTATTAAAATTATTAATATTATTAAAAAAAATAATTATAAAAGTTTTAATAATTAATTACGTTAAATTAAAACAGTTTAAATAATATTCTTTTAATAAAAATAATAATGTTTATTTAATAACGCTTTTTATATTTTATAACCGGGTTAATATTTTATAAATAAATTAAAATATTATTTATATAAATATTATTAAAATTATTAAAATAATCGAATAAAATATTATTTATATATAATTAAAATATAATGAAATTATTAATTAAATTAAAAAATTATATAATATATTAATATATATTATATTTTATATAAAAAATTATTAATTTTTTAATTTTTAATTTTTTATATATTTATTAAAAAATTTAATAAACGTAAATTTTAATAAAAACAATAATTTTAATTATTTAAAATAACGTTTTTTTTATTAAAAATAATAAATAATAATTTTTTTTAATAATTTATTTAATTTATAATAAGTTATATAAAAATATAATTTTTTTATTAATTTTTATATAAATAATATATATAAAAAAAAACTATATTTAATATAATATTTTTTTTAAATAATTTATTAAATATTTTTTTATTATTTTTAACTCGTTTAAAAATATTTTATAAAATAAATTATATTTTAAATTTTAAAATAATTTATTTTTAATAAATATTATTTTATAATTTATTTTAAAACGGAATTTTAAAAAAAATATCCGATTTAATTTTATTAAAAATATTAAATAAATTATAATATATAAAAAATATTATATTAATAATTTTTTTTTAAATTAATATTATTATATATTAAATAATAAAAGTTTTTAAAAAATTTTTTTTATTAAATCTGTATTATTAATTTTATTAATTTTAATATTATTATATAAAAAAAAGTAAATAAAAAAACTTTTTACGTTTTATTTTTTAAAATTAAAAATTAAATAAAAAAAATATTATTATATATTAAAAAAATTATATTTATTTTTAATAAATTTAATAATTTTATAAATATTTATAATTTAAATTTTTTTTTAATTTATTTTAATTAATTAATTAATTAAAAATTATAATCAATATATTAATTACGAGTTTTAATTTATTTATAATATATAATATAAATATTTATTAAAAAAAAAACTTTATTATATTTTTATTATTCCGTTTTTAAATAATAGTTTTTAATTATTATTATTTTTTTTTTTTTCGAAATTAACTTCGAATTTAAACTGAACTGATTTCGAATCCGGATTAAATTAACCGCGATTTTAAATTTAATTAATTTAAACTTCCGGACTTAACCGATTTAAACTTTTAAACCGAACCGATTTTCCGTTTTATTTTTTCGTTATTAATTAATTTATTAATTTAAATGTTTTAAAAACAGTTTTTTTTTAATTAACTTATAACCCGATTTATTTATTAATTATATAAAGATTTAATTATTTAATAAAAACGAATTAATTATTATTTTAATTTTTTAAATTATATATAAATTATAGTTTTTAAAAACGTGTTTTTTTAAAAATTTAATAATTTTAATTTATATAACTTAATTTTTAAAACTATTTTAAAATAAATTAATAATTTTTAATTTAATCGGGTTCTTTAATATTATAATATTATAAATAATTAATAAATAAATTATTTATAACTTAGTAAGTTTTTAATTTTTGTTTAAGTTTTTAATTTTTGTTTAAGTTTTTAATTATATATAATAAAATTAATACAACTTGTTTAAAATCGTTTTTATATAAAAATATAATTTTTATTTTATACGGATTAATTAATATACGTTTAATTCGAAGTTGTTAAAGTTGTTTATATATATAAAAAAGAATAAAAAAAAAACTTTATAAACGGTGTAAAAAAAAGTTTTTATTTATTTTTTAAATTTTAACCGTGTAAGTTTTATAATTAAAACTTTTAATTAAAGTTTTTAATTTAAGTTTTTATTTAATTAATAACGTGTTATATTAATTATTTACGCGGTATTAATTTAAAAACTTTATTTTATAAATTAATTATTTTTAACTTTATTAAAAGTTATAATTAATAAAAATTATTAATTAAAATTTTATTATAATTAATAAAAATTATTAATTAAAACTTTATTATAAATAATAAAAGTTTTTAAAATAACTTTTTTTATTAAGTCCGTATTATTAATTTTAATAATTTTAATATTATTATATTAAAAAAAAATTAAAAAAACTTTTTACGTTTTATTTTTTAAAATTAAAAATTAAAAAAAATTAAATTATAATATATTTAATAAAAAAATATTTATAATTATAAAAACTTTAAAAGAATAAAAACAAAATTAATTAATTAATAAAAAAAGTTTTTCATTATAATTACGGATTATAAAATTTTAAAATATTTTAAAATTAAATAATATTTTAATTTATATTAAATTAATTAAATTATTTTTATAACGGATTATAATTTTTTTATTTTTTATTAACCGGGTAAAAAAAACGTATTAATAAACGTTTTATTTTAAAAATAAAAAAATATTATTTTTAAAAAAAATAAATTAATAATATAAAAATATATAAAAATATTTTAATCAATAAAAAAATTTATTATTAAAAATAAATAAAGTTTAAAAATATTACTTTTATATTTTAAATAAATATTAGTTTTATATATATTAATTTTATATAAAAATTATTAAATTTTTTTTTAAAAAAACTCGTAAAAGTTATTTTAATCGATTATATTTTTTTAATAAATTATTAAAATTTTAAAATAAAGATTTATTATTAAAAAATCCGCGAAAATAATTAAAAATTATAAATAATATAAAACGGATTAACGTTTTATAAAAACCGTTTAATTATATTAAATATATTCGTATTATATATTAAATTAATTAATAAAATTTATAATTATATTTTTATAACTTATTTAAAACGAAAAAAAACACGAATATTAATAATTAATCGTTATTAATAGTTTAAAATAATAAAAAATTATAATATTTATATATTTAATTATATAAAATATAAACTTACGAAAGTTTTTAAAAATAAAATACCGGGGTTGTTATATTTTTTATTTATATTTAAACGTTTTTAAAAATATTTTATTATAAATTTTAAATAAATATTTAAAAATTAAAAAAAATATAATAATTTATTAATAATAATAAATAAATTAAATAAACGAGCGTAGATTATATTATATATTACGGAAATTATTATAAAAAACGTTATTTAAATATATTACGAAAGTCTTTTTTAAATTTTCGAGTTATTTGTTATAATTATTTCCGATCGAAAATTATAATTTATTTCGGCTTTTATAAATAAAATTAATAAATTATTAAAAATTAAATATATGTTCGTATTTATAAGTTATTATAAAATAATAAATTAAATAAAAATTATAAATAAATATATCGATTAAAAATTACGTTTATACGTAAATTATTATTAAAATAATTAATTAATTAAAATATTTATATTAAATTATATATAAATTATTTTATTATATAAAAATATTAATATATTTTTTTATAAAATCGAAATAAAATATTCAATATTATATAATTTTAATTAAAATTATAATATATTAAAAAAAATTTTAAAATTTATTTAAAAAAAAAAGTTATATAAACGCGTATAAAATCGAATAAAAATTATAATTTAATATATTAATACGGTTAAAATTTATTTATAATAATCGTAAAAATATATAATTAATTAAACGAACCGGAAATATTATAAATTTAATTTTAATATAAAAAACTTTATATTTATTTATAAAAAACGTTAATTATAAAAAACCGACTAATTATCGAATAAATTAAACTTTTTTATAATTTAATAAAAGTTTAAAATTATTAAAAAAAATATTTTCGAATTAAAAATCCCCGAGTTATAAAAATCAGTTATTAAGTTTTATATTAATAAATTAAAAAAATATTTTAATAATTTATTATTTAAATAAAAAACAAATAACTTAATAAACGAAATTATTAAACTTAATAACGAAAAAAAATAAATAATTAATAAAATTAAATTTTCGAAATTATATTATTATAAACTATAATATTAAATTAGTTAAAAAAAATAAAACTTTAATAACATGTAATATTATATAAAAATTTTTAAAAATAACGTTATAATATTTAAAAATTTTTATTATAATAATCCGGAAATATTAAAACTTTTATTACGATTAAAAAAATAATTAAAAACGGTTATTAAAAATAATTTTATAAAACTTTATAAAAATAATAATAAATTTATAATTATAAAAAATATTAAAAATTATAAACGTTAAATATAAACCGGGATTAATTAAAATTTATTAATAATTAATATAAAAAAACCTTATATATAACGTAATAATATAAAAACTTTAATTAAAAATATAAAGTAAATATCCGAAGTAATTTTTTTTATTAAAAAGTACCGGTTTAATCCGCGGATTTATTTCGAAACAAATTAATTTTTTCTTTTTAAAAGAATAATTACGGGATCTTATAATTATATAATTATTTTAATTTAAATCACGTAATTTAACTCGGTTATTATATTAAACTTCTTATAAATAATAACTTTTTTATATAATTTGTTTTTCTTTATACGTAAATTTTCGTATAAATTAACTACTTTATTAAAAGTTTTACTTTTTATAACGATTATTAATATAATATATTATAAATAATTATTTTAATAATTTAAACTAGTTTTTTTTTATTATAATTAATTAAATAACTTTTTTTAAATAAATAAAACTTTTAATTATTAAAAAACTAGTTATTAATATTAATTATATTAAATTAACTTAATTAATTAATTATTTTAAATTATTTTAAATTGTTATAATAATTAATTTTTAAAAACTTTAAATTATTATAATATAAAATTTTCTTATTTTATATAAATTAAATAAAAATCGGGAATATTTTATTATAATTTAACATAATAATAATTTAAAAGTATAAGTATTTTAAACCGGTTATTTAATACAAAATACTTAAATTAGAATTATTTACACTCCTGTCGTTTAAATACTTAACATTCTCAAAAATATAACCATCAAACCTCATCAGATCACATAACAGTGAAGTTAATTAGTAATACCGCTATTAGGCGTACAACAACATCGCCTATCTAGAAATTCGTCCACAAAGCTCCCCCCTAACTAGTACATAAAGGCCATAACCTGACGCGACGCCGATTCCAAAACGAGATGCATGCATATAGAAACACGTTATTCCAGAGACGCAGCAGCCAGCAGTTCCTTCTCGAGCGAGCCCAGCTTGTCGCTGACCGATTCTGAACTTCGCAGTGTCAATACTGCGGCTTTCTGAGCCACGTCGACCAAGTTTTGGATCTTGCCTCCTTGCGCCAGGCCAGCAACGAGTGTCCCCAAGAAGGTGTCGCCGATCCCATTAACCGACACAGCGTCTATAACATTCTCACTTGGTAGGAATAATCTCATGTACACGCCTCCGACATTAGCATCGCCGTTCGTGCATCTTGTGAGAATGAATTGCTCATGCGCAGCATCAAAAAGACGCGGGTCATCCCTTCTTAGTATTGTGGTTAATAGAGCCCCTGCGCTCCCCAACTTCGTCACAATAGTCGGAATGTAGGGCAGCAGTTGGATGGCCTGTTGTGGGATTCCGGCATCCGTCATAGTAGCCGAGGTGATTTTCAAAAAGCGATCCCTGGCTCCTCTCATGCCAAACGCATCTATGACAGACCACCACCGCGGACTATCGAAATATTCATTGGTCTGTGCGGCCGTGTGCATAGCCGCCAGCTCATATTGATTCGGCGTTGCAAGATCGACCGTGGCGTTAGGGAACACGCCTAAGTTTTCGATGCTCCGTTCGGAACAGAAAAGTCGCTCCGACTTGGCCTTGGAGACAGGTTCATAGGCTATCTGGGCTTTGTTTTGTTTACCTGCCTGCATCCAACGTCGAATATCGTGATCTTTCCAGTTCGCATCGACGACGAGCCACTTCGGACTCGAGGACTTGACGATAGAGGTCCACGACGGCGAGAAGGTTTGGTTGGTGAATATGTCCATGTCTGCCATGGCAAGTACAAGATGCTTATTCGCATCGTTAACGGACACGTATTGTGCTGTGCGGGAGCCCGGGTGCTCATCACGACTTAGCTGTTGAATGCATGAAATATCCATTCCCGAGGACTCAAGTGATGCTAAAACTGTCGAGCCAGCACTTCAACGGTAAGTTGGTGAGACGTTCTAATCACAGCAAGAGCACTTACAGATCCCGACCGACCATGCTACAAAGACGCACTTTCGCATGCTTATTGATCCTATGAGCGGCAAGTGCTACGTTACGCCCGACTCCACCTATTGATTGACTGATATGCGATGGATTCGAAGTATGAAGTTGTGGAATTGGATCTTGAAGCGGATTCACACCAGTGTAGTCGCAACTTAAGTCTACAGCAACAGACCCGGCAACAAGAATATCTGCTTGGGGTGTCACCTATAACAGTTAGTCTATGCACCCTGCTAATCGGCTAAATGGTCAAATTGTTTTAGGATTTAAGCAGTGATTGCAGATGTTTTACATATTTAACGGAAGCTAGCATACCTCCGGCGCCGCGGTCACTTTGGGTATTGGTGCAGTTACAGTGGCAGATGTCTCTAGACCGGGCCAATTCTTCACCCTATCCCGCATCTTGTTAGACCAGTGCGGCGAAGAGATGCAAGAGCTCATAGCTCACGGTGAATTGGACGAGGAGGCACCTTCAGAGGTGAGCCTAGACAGTGCCCCGGCTACCTTCGCAGCTCGTTCCACATTTGATCGTACCAGAGCTTTATTTGCCGGTGCGCTCGCCCCTTTCGTGAGCTCTCGGATTCTTCCCAGAATGAAAGGTGTATTTCTGAATCCGTGGGCACCTTCCTCGTCGGCTTCGCGAACCGCCTGCTCGATGATTCTAGACATCTCCTTTCCAGGTATCGAATCTTTCTCAGGGATGGGGTTAGCAAATAGAAGGCCTGACTCGATTCCTAACTTTTCCTGTGCCAATAGTATGGCTGCGGCGTGCTCCTCATCTTCAACAACGAAAGGGCTTTTGATGCCAGTTTCCCGAGTCCAGAAGCCAGGAAAATCAACATCCCCCGTGCGCCCGTCAGCGAAGGTCGAGACCATCGCGCCCTGGGTTTCCAGGTATTCAAACGTTCTGGGAATATCCAGAAAGCCTTTGATACCACTGCAAATGACCGCCATCCTTGTCCTTCCCAATTCAGTTAAGTCGGCACTGATATCGAAGGACTCGTGGCCACCTCGATGAACACCACCAAGACCACCGGTGCCAAAGACGCGAATGCCGGCTAGCCTTGCCAAAACCATTGTTCCAGCGATTGTTGTTCCGCCATTGATCTTTCGGCCGGTCATACTCTAGATAGAAATTTAGTGGCCACCATTCGATCAGAAAGTTGTCGGTAGCCCAAACCTACCGTTCCAACAACGTATGCAATATCTCGCCGGGACACCTTTCTCGGGGAACCCTCGACCATATGGATAACTTCGTCGGGAGTGAGCCCAACGGTGGGCACACCCTCTAGGATGCCTACAACGGCAGGTATAGCACCATTTCTCCGAACAATACCCTCGAGATCGAGATCATTGCCAAGGGCTCCGTGGGTGTATATCGTGGTCTCAAGAGCGACCACTGGCTTGTTTGTGGCTAGAGCCTCAGTCACTTCCTCAGATACTCGCAGTATCTGCTTTAACCCAGCCAAGTTCCCGGAAGCATAGCCTCGGCTCAGCGTGTGGCGAGCCTTGCATGGATTAAGGGTTCCACGGCTCGCAGCCCATCGTCTGGCGTGTGGTAAAGAATTGCGAAAGGCCTGCATAACGATTCAACAATGCTCTCACAATAGTGAAAGCTGAGTCCTTTACTCTGTTGAACTTGGTTGCATAAACAACACGCTATTTTTTCCGCTGGTCAAGCCTCGACTTAAATTGAACGGTAACAGAATCCGAAGTCGGAAACTTCCGAAGCCATATGTGCAGCCCTGCAGACTACAAATGCCCGCTAACGGATCTCATCGCTAGGGTTCTCCGCTTTACCCTGTAGTGCATAGGGCGTAATTACGTGCCTAGGTGCGCTGTCTAACCTAAAGCGCGTCGCTGAAATGTGATGAGGGCCAGATTCATCGCCATTATCAAACGCACCAGAAACCACGCCAACCGCGGTGATAGAGTCTTGCCCCTATCGCAATCAATTTACACCACGGCAGAGATTTTGCTTTAAAATAGTCTTAAGGACAGTAAGTCTAACAGATGCACTCTACAATTGATGTCATATTGTATACCTAGTAGTTCTTACTCAGATGCACTGAACTTAACTTACAAGTAGGCGATTGGACAACGACCAAAAGGCGCGTTCATGCTGAGATACTTCGTACGATTCTCGAGTCACGGGATTGATGACCATCCGGGATTGCTCGCTCAAGCAGGATTTCATGCATGAACCCCATCCAGACTGAAACACCCTTGCCGTACCCGAGATGAGCTACGGTGCACTAGACCGAAGAGTAGGATCCCTAGCCGATTTCCCGGGCCCGTCTCCTATGAAGGCATCACGCAACGCGACCCTTTCGAAAATGAGATTAAAATGAATACGTAGAGGAATTTCGAACTTTTTTGGGCTTCGTTTGCGTGCACTCCCTTGATTATCATCCGTTTGCGCACGGAGCTCTGGCGCAATGAGGTCCCTCGGCCATGGCACCGGGATATTAGTCTCGCTATTCGTCGCGTCGGCCCTTGCCGCTGATTTTGTCACTTCAGGCGGCCAAATCTTTACTCCTGGCTTCGCGATTCTGGATGCGCCTCAACCAGGCACGCCTCTAGGCGGAGGTGCGTAAATTTTCCAGGTCAGCAACACACACAAGTATGGACCTCTAATACAAGCATTTTCAATTACGTAGACACCATCGAGGTGGCACTAGACGTCTCAGCTGACGGCAAGCTGAATCTGCCTCCCTACGACCCGGCCAGCCCGAGCCTCATCCACAACATCACCATATTTCTATACAGCTACGACACGGGCCGGAACTTCACCATCACCAATGGCACGGCGTCCGCGAACAACGCCTCGCTAGGCGACATCATGCTCTCGGAGCCGGGCAGCACGGTCAAGCACGTCAAGTGGACTTGGCCAGACTGTCTCATCGGCGACGGGAAACCGGATGGCTCTGGTAGCGATCGCGGGGCTTATAATGTTAGTTGAGATCACCCACTACCATATAATAGTAGTCTCTGCGCAGGAGTATTAACGGTCCCTGGTAGATTTCTATACGCCAGAACTTCCGCTTAAACGGCGATGATCACTATACGATCTTCGATGTCCCTATTTCCGTCACTAACAGCATCCCATTTGTCGGCAACAACCCGTCTTGCGATTCCGTGAATAATCCGCTGCTCACTCCGGAGGAAATCGATGCTACGACGGCGAACAGCGTGGGAATTCTATTTGCGCCAGGCGATGCGACGGTGGTACAGCAACAACAGCCAACGGGCGAAAACGGTGCTGGGTCGGTGGTGTTTGAATGGAAGTCTGCTGTTGTTGGACTGCTGGCGTTCGGGATGTTAATTTTCTAATTCGATTTCCGCACGGCTAGCATCATAATTCATTTGTTACCCCCTAGAAATGTACATACAGTTCAATTTATGCTTATGCCGTGCGACGTAATAGTTCTGGACTAGGACGCTCCACCCTGACACGGCTCGATTTTCATACCGGTATCCCTTAATTAATGCCCCTTACACTATAAGTCCATTGAACTTGTCTCGTCTTTTACGGTAACTCTCGTTCTCGTGTTCAAGCGCACCAAAGCTACGCTGGTCCTAGCTCCCGTGGGCTTTCTTGCTTCAAATCGCCGTATCGTGAGCTCCTCGCCACGATGGGAGGATGCACGTTGGATCCCCTGCCTCGTTCAATAAAGGGTTCGAAACTGAAAGCCTTCGACGGCAATATCGAGAGTGTGCAATTCCAAAAGCTTCTAAGTTCAGGAGACAATGAGCAAAGCAGCGACGGTCAAGTACCACACAGCCAGGTTTTCCTAGTGAGCATCGATGGCAAACAATTCGCCTTGAAAATCGTAAGTTCGCCAATAAATATCGCAAGCGGAAACCTGATTAGCTGTAGTTCAACTTTTTCAGTATTGACGAGATTCGACCATTCGCATTCGGGAGAGAACGTGTATTGGACGATAACATTGTGCGGCACCATCTAGACCCTTTCTACGCCGAGTGTCGTGCTTTCGGATTATTGGTCGAAAAGGGCCGAGACGACGAGCTGGCAGTTCGCTGTCACGGTTATGCATTTCTATCTGATACTTTGGAACATCAGATTGAACGCCAATTCGGTATAAAGGGCTGGAATCGACAACCGGAAGATGAGGGCACCCAGCTTCGTGCTATCGTCAAGGACTACATCAAATGGACATCGCTCTGCCATCGAAGATCTTTCGAAACAATGAGGAAAAACATACAGGAGTTAAATGCGTTAGGTATCTACAATATGGACATCCGGGAAGGCAACTATTTGGGCGGACGGCTTTTCGACTTCAGCATCGCTATCACTTCTCCGCACCTGAGGTTATGGACAAAGTTTCAGCCTATAGATATAATTCTGAGGGATAAGAAAGATGACCTTCGATGTTTTGATTCAATGGTCAGAGGAATGGAAACGGGAGTAGATCGAAATGGAGAGCCCGCAACAGCCGAGGAGCCAGTCAGACGGCCAGTGACAAGATCGCAAAAATCCAAAGCTCTGGAAGCAGGAATCTAGGCTTCACATGTTAAATTCGCTTCGTATACTTTAAAGCTGAATTTCGAATGCGGCATAAACCCCACGCTGAGTTGCTGTAATAGCTGGTCGACAGTGAACGTTCTTCTGTCACATCTTCTGTGACATTTGTTCATGATATTACCTTTCCTAGCATGTTCTTCTTCGGCCACTCTAGCTAATGATACCATCTTTGAGGTTTGATCCTGAACCCCTAGTGAACCGAATTGTCATACATACATGAACTTCGACGCACAATGGCATAGTTCTCTTTACCAGGTATTAATCTGTGCGCTAGCAAATGTAGGCAAGCGAGTTGTAACCGAGATCCTGGGCTCAGATAATACTGTGACCGGATCACAATATTTTTCCAATCCGGGACGGCCATAACAGGTCCCAAACCTCAACCCAATCCTCAAAACCATACACGGCGTTGGTCTCTTCACCAGTGAAGCCCTTCCAGCCCTCACGTGCTTTCCAAACGTCCACTCCGTATTTCTCAAACGCCTCAGCAGCACTGTCATCGTATCCCGCAACCACCCCTACATTCGTAGGAGTCTCCCAGAGCGGCTGTAAATCGGCGTCGCTATCGGATATGAAGACAACCTTCTGCTTGTTCGCCCTGGGGACCTTATCAAGAAGACTAGTTATAAGCGCCGTCTTATCTCCGCCCGAGAAGAGGGAAATATTATGATTCAATGCCGAGACCGGCAGAACCCCTCGCGGTAGGATCTCAGGACAAAAGGTGTCGATTCGCGAGACCACTTCAGGACACGACGAAGCCTCCTGCAGAACAAGTCGGATCCACGACGGAGACCAATTCAAGCTCACGACATTGATATGGACGCCGTTCCTCTGCGCTCTATGCGCGAAGGCGCACCACCCGCTGCGCAATATCTGGTTCCGGGCGTATTTCACCAGCTCATCTGCCTTGGCCGTCTCGAACAGACCCATGTCTTTGACCCAGTCGAAGGACCATACTTCGACATCGCGGCGGGATGTATCGTCGGCATACGCGATCGCGCTGGCTAGTGATGATGGTTGCGGTAACGCAGCTGCTGCGGCGTCCGCTCGCTGTGAGTAGATCGAGTTGATCTCGTCCCATGAAAGTACTGAGCTGTTGCTGGGCAGAGTCGCATATGCTGCTGTCGCTAGGGCGTCATATGCGTCCGATGTGACGATGGTGCCGTCAAAGTCTATGAATAGCTGGGTCGAGGACTTGCTGGGTGATGTGCACACGGCGGTTGCGCCTAGGGCAAACGCAGAGAGGCGCAATGAAGTTATCATGATGAATATTTTGGTTGGAGAAATTATTTTGTCTATATTTTCCCGAGTTTCGGTTTCATGAAAGCCTTTTCGATGGCTTTGGCCCTCATTGCTGCACTCATCTTAAAATGTTTGCTAGCGTGCGCTTCTTATCGTCGCGTCTTTTAGCGATTGACTAAGTCCGCAGATCGGCAATTAAGACTATCTCTTCAACTTATGTCACTGACTGTTAGAAGCAATGAAATTGAGACTTCGTGAAGTTCTTGTGATACATCGTATACAGCTACATCGCAAGAAAAGTTGCAGAAGTTAGCATCAGCGTAGCAGTCTCGACTGCAGGGGCCTGGCGCAGCCACCCCCTCACACCAATAATATTAGACTAGGGATTCAGCTCGATGACAGCAATGCACTTCTTCTTTCTCTCACCTTAGCTATCACGTACTCTGTCGACAAGATGTGGCTTCTCAATGCTTGTAGTGGGGAGATGAGAGAATTCCTCTCAGAAAATCATGCCCCTCCCTATGCTATTTTATCTCATACCTGGGATGAGGAAGAGGTGTCATTCCGAGACTGGCTCACTGAGCCCTGTAAGAACGTTGAGAAGAAAGTCGGTTATCGCAAAATACAGTACTGTTGCAAGCAAGCTATTGCGGAAGGTTTGGAGTGGGTTTGGAGTAAGTGAACAACTTTACTATTATGTCCGAAGAGCAAGTTCCAGCACCAGAGAGCAAATGTTGACCACAATTATCGCAGTCGATACGTAGGGCTATCCATTTGACCCTCATCATTCACAACTGCTGACGTTAACTTCTGTCGTTTAAAGCTGCTGTATTGATAAATCTAGTAGCTCTGAGCTTTCCGAGGCCATTAACTCTATGTTCCAATGGTACGCTGGCGCTGCTGTCTGTTATGCATATCTGAGCGACGTGGTCTCAGATCAAGATGCTACTGAAGGTGATACTGTATCGGGCTTGAAATATAGTCGCTGGGTATCTCGGGGCTGGACGCTACAAGAGTTGATCGCGCCACGCGAAGTCGTCTTTTATTCCTGCGACTGGCAAGCCTTCGGAACGCGCACCGAGCTCTCAGCGATACTCGCAGCAATCACTTGTATCGATGAATCCTACTTACGTGGCCGTCCTCTTGATCATGCTAGCGTCGCGCAGCGGATGTCATGGGCTGCCAGACGCGAAACCTCACGTGTGGAAGACCAGGCATACTGTCTTCTGGGCATATTCAACGTAAACATGCCTCTGATCTACGGCGAGAGATCGAAAGCCTTTAGGCGTCTGCAGGAGGCGATAGTTCGCGAATACCCCCAAGACCACTCGCTCTATGCGTGGGGAAAGCTCGTCACGCGCTTTTCCTACGAAGTGAGAGATAAGATGCAACTCTGGGGACGACACCCGATAGAACATGACCCCGGCTTAGCCAAGCAGCATTTCTTCGGGTTGTTCGCCGAAAGTCCCGCAGACTTTATCAATTCCGGTGAAGTTGTCCGATCGCCGTTAGCAGATGCGTATCTGGAAGGTTTGGAAGAGAACAGTCAACCGCCTTTTGCTATCGGCCATGCTACGCAGGTGAAATTTCCTTTGAGCTTAGATACGGCATTTGCTGCGTTCCATCTAAAATGCCCCCCTATCGGTGCGACTCCGCTTTTTCATCCTCTTATTTCGATAGCTGCCACTTAAAATCCATACTCGCGGGACACGAGGCTTTAGTCTCGCATTCCGGAAATATTTTCTGTGAGGATGCTGACGACCCACGTTTTAGTCCAGGTACGAACCATTCGATATGCTTGCCTGTTATGCGGGATATGGGATAGCAAGCGTGATGATTTCCACTACATCATAATCCCGGAAGTTGTGAACGGATCTCAAGTATCCCGCACAGACGAGATAGTTATTCACCGCAGATCGAAGTTGTCTCAACGACACATGAGGGACTATACCAAAACATATATTTACAAGGTCCTGCCCCCGTATCGTCCTCGGAAGGGGGGCTTAGTTTTCAGACGAATTGCTCATAGCATACCGGGCATAGGCCATAGGACCAACGGAAAGATATTCGAATCGACCGGGCGCATTTGGTTGAATCCGCCTCGGTCGCTATGGGGTACACTTTACGCTTTGGCTTTTCAGCCCGACGCATCCAGCGGGTTCGTAGTTTACATTGAGCGAAC
The DNA here is from genome assembly GCA_022578715.1 of Nemania sp. FL0916. NCBI lineage: Eukaryota > Fungi > Ascomycota > Sordariomycetes > Xylariales > Xylariaceae > Nemania > Nemania sp. FL0916. Next base: position 321,636 of record MU390258.1, on the reverse strand, counting down.
TAGCCCTGTGACGAGCGGCCACACAAGCGACGGTGTAGACACCAATGGCAGGTTAAGGATCGGGGTAGCGCTCGTCAAGACTTGGCCAGAGAGAGCACCGTCCGCAAATATTAAGAGTCGAGGGTCAAGCCAAGTATCGATCCGAGAGGCGCCCGAAGGGCCGACGGAACGGCCGCGCACAGGTTTACCCCATGAAGATCCCAACCAGGTGATGGATTACTATTTCAGTAATCCGGATAAGATCCCGCGCAGGCATGACATGGAAATTCCTAGAGACGAATGGCGGATCGACCTAGACGGCTACGCGGATGTCTACGTTGCTGTTGAGCGGGTTGGTATTGATGACGATGGATACGATGACTACATCGGCGAGCAAATGCCAGACTGCTTCGTCGACGTTATTGACCTTGTCATCCGGGTCCCGGGAGACCCGGGGTATAAGGGCACGATAGCGGACCCGACTATGAACACAGCTGGACACGCGACTCATCGGTCTCGCAAAAGCGAGTGAAGAGCTAACGGAGGCGGTAAAAAAAAGATGGCTGTTCACATAGAATTGACCGTAGTCATAGTGTGTGGCTGGCCTAGATGCGAAAATCTCCCTATGCACCCCCTTTGCCTGGCTTGACAGTATTTAAGCCCTTTCCGATCTCGGCTTTTATGCTAAAGTTCTCGATCAGAGCAGAGACGGCCAGGTTGATGTTCTTGATAAACGTGTCGGTGAAGTTGCCGACTAATGGCTGGGCTACTATGCTTAAAGAGCGCCCGCCAACAGCCTTCTTCTATGCGCTGGTGGCTGTCTTGAGACTGGATTTAAGCATGGTGGTGCTCCCAGTGGCGAGCTCATATCATGTCCAGCCAGGTGATATTGATTGAATTGCTGCATGTTCCCTATGTTCTCAAGTGTCATTGCGTCTCCTCCCCCGGGTCCTTTTTTCTATGGCTTGGCTCGATGGTTTCATCTTTTGGCCGTTTTTGCTTCAGCTGAATTGCGGGTCGTACTTTTCAACAAATTGGATTGTAAGCCGTCAGCTGCTTTAAAGCCGCCTTGCATTATATCAGCTCCCATTTCCCCTGCGCGGCTGGCGGGCTAGATCGCACGCGGCTGATGGGCTAGATCGCACATGGCGGACGGGCTAGACCGCGCTCTTGTAAAGCCGTGTCCTATATTCAAGATCCGGTCATAGCCCTGTGTGAGATTATGCCCATTCGTTGTGCTATCGTGGCGTTTGCAGAAGCATGAATATTCTGGCTTTCCATTGACAATAGGTCGACCGTGGCGTCAGCATCACTTTTCATCTTTCACATGCACGGAACCTTCGAGCTATAAACCTTACTCTGATACTTGATATTTTAACTCCTCTTAAATCAATTATCTTCTCTTGCTCACTTAGAAGCTTCTATTTTCATAAGACGGCCATATACTGCCTTTTGATATATGGTTTTCTACTCGCGACAACATGGATGCGAAAATCGTACGCGACTATGACAAAGTCATTCAACCAAAGTTCCTGGCCATTCTTCGGTCCATCAAGGGCCTAACATGGGGATCCTTTGCTCTAGACAAGGAAGGCGACCAATACAAACTTGAGGTTACAACCCAAGAACCCTCCAACCCGAAATGGCCAGAAGCCAATACCGCTCTCGAGAAGGTTTTCTTGGACTCAACTAATCGCAAGCTTCGAGTCAACGTTGTCAACAGCAAGACGTTCGAAGACTTACGTTCTGTGGCTCCTAATCTGCCTCAACCGTAGGACGCGAATAGCAAGAACCCATTTGGTCTGTACTCTCTTGGCCGAAGTATCGGCGTCGAGCAACTGGACTTACCTGGAACGCTCGGGGGTTTCATCACCGTGACTACGGGAGATAAGTCGCGAGTATATGGCTTGACTAACAACCACGTTGTCAACGTTGGCAAGACCACGAATACGCAGCGTAAGTTTTGATCCGACCCTATCCGAACATGAGCAATCCCCTAAGTTCATGACATATAGTGGGAAGTCCAACTCAGGTCGAGACGGGCAACAATATCTACTGTCCAAATTACCACGATCTAGAAGCGACAAAGATTCAAGAGAAAAACACCAAACTACAGAACTACAAGATAGGACAGCTTCGGGCAGCATCCGGACGGACTTTCTACACGCTTGCTGGCGAGAAGCCCTGCATTCTCGATTGGGCTCTCATAGATCTGAACACTCAAACGCTTAAGAGCCTCTCTGAGATTAATACCAAGCTAAAACCAAATTCCCAGTTGCCTCGGACTACTAAGGCAGTAGGTCTCCCTGTGTAGATCTAAGCGCAATGATATTAGTATCACATCTAGGGCCCACTACGAACTATAAACATCTCAAGAAGGGAGGCTGACAACGTTTACCCAAACAGAAAGAAACGCAGGCATTCCCTGCACAAATCACCTACGACCCAAACGTGCACCTTACCGAGGACATGATAGTCTTCAAGTGGGGTCGCACCACAGGTATCACGTCTGGTCAGGTGAAATTAGTCAAGACCACGATTAATCTTGCAGAGGTCGAAAGCTGGAAGGGGACATTTCATAATCCTCTGGGGTACACCGAAGTCGCTGAGTGGGAGGTAGGTCTCCGTGGCGGCGTCCCGTTCTGCGAGGGCGGGGACTCGGGTTCTCTCGTGGTAGACGAGCAGGGCCATGTGGTTGGATTGCTCTACAGCAAGGAAAAAACGGGTTATGATGTTATCATTACTGATATCCGAGTTGTCTTTGAGTCGATTCGCGAGCAGATGAAATTGGGACCCGACGCCGTTTTCAGTATTACTTCGAATTTCTAAACACATCTCTCCAAAGATTAGTCTAAAGTCTAGGCTTAGGCTTCTGTTCGAAGGAGATCAATGATGCCTGTTATTAATCGTTATACAGGCGAAATACTATTCAACTAGTCGACACAATGAGGAAGTCGAATCACAACATGGCTTCCTTTAAAACTATAAGGAACTCTATATCTCTGCTAGAAAATATAAAATTGACTCGTTATGTTCTGTCTGTCCCCATGGCTGAAATCTACAGCAGTCTCAGCCCCAGAGCGATGCAAGGTATGTCTCAACAACGGACCATCACAAGGGCTATGAGGTTCTCGATGGAACATAGACATATTCGCCTCCTGGGGCGCCCGTGTACGAGTATCATGAGTCGCCGCAAGCACCTGCGGCGGATCTGCAAATAGCGAATGCGTATTCCGTAGAGATTTGGTACTCCGCGTCGCCGAAGCCGGAAGATTTCTTCTCCGAGCAAGCACAGCAGGCAAACATGCGATCTCATGGTACCTCCAAGCACATGAATTTAGACGTATGATGCATTGTTGAAGCGCAGAGGATTGGTCATCACATGCGGTCCATTTAGCATTAACACCGCAGACATGAACCTCTTGTCATCATGTATAGGTATATATACGTAGATACATGGATCTACTTCCCTCTTGATATGAGAAAGCTACCTGCGTGCGTCGAAAGAAGTTTCGTTACTGCGATCTAAGCGGTCGGACCCGACTCTTCGGCAGCTCTTCGGTACGATATCGGAGCCGGTGTGACCTCTCATACCAATGGCGGTATGCCGTCGGGCAACTGTCTCAGAGCTTAGACTTTTCTTTTCGGCCGCTTTTTACAAACTTGGAGAACTCCCCCTTCAGCAAGAAATCGGGATACTGCATGCCTGGGTCCCGCCCAACGCCCATCCCCTTATTTCGCCAATCGGCACCGTCAACGACAAGGATCTCGCCATTGACGTAGTTACCCGTGTCGCTGAAGATATATACGGTGGCATCGGCGATATCGCGAATGGTCCCCATCCGGCCTGATGGAATACGCCTCCCGAACTCCGCGCCAAGCTGGCTGCTAGCGAGGCGCTCCATGCCTTCGGTTCCTTCGATCGCGCCGGGTGCTATGACATTCGAGGTAACACCGAATGGGCCGAATTCAAGAGCTACCGAGGCGCTGATGGCGTCCACGGAAGCTTTTGCGGCTGCGACGTGGGCCTGCATGGGCATCCCGGCGTAGTGGAACGTCGCCGAGACATAAAGAATGCGACCGCCAGTAAGGCCATCGGTACTTGGGTTAGGGTTGCGCTTCGCCGACTCTATGAGATACGGTATCGTCGCTTTCACTGTGTTGTATGTGCCAAGAACGTCGATTTCCATGACCGATTTGAAGCCGTTGGAACTAAGGCCCATAATTGGAGCAACAAAGTTACCTGCCGCTCCAGCGCTATTTGTTGATTAGTTTGCTTTGCTCGGGATATTGATGCGGCGGTGGAATAGAATACAAGGGTACGTACATAACGAAATCAATCGAACCCAGCTCCTTGACACACCGCTCCGCAGCCTTCTTCAGGTTTTCGGGCTAGACGGAATCGCGTCAATAGCTAACTCATATGCTATGAGAGACGTTTGCGCATACATCTCGAACATCACAGGCGCCAATCCCTATGACCTTGGCCCCTTTCCGCGCCGTGGCGATATCGGCAGCAGCAGATTCGGTCTTCTCTACATTGCGGCCGATAATGCAAGCATTGGCGCCGAGATAGACCATCGCTCTCGTCTGGGCACTACAGATGGTGCCAGCACCACCTGTTACAAAGACAACTCGCCCATCTAATGGATACATTGCCCGGTGTTAGCGACTAATAAGGCTGCTGAAGCCCAGCATACAGATAATCAGAGACTGACCGAATATGCTGTCTTTCCAGACGCTACTGAGGTAAGAGGATCTGGGAATCGGCATGGCGACTTGGTTTACGATGCTTAAATGATGAGATTACTGTATAATGGTATATATACACTCGGGAGAAGACGAGTCTTCAGACAATGTGTAGGATTTAGCGATTTATGTTATACAGTGAGACCCGAGGCGGGTATGGCACGAAGGTAGGGATAAGACCGAATTTGAACAGAAGAGCGCAGCGAAACAATTACACCACGATAAATAAAGGGAATGCTGGATCGCGGAACGGCTTACGGATCGCGCCGAGCTGGATGAGTTATCAATCGCGAATGCGACAACCAAAATACATTGCCTACCTCGGCTGACCCACCTCGTCGGACAATTTGCCATGTGTCAATTACAGTGTATACACGGTATTCACCCCAGTGTTCGTTTGGAGCTAAGGGCTCTGCGTCGGCCGAGAATGATGCTGCTACCTGCACGAAGTAGTAGCCTCTAATTGGTATGCATAGGAAATAATACCTCGAAAGCTCCGGTATTGGGCATTGTTGCGTTGTGCTCGAGATCCATATTAGAGATAGAACTTTTGAAAAAAAAAAAAAAAAAAAAAGAAAAAAAGAATCGAGGTTCGAATAGGTACTCCAACAACGTTGTTTCCCACAGCCTAGCCTCGACCGGAAAACCCGTTAAGGTTTGTCCTGGCGACTAATTTACCACTGCACCACGAAGGTGAGGGGAACGTCTACTGGTAGAGGCCAGCTTTGTTTCCACTTATAACCCTGCCAATCAGGTCTGGCACATGGGCCCTCCATAGCTACTCCTCTAGGAAACCTACAAAGGTCAGGCTTATCGGTTCACCCTAAGATAGAGCCCACCAATGATGTAACTAGCGGGCTGCTCTGACTCCATCACTGCGGGCATCAATGCCGCCCCCACTCTCAGGCGCTGCTCAGGCGCTGTCATCATACTTACACTGCCTACCGTGCGCTACCTCGTACCTTACCTGCCCTTGTAATTCGGGACCTAAAACGCCTTGCCCAACACACCATCTCCAAGATCCCTCTTCACATTGCTCTCAAATCTGCGCATCAACCCGTCCCGATTACCAACCAAATATCTCTTTTCCTGTTGTCTTGCAGGACGCCATGGCATCTACGAAGGTGTCGGTCCTCAAGTTTGTGGGGACCGTCTCTCTCGGTCTCCTGACTGTAAGTCTCAGCTTGAGGATGCGCGCTGTCTTGTTCCCAAAACCCCGCGCTTGAGCTTCACGCTTCATGCTTGACGCCGCCTTCACGCCTGTGACTCTTTGGGGGGTCGTGTTACCCAACCCGCAGCGCTGCTTTACGTTCACCATAGCCCATTGAACTTTCACATGCAGATGCACTATACAAATGTATCAGAGCTGACAGTTTCTTCTAGGGAACTTCATACACCCTCTATTCCTTCACGACCCCGTCTCTGCTCGAGCACTCTTCCGCTTCCTCGGCAGCCAAAGCCTTCCGGTCGCTCGCTTCAACAGCGACCACGCATCTCACTACCCTATCCGGCATCTCGGGCTCTGCCTTCTTCCTAGCTTTCGTCCTCTCGCCCTCTGGCTACCGCCACCCCTACCTCCTCTACACCTCGCTCTTCTGCTTCGGCACCCGCCTAACCGATTACGTCACGCCGTCCATCTTCGGTGAGCCGTCCTCGACCTCTGCTGCCACGCAACGACGCGCCGCCGTGGCCCAGGCTCGCAAAGAGAAGGCCGCGGCACGACGTATGGTGGCTAGCTACGAGCTCCTCGACGACTCGCACACCGAAGAGGGCACCGCTAGCGCCAGCGGCGATGACCTAGTCGAGGAAGAGATCAACGGCGAGGAGGTCCGCAGCGAGGTCGAATTGTTCGTCCGGAATCAACTGGTGCAGACCGCCGTAGCCGGACTCGGCTTCGCCATGGCCGTGCTGGGTGTCTGGGGCGATGGTGCACACCAATTTGTCGACACGTTTGTCATCGAGGTATAGGATCATCGGTACACGCTTAAAGACTAAAAGGGAAAGACAAAAACACTTTATAATCTATTCTGCCATGTCAGGACACAACTTGTTCGTAGTCTGAGGAGTTTTCATTGTATGAGGTTCGGTGTTCGCGGGAGTTCTTTTTTGTATTTGGAGTCTTCAGAGGATGTTTGATATAGGTTGGCGTCGCCCTATACTCCTCTCCGCACACACTCCCGCTGGAATTTAGCCACGGGCATCTTGGTGAACATCTCAGAAAATCCACACCGTTGTGTAAGAAATACAAGATATTTTGGATTCACACGATGCTCAGTCGGAGCCGTTATCTCTATCATCCTTTCTGCTCGATAATCAAACTACGATATGCGTCAAAGTTTTCACCAGGACTCAAATTTGACTATGTAGATATACTACTACTATGAATCCTAACACAGTCCAGCTCCAGCTACTTCACTTTCAACTCTTCCGCCCAATAACCACATCCAAAGGATAATACCGGCCCTCCGGATTCCCAAACGTCGCCGTGAACGTGCGCAGCTCGCGATTCCTCGCGCTCGCGGTCGGTGCCCGGGGTATCTGCGTATAGCTGAACTTGCCGCCGTAGTACTGGGGCAAGAGGACAGGCGAAGTCTCGTTTCGCGCGACGTCGGTGATGATATGCACCCAGGGCTTGTAGTTGTGTATCCCCGCCGTGAGGGTCCACGCTTCCTCCCCTTCTTGAGTTTGTAAGCGCAGCATACCCGAGGTCCCGCTGCCGCCCATGGTCAGCGTCAGGATCCCGTCTGTTTCTGTCCAGGCCCCGCCGTTGGCGAAGTGCCAGACTGCCATCTCCGCGATTCGGAAACATGCGTCTGTGGACGTGTGTCGGATGCGTACGCGGATTGTGTATGACATGCTTGCTGTTGGTTGTTGGTATTAGAGAGTTGGTTTTAGAGGTGGGCTGGGGAAAGGGAGGGTTGCTGACTTGATGGCTTGGGTTCTTGAGATGTTGAGACGGCGTGGTGGTGAAGGTGATTCTCTTTCACGATGAAGTCAATTTCGTTTTGGAAATTATAGCGATGTATCAGAGACTTGTTGTCTTAAGAGAGTTGAAAGATCTGATTCCGTTGCTTTTTTTCATTATATACACGCTAGTAATTCTGAGGACAGTCTAAATCATGATTTTGACACGAAATTTTACTCACTATTATGAGCCCTGCATGAAATGGATCCAGAATAGGCGTCGACGTGTAAGCTGATATGCACGATGGCCATGTATGTCAACCCAATTAGCTGGCACTCCGCCATGTGGCAAGCAAATGAGAATGTCATACCAGATTAGACGAATTTACGAAATCATGCTTCGGAATATTTGTAGCCCAATGAAAGTGATATATAGGCTTGTTATTAGCTAGCTGCTAGATACGAGACTTATGTCATTGTTTCCTTCATGATCTTGGAACAAGACATAGGAGAGGCATCTGTGGCTTTGAGATAGATATCTAATAACTATAGCTTCAATGCCCAAGTTAGGCAGTCAAAATATAACATTTAATAGAGTGACCCGCGCCGTCTTAAGTTCAATAGGCTGATTATTGGCCTTGCGTACATGCTGTGCATGAAGCAGACGTATGGCTCTGTAGCACCGCCTCTATATCAGCATGCAAGATCTGTGATGTGTTAAAGACCCGGACCAGCCAAACTACCGATTCACAACCACCTCACCAATTAATTCTCACCAAATCGAATAGATCATCTCCAGTTTTCTGTGCCCTGCCACTAATTTCATGACATGTCTTTTGTGGGCATTGTCCAGCGTAATGCTCGCCTCCTCATCTTCCTGTGAGTTTGACGTAAACGTCGCCATCCGGAGACATTGTCAGCCCAATATGAAACTTGATATTGTCCTGCCACCTAGAGCCATCTTGAGAATTGATGTCATCAACTTCAATCGCACTGAAGCATTGGACTAGACGACAGACCGTATACTTCATCAGCTTCATGGCAAACCTTTCTGTAGTCAAGTCAGCCGTCTTCTTCCTGTAAGATTGAGACCATAACGCAGTGGTAATTTCATGAACGAAATACTCAAACGGCCTGCTTACCTCCCAAACATTTACGCGGACCACCGATGAAAGGATGGAACGTATAGTCGTGTAGCCTAGTTTTGACATCCACTTCCCGCCATCTCTCGGGTCGGAAGTCCATGGCATCTTGTCCGTAATACTTCGTTGATCGATGACAAGCGAATGTCGAAAAGCATATCAATGTCCCCTTCGGTACTAAAATTGGTTCTTCGCCGGAACCGCCCCCGCCTGCGGGTAGCGTGGTAGTCGTATTACACATCCGACCGTTGAGTGGTACTGCAGGGAAGAGGCGAAGACATTCATATATGAAGTCCTCCAAGTATCGCATTCTCGTCAAGTCAGTATCGGTCGGTGAGATATTAAAATCATCATCCAAAATCGATAAAATGTCCTCTTCGAGCTTTGCAAACACGGATGGCTCGCGGGCTAGTACCCAAATAATCCAGCATAGCAGGCTTGCGCTCGTGTCCCGCGCAGCGAATAGGAGATTCATGAGCTCATCTCTTGCCTTGTCTAAACTGCCCGTCTGCCCTAAAAAGTTAGTAAAGGGCTTGAAGTTGGATTCTATTTCCTGCCGCTGAGCTTCAACGATCATATTTTCTAAGGAACCACGAGCTGTCTTGCACAAGGCCCATAATTCCGGACCTGTGACGAGCCAGGCAAACATCTTGAACCTTTCCCTAGTTGTAAGCCATTGTAATGCTTTGTTGAATGCTTGTGAGAAGCGCCTCCCCTCGCTATTGGATGAAGGCTGCGCGGTGAGGAGATCTGTCGAAACACCGAGAAAAATGTCCGTTGCCGTATCAAGAGTGTAGTCATAGAAGACAGATCTGAAGTTCACGCGCCTCGACAACTCCATCGATAAAGTGATCGCCTGCAGCATGTCTTGAAAGTGCGACTCTAATATGTGCGAAGGAGGAAATTTGGGCTTCTGTAGCTCTGAGGCTAGCAGCCTCCTTGATCTCTTCCAATCTTCGCCATTCTCGGTGAAAATGCCGTTACCAAGTAGGCAGCCATGGCAGACTTGCCGGAGGTTGCCGTAATCAAAATTGGAGAACTGATCCGATAACAGAGACGCGATATTGCGAGAGTCTCTTGTGAGAATAGTGAAGAGACCGCCGGAATATTGTCCATAAGTGTCACCATAGCGTTCATGCTCTTCTAGGGAGAGGATGGGGAATATTCTTTCCTTTTCCGCCTCGAGTGATTTAAGCAGCTTGTCGATGCCGAGGGGAAGTTTCCACGAGGAGGGTAGCATATATATTCGCCCGCATCCTTTTTTTTCGCCGTGATCATGACGTGAAGGCTTTGATAATTGTTTATTATTCTATGCAGGCTCATATTTCATGGGGTGTACGTACAAACAACCATATATTCTGAGATAGCCACCACCCACCCAATACAAGTAAGAAGATGCTGGTAACCTGAATTAATGGGGTCATTTTCCCGTTCACTAACTTAGGCGACCTGGCCGAGAGATAATTGAACTCGCACAATGTGATGTGCTGTCTAGAGGGTGAAGGGACTTGAAACGATTGAAATACATCTGTAGGATCGTGTTAACATCTTACATAGATTGGCAACTTTTCTTTCATACATAGGCTCCCTAAGTAGCCATGCCGGTAGCTACCTACGTTATACGTGCAAGTGAGAACCGTGCCGGAGCCAGATTAACACTTCTTACAATCTCGACCCCTATATATTTCTGTTCCGCATTTTTTGTTTACCGCATAAGCGCTGTAGTTTTATAGCTCTCCTGCATTTTCTCTTCTGTTCTTGTTGCGCATTTGCTCCGTCGCCAGGTTGTGGCGTGCGTGCAAGAGTCTCAGAGGTCAGTTGCCCCCCGAGTCGCGCCCAGCTGCCCGCTATTTTGTGATCAATACGGAGTGTTGAAAGCCTCGAAATTAGTATCTCAAATTTAACTTGATATACCAACCCATAAACTCTACCCTTCAATGCAGTCTCGAAAATGCACATGATACCACATACCGGTACGCACCTACTTACAATATCTCATTTTGTCGTACTACTAAGTGTGAAGAATGACCTATACAGGACTAGGACGTGGTCAATCTATGCAGGCTATAACAGACTGTCTATCAGGAGTCTCTGCTTACCTTGACGAAGATCATACATCGGCGAAATTGTTCTGTAAGCAACTACCTACAACTACGGCATGCGCACATACCAAATCATGTCCTGGTCTCGGCAGTATAATAGCTAACGTGCTTCATAGAATCGAACAATTATGCCCATGCATCATCCAAAGAATGAGGTAGCTAAATTAATGACGACCCGAGCTTATTTTTATAAGACTTGGCGACTGTAACGAGAAATACGCTGTTGGCGTGAGGGACTGTAGCGGATGGCTGGTCCTGGCAAGGGTGCCTAGTAGGCTCCCTGTCCAGACATCCAAGCGCTGCTTCAGCCCCCAGCCCCGGAAACCACGTTCACCTATGCTGCACCCCCAAACTGCGGATGTGATTCGCCGTATCTACCGTTTCAGCAGTTACACGTGTGAATGCCATATTCTAGAACAAGGCGTTGAAACTTGCTTATGTTAATGATTTTCATGCGGGTCGGCGAAAGTGCACAATACTGACCGAATACTACCCATACAAGGCGGAACAAGCCGCCAAGCCGCCTGAACGGCTGTGCCAACCCATTTACTTTGTTCTCGATGTTGGATCGTATCAGTTTACACCTTTCATGTTGTGTGCTCTTGCGGAGAACAAATATGTTTTGCAAATTTCTAATTCCCCATATGTTGTGCTATCGTCCTCGCTGTTAGTGACTCGAAGACACCATGGCGGAAGTCTTTTCCGTGGTATCGGCTGCGGCCGGCCTATTAGACGTGACCCTTCGATTAGTCAACTATGCGAGAGAACTGAAAAAGGGAACTGCCAGTATTGAGAAGGAGCTCGATTCTTTAATAGAGCAGGCATGCATGCTCGAGCAAGTCTGCAATGCCGTCAAATACAGTCATGAGAGGAGTATGTCAAGAATGGAAAAGAGGAAAGAAGAGCAAAATGGTCGCGAACAGTCTAATAATGCTATCCGGACGATGTGGGATCACATGGCTCGCTCAATCAATCGCTGCCAAACTCTTGTCGAGGAAATTCGCCAAATCTTGCAAGATATATGTCAACCACATCATCAAGGTTTCTCGAAACGACTCGACGCACTAGGAAAAGTTCACAGAAGGCGAGTGAACGAGGGCGACTTACAGAAATGCCAGAATGAGCTTTCTGCCCACCACAGTTCAATTCAAATCCTCCTAACTGTCATCAATAGGTATGTATCTCATCAAGGCTCACGGGGCGTTACACATTGATTGATTCGTAATCAGTGAAGAGACGCGCGACCTTCAGGATAGCAGTGCGAAATCATTTGAGGATCTTACCGCCCAGCTAGGCACGTTGCAATCGCAGATTTCGAAACTTGAGCAATCTTCCAACTATACAGATAGCGTTTCCAAGGACGATAAGGAGGCATTGTCGGCTCTTCGAGAGCTCAAGTCATATATCGCAAAGGCTGCTGAATTGGTAACATCACGACCAGCAATAAATAAGTACTTCAAGACGCCCCAGTCTGTAAGCAGCATTTTTACCGGGCGGGAAGCACTCCTCCAACAACTGAGGGATTGTTTCATTCAACAGCCCGGGCCTTTGCACAGCCAATATCAGAGGCGATTCGTAATTCATGGTCTCGGCGGCTCTGGTAAAACCCAATTTTGCTGCAAGTTTGCCGAAGAAAACCGCCATAGGTAAGTCTTTCATAGCCGAAGCCATTTAGAGTAGTTACACTAATTGCATTTGATTAGATTTTGGGGCGTATTTTCTATCGACGGAAGCTCGGTAGAAAGCATCAAGAAGAGCCTCTGTGATATAGCCAAGCTCGCAGGTCGAGACCCAAATGCCAATGCTGCCCTGGACTGGCTTTCTACAATCGAAGAACGGTGGCTACTATTGATCGATAATGCGGACGACGGCGATGTGAAACTTGAGAATTACTTCCCTAGGGGAGTAGGTGGCCACATTCTTATCACGACAAGGAATAGTGCCTTCAGAGTATTAGGAAATGTAGAGCCTGGATACTACGACTTCAGCGGCCTGCAATTCGAGGAAGCTTCTAGCTTACTTCTAAAGGCATCTTCTCTTCCTAGACCATGGTCGTCTTCTGTGGAGGATCTAGCGTCGAACATTACGAGGGCCCTCGGCTACCTCGCTCTTGCGATAGTACAGGCCGGAGCTGCGATCAGAGAGAGACTCTGCAGTCTACAGGACTACCTCGAATGGTACGAGCGCAGCTGGCAGAAGCTTCGCGACGACAAAGTACGACCAGCCACGCATCACGAACGGGCGGTATGGACGACCTTTGAAATCTGCTATCAGCGACTTGAGGAAAAGCGAGATCGAACAGAAGCCGCCGATGCCATAGAATTACTCCACGTCTTTGCTTTCCTATACCGGGATAACCTGTCTCCAGCCATATTAATCAAAGCGCTGAAAAATGCGCATCTAGAAGCCGAGAATGAGCAGAGAGTTGCACTAGAAGAAGAATTGAGCCGCTCTACAGAAAATTCGAGCTTAAGTGGGAAACTGCGGAAGACGCTGGCGTCGATGCTCATGTTCATGACTGGACAACAAACACCTACTCCGTTACCATCCGTAATCCGCGATGGCCAACAGGGTAATGGGCTGGAAGCGGCGGAGGACCGTATTCGCGGCGCACTGAGCGAACTGGAGAAAATGTCGCTCATTTATTATAACGAGCGTAGTCAAACTTACTCAATGCGTAAGTAAAGCCTGGGGTATCTCACTCTTTTTCGACTTTTTCGGAGCGTTGTTGCACACGGGGAGCCCCTGCCCATGCTTGGCATGTTCATCTATACTCACATGAGGACCCAGAAATACTATCGGAATCAACTGCTAACAAACCCCTTTCTTCAAAGATCCGGTAGTGCACGATTGGGCAAGAAAACGCCCTCGCATGAAGCTTCGGCACCAAGCTCTCTGGGCTGATATAGCCGGCCACGTCCTGGCGGCGTCTATCCTTCTGCCTCCTTTAGGAACAACTACGGAGGATGAACTGTATCACGCTACTCTTCTTCCTCATGTAGAGCATATACAGAAATGCCGTGCGGACATTGGTATTCAACTGAGCAAAAAAGCAAATCGGTCCTGCCTTCCCTGGCTCACGAAAGCCTCGCCTGTCAATGCTGATCGCATCCGGATGTATGCAAAGTTTGGTCTTGTATACACGCAGTGTGGGAAGTTGGACAGTGCCGAGAAACTGTTCAAGGAAGTGGCCGCATGTCTAAGCTTATATGTAGGCCCCGAGAGTCCACGGACGAGGGCTGCACATACGGCACTCGCCGCCGTGTACTGGCAACAGGGAAGGGTGAACGAGGCACTCGACCTCCAGCGGGGCATCGTCGCGATGTGCCAGAAGTACCTAGGGCGTGAGAACCCCGAGACTTTGAGAGCAGTACACAGGCTCAGTATTACGCTGTGGCAGCAGGGCAGATACAGCGCAGCCAAGGAACTTCTAGTAGAGGTTGTCGAAGGCTTCACGAAACTCTTGGGCCCCAATCATGTCGACACTCTGGAAGCCATCAACAATTTAGGGAGGACCGTAGTGAAGTTCATGGGGCAGAATGATCTCCGAGAGGCCTTTAGATTGTTCTCCGAGGCCCTCAAAGGGATGAGGGACACTGTCGGAAACGATCATTTACTTGCGACCTATCCCAAAGAGAATATTGCGCGTGTAGCTTGTCTTATCGGAGAGCGTCCTTTGCTGGACTACTCTCTACAGCTTATGGAAGAAGTCATCGCAACACGCAAGGCGAGGATGGGCAAGGAAGCATCTTGGACGCTGATGGCAATGGGTAACATGGCCGTGGTACTGGGAGCTCTTGGACGGCTTCAAGAAGGCGAACAATTGATCTTGGAGGCTTTGCCCATAGCCGAACGCAACATGGGTCCTGGCCATATCGGTGTGCTTTTTGGGCGCCAAGTCCTCGCTGCCCTGCTCATCCAACAAGAGCGGTACGACGAGGCCGAAAACATACTGATCAGGGCGATAAGAGATCAGAAATCAATGACTTCACGAAGTAATAACTACCATCCTGATAGGATAGTTTCTATGGTGGAGCTGGCGAGGTGTTATGCACTCCAGGGTAAACTCGCGGACAGTATAGATATATGCAGCAAGGCGATCAAGGGGATGGAGCAAGTCGCCGAACACGGACACCCTTTTATAGGTATCATGAAGGACGCACAGAGAAAGATGGAAGAGCGGTTAAAGAACGGGTTGAACCCGAAGGAAAAATTAGATGTCAGGTTCCCAGAATGCTTGTTCAAGATATATCACTAGGTTAGGTAATTTGTACTAAATCGGAACTTGGTAAAAATGGTCTTTAGCACTAATCATGCGTAAGGATACGTCGGGTCCTGGTTCTTAGGCTCCATCAAGTCTGAAGATGATAAAACCCATTGTGATATTGGATACATATCCGTCGTGTCAACGCTTAGTAAGTTACCCTGCATAAGGTTACCCTGCACCTACTGAAGCTTATAGGGCTTGCCGGAATCTACGCCGGCAACCAGCTTGGTAGAGTTGCACAACGTCCCAGCATGTAAGCCACATTGGGTCAAGCTTCACGCAGAGTTGGCAGCAATAAAAATGCCATTATTATGTCTCGTGCCTAAGTATAGAGGCGATAAATGCAAGTTCACGCGTCCGTAGAGCGCTTGTCCAAACGCCGATTTTGCATCCTGGTCTTCAATCAAATCTTCGCTTTGCCCAAAATTTGAACCGTACTCCGTAACCCAATATCCTCGAATGCGTTTGAGTCATTAATGGCCTGATGCGCCAAGCCGGCCGAATATGAAGGTTCCGAGGAAAATTCCGGCTAGAACAGACAGGAAGTAGCCGACGTTAAATGTCATTATCGCCAACATGCTATTCGTAGAGCGACATGTTAGTGAAAATACTTCAACAAGGGATGGGGAGTGATCAATAACGCACAGTAGATAGCCTACACCTCCGATAAAAACCTCGCATAAAGAACGACCAAACTCGACGCTGAAGAGGAAGGGATGCCGCGAGCGTCTCTCGCTCAACCGTTGCGTAATGTTTCCCATCTGAGGCGGCCGGATACGCTCTTCCATCAGCGACTCTTTGTCGGAAGAGATGTGTTGCCGGGCTATGAGGTTCGGGTTGCTGTCGAAGGCGAGGAAGCGGAAAGCCATCAGGCCGCGATGTATGATGGCCAGCACGATCAGGAAGATGCACGTCCCGGCATAGGCGTGTGAACTGTTCGGCGTCCAGGCCAGCGAATATAGTGGCGTCACCATGCTGTTGAAGAAGACCATCGCCATGTCCTCCGCTGTTTCTATCCCGCCATCCATGCCGCCCATGTCCATGTCGCCCCCGTGCCTCTTCATGATGTGAGCCATTGTAGCAGCCGGCACGTCGCTGTAGAACCAGTGATTGAGATCGGCGGCTTTCAGTACGACAAACAGAAAGCAGAATATCGATGAGAAGAGGTTCGCAATAGTATTTATGGCGCTCGTGGATTCGTGTTAGCTAAAGCCTTCTTGTTGGTATGTCGGCATGAGCTTGAGGATTTGATGAAGTTAGATAGTTATAATTAACATGACATCGGGCGTGAGATATTAGGTACTGGGGCTAGCTTGCTATTATAACATCCCGTAGAGTGGTGGGGAAGTCTGGAAGCCAGGGTCTAATGAGAAGATCAACGTCGTACTTCGTAGCTCTGGAACTAATATCAGAGTTATCCTTGCAGCACATGGGCTAGCCTGTTATCTCCTGCCTAGTTAGAGGATGTCTTCGAATAGCCAATCAATATTTACTCTCTTAAGAAACAACGCGGCAGCAGCCACACTCTATTACATCGTCGGAAAACAGCTCTATCTACAAGGGTTTCCAAGATGTCTTTAGCACGTGGCATCTCTCTTTGAGCGGCTTTGAGAGACTTTGCGATAAATACCCAGATGGGTAAGACATTTCCCCTCTAAGTTAGATGATTCTATGTCTAAAAAGGGACCTCAGCAGTTGTCGCATATTGAGGGTGTAAAATTCTAAAACTCGCTCATAGAACACAAAGACTGGTAAACAATGGGTGGTGGCTGTCCCTTAGCAGCGAACCAAATGCTTACCTGAGAAACTTGCTCAAACTACCGCATTGGTGAGGCACGTGAATTGCGGCGCCACCATGAGCTTGATGTATGCGCCAAGTCTCCGACTGAGCGGGTTTCATACTCTCAATTTTGTCCTCCGTAAACCTGCTCATAGTACGAAGTACCGACTTTAAACTATTATACAACATTCCCATCGCAATTGACGATCTCTAGTTAATTAAGCCATCTTGCAATTTTTCTTCCAAATGAGCATTCTGTTCGGTAAGCATAGGACATGCGGTAAATAAAAGTACTTGCTTTATTTTACTCAAAGTTCTAGTTACTATTCTGGTCTAGCTAAGGATGAAGACCCAGACAACCGGCCCAGATGTTCTCCCTTTGGGTCCAGCACTTGTACGAAGTAGTACAGACAGTACCAACCCCTCCCGCGCCGTAAAAACTTGCTCAAAAACTCCTCCGCTGTCCCAAACTAGAAACTGATGTGCCGGATTGCAGCACCCGCCTCGGACTTCACATTACCTACATCCAATGCACGCCACTATGTGGTATGCATATTTTCCAATTACCTGGATAAGCGCCGTGATCTCCGCCCCAGTACATACACCAATTACGGAATAACATCTAATGACATATGTGCATGCCCCCCATATGTCCACGTTCTTAAATGGTTCTTAAAGACCAGAAACAGCTAGGAAGGACACTTCGCAGCTAGTGTGGGCTTGGACTTAATGCTGATGTGGGTATCGATGACCCCTGTCCCTTGCGCCCGTATGAGCACTTTGTATCCGATCGTTCGTTCACGACAGCCGCCATTCATTATTAGATCAACTCTAGATCCCACGGAACCGTTGCGTCGGCACAGATGTGTGTATAGTTCAAAAGCAACACATTACCGCTACTCCATACTCCATCTTTTTAGGTGCGGCTCAAGTTGTTAGATGACGTTTTGCTCATGTGCATTGCATGACTTTGTTCGCCGCAACGGCAATCTACCTTGCCTATCATAGACACGATCGTTGCTGTACTTTGTTCCTGGCCGTGGTGTCTTGACCATCGCCTTGCACGATAACCTCCTCGACATGCGGCCTTCCGCTCCCCTTCTATTTCTCTCCCTCTCGGGATTTACGCAACATGTCGGCGCAACCGCTAATGGTATCGTCGGCTTCGGCATTGAGCTGTATACCGATATATGCTGCCAATCATGTCGCGATTCACTGTCCGCTCTCTACCTAAGCTGTACCACATTTCCAAACAGCACCGATACATCCGATATGGGAGGCTCCAGTATGAAAAAGAGGCACGATGAGGGCCCCATGGAAGGTATGCCGATGACGAGTGACGCTTGCCGGGCGAGCAGTCAACCGTGGCTTCAAACTATGGCTTATTGCATTCAACAAAACTGTGATGCTATTGGGTATGGAACCGAGAAGCAAACCAAGTGCTTCAGCTTTGAAGCACTTGCTGGTGCTTCGAAGCCAACTTTACAAGAAAGCATGCCCAGCACGCCTCCGACAGTCGAACTTGCGAGGGACGCCACTTGGCTAAACGAGACCAGCTTGGTCAATGGTGAATTATACTACTCGACCTTTGGTACTTATAAAGAGTTTGGGAGGTCCGAGTACTTACACACGAAATATTCGTAAGATTACCTGTCCTCCCCTTCTCCCAAAGAAAAGGCACTAACAAGCAGTATCAAGGGTTGCTCTTATTTTCCTTGTTTTTGGCGTTATCCTAGCCTGCGGTGTCGCAAATCAGTCCGTTGCTGCATTTCCCGGTCTTCAGAAGCATATGCAATCATCCCGCGTATGGGCGAAAATTCGCCAATACCTCATCCTCCCAGCTCTGGTTGGATCTCGACATCTACAACCACTTCCCGGTCACATAGGCTACGTACCAGGTCGCATGCTCAGTATCAACATTGCGATCTACGTCATCCTTAACGTTGTCTTCTCGTCCGTTTCCTTCGGCAGTTTCCAACCGAATACCGCTTTTAAGTCTTGGCAGTTTGAGATATGCGAATACGTGGGCAACCGGACGGGTACTCTCAGTCTCGTGAATACAGCCATTGCCGTCTTATTCGCGGGCCGAAACAATCTCTTGATCAGCCTGACCGGATGGAGCCACACAACATTCCTAACTCTGCACCGTTGGAGTGCCAGGGTAGCTACCGTCCAGGCTATCGTGCATTCTATTGCGTACACCGTATCATACTTCCAGCCAGGCTATAAGGGTTATGCAGACTATGCTGCTGAAGCAGCAATGCCTTTCTACGTAAGTTTTCGTCATTTTCCGAGACAGTTGGCTCTGTGTTATACACTTACGGTCCTCCGAATGAAACTCTGACTAACCCGTTACTGAAATAGTGGTGGGGAATCATCGCAACCATAGCATACGCCCTGGCAGCATCATTTGCCATATTGCCCTTCCGCATGAAGGCCTACGATGCGTTCCTTCTTTTCCATATTGGCCTTGCCATTCTGGCCTTAGTGGGATGCTGGTACCATCTGGTTCCTCATTTTGGACTTGATTACGGCTACCAAGTCTGGCTCTATCTCGCCTTCGCTTTCTGGTCTGCTGATCGCATGGCAAGATTGATTCGTTTGGCCTACTACAACCACTGCGGCTCCTCTGAGGCGATCGTTGAAAAAGTCCCAGGTTGCGACGTGTTCCAGATTACAGTCTTCCCGCGCGTTTCTTGGGGATTTGGTCCCGGCCAACATAGCTTCCTCTATATCCCTTGGGTCGGAGCTGGAAAGTTCTGGGAAAGCCATCCTTTCAGCATTGCAAGGTGGACACATGAAGGCGAGTCCTCAACGGCCACTCTTAACCCCGTCGACCTCTCCGACAGCAGCGAAGATGATAGTAAAGTGGATCCATACGTGCAAGTGTCAACTCAGAAATCGAACTTATCAGAAGCATACTCTCCTGGAGGAGAACAAGAGGCGAACACGCTTCTGCCGCACGCCCGCGCATCTATCCAGTTCTTGGTCCGCGGGCACAGTGGGATGACGGCAGCCCTTAGGAAACACATGTCTCTCTACTCATACGGATCCAGCATGAACATGTCAGTCTATACAGAAGGTCCGTATGCAGGGCACCGAACAACGTTACAGCCCTTTCAGCTGGCGGACACAGTGCTATGTCTTGTCGGTGGAATCGGCATCACTCATGCATTGGGATTAATACAGGAGTTCGTGACCGCCAATTCGAATCGCGGTGAAGAGACGGGCCGCAAATCCAAGATTATGAGAAACGCGAAGCGCCTTGTCCTCGCCTGGTCAGCTAAGGAGATGGCGCTTATAGAACACGTCAGACAGAATTTCTTAGTTGATTGCGAGGGGGCAGAGTATTCATTCTGGTGCACTGACGCTGACGCCTCCTCCTCGAAAGAGATGGCGATTACGGCTGGGAGAATGAACGTCGCATCTGTGATCCGATCTCATGTTGAACATGGGCACCAGACGACTGTCTTAGCATGCGGCCCTGGAAATATGGCTGACGAAGCAAGACAGGAGATTATAAGATGTGTGAGAGATGGGTTCCGGGTAGATTTAGTAGAAGAATCATTTTGTTGGTAATCAGGATACTTAAATTATAATTTCAAGTTCATGAACAATCTACGATGTCTTTGGTCCCTCGAGAGGCTAGCCTGTTGCGACATAACAGTCATCATGCAAGAGAATTTGAACGTATATCGTGAACATACATCCCAGAGAGCATACTGTAACACACATAATCTGTTCATCCTAGAGAGAATTTGACTCGCGGATGTAAACTCATGTCTCTGAAGGGAGCAGTAGTCTAGAGGATGATTGAACTAAAGTACATATCGCCCATCGATCCCATTTTACCGTCGAATTTTATTAAACCTCACCCATAATTCCGGTTTCGTCATAGAATGAAAGATCTTCATAGTCCTCAAGGTACCATCAAGACCCCAGACCTCATTCCTGTCCTTATACTCCTTTTCGTCAAGTTCTAGATCGAAATTCCAGAGTATATGTGTAGCTATAAGCAGCATCTCCAAGTAAGCCAGGTTTTTCCCGATGCACACTCTGGGCCCGTTGCCAAATGGCACAGATGCACCTAGGTGGTCTTGCGAGAATCTTTCGTCTTCGCCTAGCCAGCGTTCGGGATGGAATGAATTCGGCTCGTAGAAGTTTAGACTTGAATGCGTCGAGACCCAAGGTGCGACAGCGACTGTCTTGCCCCCTGGGATGTAGTAGCCGTCGATGGTAGCGCCGCCTGGCGGGACCATGCGTTGCTGACTTGCTGGCGAGGGTGGGTATGATCTCAGGGTTTCATTCAAAGTTGCTTCGAGATATCGAAATTCCCTGACCTTTTCCCACCTGATCTCATCTTCGTTCGTGAAGCTACTTCTAACCTCCCGCACTAAGCGGCTGAGCACCGCAGGATGAGTACATATGAAGTACGTCCAGCCAGCTAGAGCGGTCGCTGTCGTATCGGTCCCGGCACTTATGAAGGAAGCCATGTTTAGAGATATCTCGGTCTCCGTAAGCGACTTCCTAGATTCGTTATTGCGGAGGATATGGTGCATGAAGTCTTTATGATCGCGGTCGTTATCAGCAAGGCGAAGGAGTGTCTTCTCTTGAGTATTTCTCAAGTGAATTTTCCTCCATTCTGTAGCTTTGGCGGGAACAAGGAGCCATGTCATCACGGACTCTAGCCATGTGCCAACACCAGATATCCTTCGTATGCCCTGTGTCCAAGTGGCACTCACGAAGACTTGGATGACAGACGTTGACCACTCTGTCGCTGACGCTTGGTCCAAACACCCGAAAGGTTCGGCAAAGCACAGATCGCCCATGATATCGAACGCAGCATAGCTATCTGTCTATTTGTTAGTGTGGGATAAACGACAAAAGACGTGTTTTAGGGGTCAATTACACCAGCTCGATACGTCTATCACTTGACCCTCAGCTGTCATAGCGCTGATAACTCCGACCAGTTTGTGTACGTGGTCCAAGATGATATTTTCGAGATGAAGCAATGCGCTGTTCGTGAAGAGGTACCCCAGTGCCTTGCGTTGGCGAGCATGATGCTCGTTCGTAGCCAAGCTCACACCAGTCTGGCCATTAAGCGCGGCAACGGATCCCAAGAAGATCGGACTTTTCCCCATGTTCATGCCATTTTTCTAAGGGATATATCAGTGATTCTCCATTTCCATTTTAGATTAAGCTGGCACCTACGCGGAGGCCATAAATCTCCTGACGGGCCTCTACACTGATGAAGCTGATTTCGTCCGGAGAGACCCTTACTACCGGGCCATATCTGTCATGCAGTGATTTGTAGTACACGTGCTGGTCTCCCTTCAGCAAAGCCAAAGCAGCAGGAAGTTCCGAGACACGGTTAAGCCAGGGGCCGGGAATAGCCCGAAAAGGGCCAAAGAATAGTCTCTGGAAGCTTTGAACAAGGAGCCTCGCGATGATCTAGATGCCATTTAGCATTCTAGTTCATAGAACCAGATAACTCAACTTACAAGGACAATCAATGATACCAGCACTGAAGTCGCCAAGCGTGTATCCGCCATGGTTACAATGTTCAAGCAGAGCAGTTGCGTACTGAACTCGAGAGCAGACTTGGTAGGCACTTCGACCAAACCCGACAATGTTAATACTTGGCAGCCATACTACATCTACTTACGTAATCTTCTTGGAGGTGATATCTGATGTTCCGCAGACTTTGACCGGCGGTCTTGGGATGTAAACTATGTTCTGGAACACAACAAAAACGGGCTGCCGCATACCGGAGACTACTAATCCGATTGCATATTAACCTTGTGGGCCCGGATATGGAGGCCCTCCTCTGCAATCACAGGGATCGTGCATCTCACGAGTTTTGACGAATACATGAGAGCGGCCACGAGTAAACTTGCTCATACTGGCTCAAATCATCCGACCATTACTTTTCGCATGTTACACACGAAGAGAGATTTTGACTTTCAATCATATCCAAAACGTGACACACTCGTCGAGATTGGCCATCCCATCCCCCTGCTGCAGCACAGCCATCGATTGAACGCTTTTGACGAACACGACCATGGCAGACACCAAGGAGCTCGCGAGAGGCTACACCCTCGCAAACCAAACACAACAGGGAACGGGAGCCTTTCTCCTTGACCAGCTCGAGGTCGCTCCCGGCATGCGTGTTCTCGACGTCGGCTGCGGACCCGGCGACCTCACAGCCCAGATCGCCGAGCTCGTAGGACCGGACGGGAGTGTTGTTGGCATCGACCCGAGCAAGGAGCGCATCGACATTGCAATTGATGAAAGAGCAAAGTCAAACCTCTCGTTTCAGTTAGGGATAGCCGAAGACCTGTCGCGGTTCCCCTCAAACAGCTTCGATATTCTGTTCGTGAACTCTACTCTACACTGGGTGCAAGACCAGCCTACAGCACTCATGGAGTTCGGTCGCGTTCTGAAGCCGGGGGGTCGCGTCGGCATCTCAGGCGCATCGGGAGATTTTCTCACGGCACAAGAGAGGATCAAGGCAGAGGTTCTGTCAAGAGAACCTTACTGCAGGTACCCTGAACAGAGCCCCCCGAAGTTCTTGAAAAAGGCCGAGTTGGAACATCTTCTCGACAGGGCCGGGTTGCACGAAAAGAACATCATCAAAAAGGTGATAGTCAAGTCGGCCGAAGACGGAGACGCGATGATAAATTGGTTAGACACTAGCTCGTCAGGGAAGACGTACGGAGGCATCCCACTGGATTTACGACCAAAAGCGAGGGAGGAGATGAAGCGGGAATGGGACAAAATTACGACGGAGGATGGCATTCATATGGAAATAGAACTTCTGGTCACTGTAGCTACCAAATCGTGAATCCCATAATTAGCTCTCTCTATCAAATCAGTCAGATAGATAATATTCAAGACAGTCGTCGTACGGAGTACTCCGCAGAAACATGACGATCTTGAATCCAGCGAAGCTCCAATCGGGAATGGTCTGTGCACTTAGACCCCAGCCACCCACTCGCGAAAATTACTGATAACTGTCTCGCGCTCCCGACGTCTCGGAACCTTTAATTTTGATAGACTCAATCACGAAATCGCGGCAGATCTTCGGCATTGTTTTGATGTCAATTCTGCCTCAAATGCCCTCCCTCCCCTCGCAATACCTAACTTAGCCACATCCTCACCGCACCGTAAACTGCACGCACTCTCTGACCGCAAAATGCACCCGCATGGGGGTGTTGGCAACCCATGCACCGCTTGGAAATGAGAGAGTTTGCGTCCATTAATATAACGACTACTATTTATGTGCAACCCCCCAGCTTAGTCGCCATACTTAATGCAGAACCGGATTTAGGAACAGGTTATTATTCTGTAGCTAAAAAAATGTGCCCATTCCAGAGCGCTAAACCGTTCATAGAAGCTTCGTATCGGCAAAAAGGAGGCTATCGAAGCTCGAAGCTCTCCCAAGCTCACACGTTTCGAGAAAGCTAGCTTACCGACACGATATACCTACCTAGGTAGCTTGGTTGAGATCTAGAGCACGCACTGCACTTGGTCTGCTTCGTCCGTGCTAGCTAGGATTCTGCACTACCGACATACCAAGACAAATGCGTTACGCGTAGCGTCATGATCCTATATTCTTCCTGTATTCAGGCCTCGCCATCCCATCTCATCTCGTGTACATAGGTACTACGTGTTAGTTATGGATGGCGGCTCGGTACCCCCGTAAATCGATCGACATAGCGTGGAAACGGATATAGAAACCGGTGTGGATTATTAACTACCTACTCCTGAGCCTCCTAGCTACTGTACCACGTCCTCGCCGTACAGTAGCAGTAGTAGCAGCATATCGACAACCTAGGTAGCGGCTCTGTCAGCACTTAGCTTAGATAGATTCAACACACGTCTAAACAATGATCACCTCAGTCACCATCATCGGGATCGGGAACAGCGGGTGCGCGTTCGCCGTGGACCTGGAGAACCGCGGCATCAAGACGCTCCTCTACGCGCACCCCAACCACAGCGCCAACGCCGCGGTCATTCGGAGCCACGGCTACCTGGACTCGATGGGCGA
Source organism: Nemania sp. FL0916 (assembly GCA_022578715.1). Lineage (NCBI taxonomy): Eukaryota > Fungi > Ascomycota > Sordariomycetes > Xylariales > Xylariaceae > Nemania > Nemania sp. FL0916. Next base: position 296,663 of record MU390258.1, on the reverse strand, counting down.
GATCGCGGGGCGGTTCTACCCGGTCGTGAGCACTCACATGCGCGAAGCCCTGGCCTTTTCTAAAATCGTCATCATCGCGGTGCCCTCGTACGCGCAGGCGGACATCCTGTCAGAGCTAGAAAAACACGACGTGAGCAAACACGTCCTGATCGCGGCGAGCGGGAACTTCTTCACCCTGATCGCGTGCCGGCGCCTGCGGGCGCGGTTCCTGCTCGAGACCTCCGCGTCGCCGTTCGGGTCGCGCTTGCTCGACGGCAAGCCTACGGAGCAGGACCTCTCTCAATCTAAGTGCGGGATGATGATCCACGTGCTGGGGTGCAAGTCCACAATGCCAATCGCATCTCTACCTACCGACCTACCGGGGGACCTGCGCGCGGACGTCGAGAGGGTATTTCCCGCCCCCTTGCAGTGGTGTTCCAACGTAGTCGAGGCGGCCTTCTACAACTTCAACGGCGTGCTGCACCCCGTGACCGCCGTCATGAACGCCGGCTGGGTCGAGCACTCGAAGGGGGACTTCTACTTCTACAAGCAGGGGATGACCCCCGCCGTCGCGAAAATCATGCAGCAGATCGATAATGAGAGGATCGCCATCGCCGAGCACTTCGGGCCCGCGACCACGTGTCTGAAGCAGATGAACGCGTACTATGGCGAAGAGTGCGCCTCGCTGAGCGAATTCGCGGGAAAGTCGAAACTGCACGGCTCGATGAAGCTGTGCCCGACGAACATGCAGCACCGGTACATAGTCGAAGATTTGCCGTATGTGTTGGTCCCGTGGTATGAGCTGGGTGTCAAAGCTGGGCTGGAATCGCCAGTGATGCGGTCCCTTATCCTCTGGTCCTCGGTAATAAATGGCGCCGATTACCTGAAGATCGGGCGAAATATTGCGGCTCTGGGGTTAGAAAACTGGTCGCTGGATGAGATCCTGGGTATGGTTATGGCGAAGTCGGATACATTGGATGCCGAGCTATCGAGATACGTGGACCGGAAATGTACATTCGTATAGTTGAGCGACTTAAAAGGCGTATATACGGTTCTTGTCATCGTGCTACATTGTTTTAGACTATAAAAGCACGTATCATGTGAGAAAGTGTATTATTGTATAATTATGTGCTATCTGTGCTTGCCAAAGAAGTAATCTTTTCCCAAGCACGCTTGTAGAATGATTATGTTTTGGATGCTGAAGAGGCGCTTGATTATGATGTTTCATACCGCTCATCCAAGCACCGAATTACCATCCATGACAGATACTGTCGCCAGATCTGTAGCCAAACTCGTAGCAAACCCGTCAATCCATCTTGCAAGACCTTTCTGCATGATAGTGGCTCGGCGGCGGCATCAAGGGGTAGCGAGGCTCCTTGGATTTCTTGCCCTCTACCTTCGGTTGACTTTCTGCATAGTAGCTCAGCGGCGGCATCAAGGGGTAGCGGGGCTCCTTGGATTTCTTGCCCTCTACCTTCGATTGAGGTTCGGCCTCCTCCACATCAAGCTTTCTTTTCTTGGCCTTCGCCTTCGTTTGAGATCCTGCCTCCTCCTCGTGTTTTCTTTTCTTTCTTGAGACCTTTCTTTGACGTTCCATGTTGGCTTCGTAGCCCTTGTGACCTTCAGAGCTGTTGCGAAGTGCCTTGCCACGTTTCTTATAAGATTGAGGCTCGGGGTCCGGTATGGGATCACCTGGAAGTGACCAGCGGACCTTCTGTTTTTCAGACCTCGTAGCAGGACGTTTACCGGTAGCACGTCTTTCACTGTCTGTGTTGTCTTTGTTAGTGTCCGGTGCCTTGCTAGTTGCGGTCGCTTTAGTGTCAGCGACTACAGCCACAAACGTACCCTCACTATCACCTTCCTGAGTCGTGATATATTCTTCGGTGTCCTGAACAACTGCGGTAGTGTCATCGTGACCATCTACGTTGTCTTTGATGAGAGTGCCGTTTGGGAGGATTTCTCCGGCGTCAAAACACGCCGTAGCGCCCGCAGTATCGACGGCAATGTTGCTGGGTGTGTCAACGGGGTTGCATCCTGCGGTATCTTCTACAACATCCTGTTCTCCAGCGCCTTGCCCCCCAGCAACTTCTTCGGCGGTGTCTTGTCCGGTAGCGTCTCGCTCAGTCGCACCTTGGTCAGTCACATCTTGCTCAGTAGTATCTTGTTCGGTAAACTCTTGTTCCGCCGCATAATATTGTTCGCCACCCTGGTTCCGTGCGGCCGCGCCAAGCCTGGTAAAGTACTTGTATGGATATGGCCGGAAAAGAGTGTCAGTATACTCTGGTGGATGTGCTGGACCAGAAGGCTTGGGGCGTCGAGGGCTGGTAGCAGGGGGTATTTTATACGGCATAGCTGATAAACGCGATGTCTCGCTTGAGACTGATCCAGATAAACACTTTCGGCCTCGTAATTGATTCTCGGTGTCTCTGTGCTTGACCGTTCGCCGTCCGACTTGTCACGGCTAGGGTGTCTGGGAATTGAAAGAACGTGACCAGAAGATAGTTGACTCAATGTCGGGGCTAAGAAAATGTCTCTGATTTTGAAGATGCACTGGAAGTACGGGAAAATACTTCAAATAATTTACCGCTGCCTGTGAGTTGGAAGGTTGTAAAATGGTGAGTAAGTACGGTAGGTAGGTAGGTAGGTAGGTATGTCTTGCTGCCGGATCGCAATTGCGCATGGTTCCATAGCAGCTTGGTTAGAATAGCTTCGACCCCGTTCGTCAGCTGTGCCTTCTATTTCATAAGCTATTAGGTACGTAAAGTAAACTTAAGGAAGTTGGCATTCGATCAAGCACGATCTGCACTCGTGGCGCTCCTCCTTGTCTACGTAACTTCGATTGCGAAACTGGAAAGCAGGCGGTCGCTCCTGATAGTCACGAGTACCAGCCGCTGGTATATCAAGAGGTGTGTAACATTAAACTTCATACTAACTTCCTTCAAGTTGGAATCACTGACATCTTCGTCTTGGCTATGGCACTCATGCCAACTTAAGCTCCTGACGCTGCCGATTCTATGCACTGCTCCTGCCTTGCTGGTTCAAAACGGGCAGAATACCTACCTAGATGGCTTTCAAAACTGAATTAAATGTTACAAATTGAGAAAAAGAAAATCTCGAAAAATAAGGGCATAGGTATCCATGCCTCGCTCTACTACACTACAACTAATGAACCTGAGGTACTACTAGTACATATGTAGGCAGTATGAGCACAATATACATCACAGGTATATTCTCATACGACAGTAAAGGAACAAAGACAATCAATTACCTAATGAGCTAGACTACGTACGGGTCGGTTCCAAAAGACTTCAAGAAGTGAAAGTGAAAATCAACCCACTGCTCTCGCAGCTCCTTACGCCATGCATTCGCGATCGCTTGCTTCCATGCTTCCATGTGCTCATGACCATCCATCCATCTAGTTGACCTAGGTAGGTAGGTTCTCTCTCCTACCTAAAACAACGCCGTATTCCACCTTCTCACCCAATGTCCTCCATTCATTCCATGCCTCCGTATCCATGTGTGAAAAGGAAGTCCCGACCCGCATGCACGTCGCACGCACGTACGCACGCCGCATGCCTGCCCCGGTAGATAGTACCTAGGCAGAACCTAATAACGAAGTCGTGCATGCATCACGGGTATGTGGGCAAACATACCTACCTTACTTCCTTATTCCCTCAAGTTCTCAAACGAACACGTAAGTATACGCCCACACCCATCTCACGACCAGATCCATCCATCCATCTCATCTCGTCTCACCGCCACCCTCAGACCCTAAAACTTTCTCCAAAGCGCCATCATCTCCGAACGCGTCTCCATCCTCGAAACTTCGAGATCCTTCTTCGCGGCCTCGAGGGCCTTAATCTCGTTCTGCAGTCTCGCGACGCGCTCCTCAGACTCCTTGACGGCCTTCCGCGCGGCGTCGCGCCCGCGCTCGTATCCCTTGGCTAACTTCGCGTGCTTGTCTAATACTTTCCGCACTTGCGTCCGCGCGGAGAAGGATATGTCCGTGTCGATGAGTAGGTCCATCACTTCTTTCGTTAGATCGCTTGCACTGGAAGAACTGGGGTGATGGTTCGCGTTTTGCGAGGGTGTTGGTGGGGGCAGGGTTGAAGGTAGGGATGACGGTGGGGCTTGTGAGTGTGTTTGTGATGCCATCGTTGCTGTAGGAGACGGCGGCGAGCCGATAGTTTTGTCTGTGCCGAACAGGCGGACGGAATCGGGCACCGGCAATGTCGTTGCCGCCCCAGCCGGCGCCGATCCTCCTGCTGCTGTCCCGTTGCCCAGCTGCCTTCGCTTGGACGGTCGCGTATCACTGCCGCTGCTCTCATCTGTCTCTACTACGTCTTTGAATAGCACTTTCTTCACCGACTTGCCCTTCGTGAGCGAGGGCGTCGGCAACCCGTTCTCGAGGTCGATCGCGCGCGCTAGGCTGGGTGTGGTGTATGCGTTGTGATGTCTTGCGCTCTTGCAAGACCGCTCCGTGACCGCGACTAGTTCTTCCTCGCCGCCTGAGGAGAGGTCGTCGAGGAAGTCGTCCTCGTCTTCTTGGAAACGACGTTTCCCCTTGTTGGCGGCACCATTTGTGCTGGTATTGGGTGTGTTGATCGGCAACGCGCTTGGCTGCACGCTCTCTTTGTTGTTGTTGTTGTTTGTGGTGTGTGTTGTTTCATCTTCTTCCTCGTCGGAAGTCGTGTCGTAGAACTCTGCTGATCGCTCTGGTATGTCTTGGGTACTGCTCTTCAAGGTGGAAGAGAAAGCTGATGCGGATGACCCAGCAGCTGCCCACATGGGCGGCGCCGTACTAGGCAATGCGGCTGCCGCTGGCTTTGGAGTCGATCCTCCGTCGACAGCAGCATTTGCATCGTCATTCTCCGTCGGAGGTGTTGTGTCCCCCGCATCTCGTTTCTCCTTACTACGCGGAGTCATGGCCTCTAGGAGCGTCATCTGTCTCTTCTCACTGCGTCCGTTGCTCAAAATAGAGTCTAATTCGCGCTGTCTGGCGTCGTCCAACAGAATGAACATGTCACACCGGTTCTGCTCCTCACGTTTTCTGGGACACGTGTAGAACCTCTTGCCGTAGTTCTTGTTGTTTGTGTTGACCGTCTTTATTGTAGCCACTTGCCGTGGCTGACAATTACCTAGAAACAGAAAGTTAGACAGACTGATCCTCGATGTGGCAGCGGCAAACGCTCTTTCGAGTGCGATCCGATGTGAGCGGTACTTACAGCGCCAAGTGCCATTGAGAAATTCACCACTGCGGGGATCGGGAGCATTTTGCGACGATGGGGGTGACGGAGACATGGCTCGTGAACTCCCTCTCTTATAATCGATCCCCTCAAACGAAGTGCTGTCTGTCAAACGTGATACTGATACGTGCTGATTGTTTGCTATTGGACGGGTGATCGGGTGAAACAAGAAGAGATTTCATGTGTCCAAGACTGAGGGAACACAGAGGAAGCACTTGGTTAGAATGGGTGCGCCTGCGGTCGTGACGCCGTTGCCCGTCGCAATCGGGTGGTTGGGCGCTACACAGAGGCCGTACCTGGAGAGCTGCGCTTGGCTGCATAGCGGATGGCGGCATGGGTATGCATGGTGGTGGCGGAGTAGACTAGTGTAGCCGTGGTTACGCTCAGTGCAACATCACATCGAGAATTTATAACCCCTCATTGGCCGATATTTATCACCCTTGCCCATTTGCCTGCTTGCTAGGTATTTACACGTAGAGAACTTGGAGGTAATACCTGGTCACGCTCTGCTGATACTCAAATAAATGAGATTATTGAACTTGTCAGTCACATAGTAGACCTCTTTGTCGAGATATAAGTCTTATACCTGGGTTACACGCATAACATGCGATGGCAACTTTGATTATTTTCGACCCCGTTCCATGCTAAATACCGACTCGCCCAGTATCCATCTACGGTCGTCTTGCGACAACTCAACAAATGTCTTTCCATTCACAAACGGACGGTGTGGTATTATACAGTACTCGGGTATACAAACGCCTACCTACGCTCAACATCAGGCTGGGGGTATATCTTCCAAGCAAGTATCAACAAAACGCCACCCCTTGCCTCCTTTTCTGGTCCAACTAAAAGTAAAAACATAAATGCAAGATTAAGAAGAAGCAAATTCCGAACTCGAAAACCACTGCGTCATATCTCGTAGTAGTAGTCATCATCTAGACCATCTCGGCTGGGTAGCGCACCGGCGTCGACTGGAGGAGGTGAGTATGTGGCCTCCATCCTGACCTTCAGCAGTCGGATCTTTTCTCCATAATCTGCCACGAGTTCAAGCAACTTGTTTGTCTCGGCCGTGATGGGTGTTTGTTCGAGCAACATGAGCAGCCCATCGAGCCACTCTGAGGCAAGGCTATCGCTTATGGGATATAAAGTGAGCACGACTTCCTCCTTTCCTTCGGCTCCTTTGCGAGCCTCTTCTGGGCTGAGGAAGCCGTATATGGTAATCTTCGTGGAGTGCTTAGATGTGGCAAGATCCGCCGACGATGAGTCGGCTTTTCGCTCAGAGACATTCGACATGACGGAGCTGACCATCCTCAAGTCCACCTTTTCGGCGAGGGCATCTAGCGCAGGCTCCTGGCCAGTTCGAAGCCCAAAATCGGCCCAGTGTAGATATCGTCGGTTGTGTGACAACTTGGCGTATCTCCAGAGGGTGCCGTGAATAGCACGGCGGTTCTGCAACTCTTCGCCCCCGCTCTCTTTACGTGGTGCGGGCTTGGAAAACCACGAGCCCTGTAGTAAGCAGCGAATCCGCTGCTCTTTGACGAAGGTGAGGGCCTCTTGTTTCAAGCTCTGGCGTACTGCAGAGAATAGTCCTCCCCACTGGTCCTCGAAGGATAAAGTCAAGAGGCTCATTTGCAGTTCGCGGAGACTTTCTAAGTCGTATTCAAAGAACTCTTCCTCCACTTCGACGATGTCTTTATGCCGGGTGGCCTGGCCTACGACCTTGTCTATCAAGATCCGGATAAGCTCTACAACTTTGTCAAAATCATGCTGCTCTGCACCGGTGGTTTTCCATAGCCTGAGGAAGGCTTGGAGACCGGCATTATGAAGCCGAGACCACTGCAGGAGTAAGGGATGGAATAATTTGTCCTGCTGTTCCGCGTCCACTACTTGAAATAAGCCCCTAGCATCTTCCATGTCCGAGCTTCCACAGTCGAATTGTTCGTACAGGGCGAGGGTAACTGCCATGCTGGCACGAGCGATAGGGCAGCGCTCGTGTAAAGGCCGGGAGGACTGCTCGAGCAGCAGTTTCTGGAAAGTGTCTTCATTTTTTCGAACGTAGTCTGCGAGATCCATCATGCCGAGGAAACCAGCACCTTGAAATTCAGATGCTGGGCTTTCGGTCTCGAATCCTAGTCTCCTCCATTTCTCCGGATGGTGTTTTCGGCTCCCCTTTTTTCCGCCTTCTAGTGCCTCCTCCGCTTTTGCATCACTGTTTCCGTTCAGGAGCTCTTTGCTTGGGGCACTGGCGAGATGCAGGCCCTTCAAAGCTCGTCGGTGCTCCGGCCTCTCGAGGTCGACCCTGATTGTTCTCCACTTCTTGAGCAGCACCTTAGTAAGGCCCTGGAACTCTAAGAGTGGGTAAGCAAGGTCTTGGAGGGCAGCGCTCTGCATATGGGTGTACACAGATTTGATCAATCCCAGATCTTGTAATTTTTTGATAAATTTGGGCCATTCCTCTCCCGTGCCACTGGGTGTTGTATTGCCGCGACCCGCCTCTTCATTCGAGATGGCATCCCTTATAAGGGCATTGATGAGTGATAGAGTTGTCGCACATAAGGCGTGATCGGCCGACTGCAGTTTTTGAACCACAAGATCAAAGAACTGAGGATAGACAGCAATGGCTGGTCTTAGTGCGCGAAAGCCAAAAGTGCCTGGTGTCGCTTTGGCGTCTGCAGGTGAGTGACTGACAAGAGCAACAAGGATGGACATGGCGCCTCGTAGAATATTGACGAGAGGGTTCGATACGACCAGCTCGACAACTCGGTCTACCAGATCGCCCGATGTTGGGCTGTCGAATATGTCCCATCCCATGTCTACCTCAAGTAGCCTGGTCAGACTTTGCAACGAGTAGGCGAGCGTGTTTCCGCCAGAATTCATGATGAGGCGTCGCAGGATCACCAGGCCGCCGGAGGAGATGAAGACATCGGCGAAGGAGGGGTCGCTGATGGAAGACTGCAGCTTGAAAACGGCCATTTTGCGAGACGCATCTTCGTCACTGGCCAGCCGCGACAGGAGCGCGGGTATCTCTGCCTGGTCCATAGTACTGTATCGGTATCTGGAACTTCGGATCGAGGGCCAAGGTTGGAGGCTTGCAATTTGCAGTTCCCGGTCCGCGGCTGCAGTTCGATGCTCGACAGAGGGAGGCGCACGGGCCGAGGAAGGGCAAGACAGGTTCGAGAGCGGTTCGCGAGGTCAACGCAGCGGCAGCGGCAGCGGCAGCGGCAGCGCAATGCTTGATGCGCGGACGTAGCGATTTAGGTATATGTCATAGGCCATGCGCGCGGCTGCCACGAGCCGTTTATTGGCGTAGGTGCACACCTCAGCGTAGGCTTATGTCTATTATCTTAGTTCCGCAGGAGAGGAACAAGAGAAAAGGATGCACAGGTAGGTAGTGTTGACTTCGCGAGACGAATATACTTAACACATAGCGTGCTCGACCAAATCTCAGATGCGATCTTGCACAGGGCCTATCCAATGAAAAACGTAGTGTCCACACGCGCTAAAACTTAGCGCCCGACAGTCAGGGGTTAGGAGGAGTCGCGATGCAGGCTACCTTATTTAGTGCAGGGAGGGGCGTATGCACCAACCTTGATTGAAGTTTGGGTAGCCACCTGCGCACCTACTGGTGGAAATCTTCACAGCGAACAACCAAAGCATCTACGGAGTACTCCGTACTACTGTCCGTACTTACTTTTTTTACTTTAAGGTGTCCATAATACAGTTTGATGATCGAGAATCGAACGCTGTTCATTACCCAATGTATATGATAGGCCGAACTTCGGTACTACTTATACGTACATATGTACTATTTATATAGGAAGTATCAACTATGCACTAATATGTCATCGAAACCATAGTCTGCCCCAACTTCTCTGCCCTGAAGTCAGATCTAGGCACCAAATACTGACCTACTTATACTGCCTCCTCCTTTTCATGAAGCTCGGCGTGGACAGTTTCACCAGCATGTTTACGGTCAAGTACTGCTTGGACTTCGGCCTCCAAGCGCGAGCCACCCTTCTTCGTTTTCCAAGCCGGCGGTGCGCCCTTACTGAAGAGCAACTCGACTTCCTCAATTGTCTTGCCACATGTCTCTGGGTAGGTCAAGAACGTCTGGATCGCAGAGCCGATGCATAGAACGCCGAATATGATGAAGATCTTGTACTGGATGTTCTGGAAGGCCGGCGGTGTGAACAGACCCAGCGCAAAATTGAAGATCCAATTGGACAGGGCTGCCAGGGACATGCCCGTTGCGCGCGTCCCGAGCGACCAGACCTCGGCTGCATAGATCCAGGCCACAGGGGCCAGTGTCAGGGCATATATGATGATCAGGAGGTAGCTGAAGGCGATCACTGTGTGCGATGCCGGGCCAGTTACTTTGAAGGTCACGTTGGCATTGCCCTGCACGCCGCCCGGTACCGGCTCGGAATAACCACCGAGAACGCCACCGATAATGAGATGGCAGGCGCCCATTCCAAGTGCGCCCCAGATGAGAAGGGTGCGGCGGCCAGTGCGGTCAATGAAGAGGAACATCACAGAGGTGAAGCTAGACGAGTCAGTCGGGCTACTGCACCTCAGGGACAGTACGCAAACTTACGCGATGAAAAGGGCATACTGGATGCCAGATGCGATCAGGTTGATATTGCCCTGGAGACCAGCGATCAAGAACACGTAGGTGAGGTAGTACACAATTACGTTGGCTCCGCTCAATTGCTATAAACATGTTAGTCACAGCGAAACACACAAATCAAGGCGACTAACCTGCCAAGCCTGAACACTCATGCCGGCCAGGGTTCTCTTCCACATGCCGTTTGTGATGAATTTCTTCCAGCCGCGAGCAGATTCGCGCTCGGCAACCAGAACGGTGTAAATTTCTTCCCACTCAGCGATGACCAATGCGTCGTCCTTGTTACCGCCAGCCTGGATGTCTGCAAGGGTCTGGATCGCCTCTTCTTCGCGGCCAACTTTCGCCAGCCATCGAGGGGATCGGGGGAGGAATGGTAAACCGATCATCAGAAGGACAGCGGGGATGAACTGTAAACCCCAGGCAGTTCGGAACGAGGCAGGACCTTTAATAAAGCCGCAGCCGTAACTGGCAAAGTACATGATGAAGATACCCCATTCAATGGCAAGCTGTTGGATAATAATGATTCGGCCGCGAGATTCCTAGGCTTGTCAGTCTTAGGTCGAGACGCAGCATGGATCTTTCACTTACACGCTTTGCGATTTCGGCAAGATAGACGGGGACTTGTGATGAAGTAATGCCAACGCAAACACCATTCAAAACCCGACCAGCGATGAGAGATCCAACGCCCCTAGTGGAAACTTGAACTGCTGTCCCGATGAGCCACCACAAACATGCGAACATGATGCTAGCCGCTCGTCAGTCGTGTACATAAGAGTCTGAGAAGTTTTGCTAACCTATCGCGGCGACCAAACTTGTCAGATATGGGGCCGGCCATCAAGCTTCCTACTACGGAACCAGCAGCCAAAGCGGACCCAATAGCGCCCTGAATAAGTCCCGATGGATTATTGAAGTAGTCGATATACTGATCAGTGACGACGATGGCGGCAATGGAAGAAATGTCGAAACCGAATAGCATACCTCCTACCGTGGCGATGATCGCCACGAAGTAGGTATTTGCTAGAGAGCTGTCAGCATTGTGAGTGGTCCATGATCACGCACATAGAACAGACATACTGATCTTGGGAAGCTTAGCCATTGTGGGCGTGATTCAAGTCTCGTGGACTTCTCACAATCAGCTCGAGAGTAGCCCAGCTGGGAGAGAAAGGTGAACGGCGAAGCAGATTTGGGGAGCTCCCGTGAATGGAGGCGGGCTCCCATATATTTAACGGTGCGGTTACATGCGTCAGATGGAACCCGATCACCACGTCGCAACCATGATCAGCTCATTGGGGAAGACTCTCCACCTCCTCAGGTAAGATGATGCGCTTCGGTTGCATCTGGAACCGGGGTCTGGGGCCGTTGTATCTGGACGGAAGCTGCCCAAATGGAGTCCTGTCTGAGCCGCCATCATGCAATCGAAAGCCGAGGCGAGCTGTCATAGGTGCGGAAACTATGATCGACTAGGTCCAGGAAGCGGGTAGGTCCAAGTAAGCTTGTATTAGCTAACAACATACCCCGGACTATGCCAGGTAGGTAGTCCCATGAGCGGCAATATTAGACTCGCATAGGCGAGACGAGAAAGCTCTTGATTGGGAAAGAAAGGCTCTGGGGTTAAGCCGTGAGAATGCGGAGACGGGTCCCTGGAGAGAGAGAGACTTCGTCTCGGTCAGGTGTCGTCGCCTTTGGGTCCTTTTTCATCCCGCCAGCTCATTGGTGCGCATATAGCTTCCAGGCCAGACCTTGCCCCGAAGTGCCGAGCTAGGACCCTTGACTCGCACCCCCAACCGCAGACTTAGCGTAGTTGTTGAAGAGACATTGCACTTTTGTCTTGCCGTGAACTGGGCCCTGTAGTAAGTACGCATAGGGAAAGTAAGTGACTCTGGAGCACATGACCGGACAATAGGGATAGAAAAGACGCATAAAAAGAGGGCCGTGTTTAGTAATGAATCTCCGAAAAAGAAGCCGGTGCCGTATACTCATAGGTTACCGAATTTCAAGAATTTGAGATCTCTAGGTTAGCGTACGTAAGTAATCCAGGCAGAGCGGGAAGTACGGTAGTGCGATTAGGTAGAAAAGTTTACTTCATTAGTGGGCGCCGGCCGGCAACGAAATGAAACCGATCACTCGCTTGCACTCGCTTACACTACCTCTCCCGATCAGCATGTAACTACAATATCGGATATCCAAGGCGAGACCTACAAGTGTTTGTGTTACATACATAAACCAATCGGTGGCCGAACCCTGCCAATACTAGCACCCCGCAAATTGATTATAGGTTGTGTACTATACGGAGTATGGATCTAGACATTCAAAAAAAAGGACCGACAGACAGCACCGTTTTTCATATAATAAAGCAGGGACATCGCGGTCTGCCACATACATGTGTCTGAGACTGATCTTACCTTTTAGTAAGAACCTCGTACGAGGGCAAGGCTGATTGCTGCGACGGGCCGAAACCACAGTACTTATGTAGATCTGGTGGAATCTCTTCAACGACTTGCCACGACCGACCGTTGACGGCAGCTGTCATGTCATGTGTTAGAGGTGCATACATACATAAGTACATACATTGGGTATCATTCACGAATGGCACGGTAAGGTAGGTGATATCGGGGTTGCTAGCGTGGCAATGCAAAGCTTTTTTTGAGGAGAACAAGATCAACGTGTCTGTTTGCAGTTGCGATTGCAGTGATGCTTTATTAAGTATCTATGACTGGCTAAGGTAATGTAGCAAAAATGTAGGTATAACATGCGTCCTGCTGGATGGCCAAAAGATGAGCTGTAGGTAGCTACTTATTCAGTGCGTGTCTTAATATCACATATTTTCGGACACGTCTTCGCATCACCTCGTCAGAGATCCCGGTGGGGGAAGACTCTCGGGGCCAAACGACACGGGTAGTAACTAGAGGATTTCCAACGTAGTCAGCCTTCAAACACAACCTTTTAATTGTGCTCTTCTCGGTGATGTTCGGGCGGAGCGGGCGGAGCGGGCGGAGTTACCTCTTCGAGACGCATTACGATGTAGTTGTCATCCTTGTCGAACATGATGATAGGGACCTTTAGGTCACAGAACTCTCGCATGCTGTAAATTTATCACAAGTTGGTTAGGTTAGCGTTTTCGGGCAAGAAAGATGATGGCGAGCGCTGGTTGGACCGTTTAAGTAATACAGACAAGAACCCATTCCATCTACTCCGTACCCTAACCTACATATAGGTAGTAGTAGATAAGTTGGCCCATGCACAACCTCTCTCTTCTTCTTCTTTCTTTCTTCCGCCCAGCATCTCTATACATACACATACATAAGTAAACAAACGACTCACAACTGGCGACACATGCCACACGGGCTAGCCGGGGGCGCGACGTCGGTGGCGACGGCGACGGCGCGGACGCGGCGGTGGCCCTCGGTGACGGCCTTGGCCATGGCGACGCGCTCGGCGCAGGTGGTCACCGGGTACGAGGCGTTCTCGACATTAGCGCCGTCGAAGAAGACGCCGCCGCCGTCCATCGACTCTACCGACGCCCCGACCCGGAACTGGCTGTACGGACAGTACGCCATCGCTTTCGCGTCCACGCAGCGCCTGTGCAGCTCCCGGAACTCGGCCTCGCTGAGCGAGTGCTCGCGGCACGTCGCTGACACTGCTGCCGCGTCGGCGCTCGACGATGCCTGCGGAGCTTGCTGCACTGGCATGCTGAGGTCGTCGGAGGGTTGGCGGGTTGGTGGTGAGAGTTGGGCGTTGAGTATAAGTAAGTAGAGTTTTGAAGTGCAAAAGTGAGTAATTGAGTCTGTCTCTGTGTTCCAATCAATGACTCAATGGGTTCGAAAATCGTTTTTATATCGTCATGTCTCAAAGATCGAGGCTCTAATCTTCTAATATATGGATCTATCTCGAGATACACCATCTGGCCTATCTATTGTATCTCTGCAGCGGGGCGTTGTGTACTAAGAGTCTGGAATGCGCCGCTAGCCGCCAAAATAAGTCAACATCGTCAAAAGTTACCGAGGAAACCCGCTACCACGCCTAAGCCGAGGCGAACGAGCCACCTTCAGCTCCAATATTCGATCTTATCTTGTTGGAGTGGCCCAGCTTTCGCCCTACTCACTGACCAGTCTGACCTGCGTAGAAACTACGAAGTACCCCACCACGTCTTGCGTAGGTATTAGCTAAGCGTTCTAACGCTCCCCTGCCTTCAATCTTTCAATACTATGCTTATCTGCGCGGCATAAGATCTTTTGTTTCAATTTAGAATAATTATTTGATTGCAATTTCGAGATTTAACGCCGTGGAAAGGAGGAGAATGCGTAAGGATACGAGGCGGCTCAAATATTCGTGTTTTGCTGCACACTGACACACTAACACGAATTTATAGTTAACGACTCATTGGAACTCCACTAACAACTCGAGTATAAGAAAAACAACAGTCTTGCATTGAATGCACGACGTCGTAAAAGACGCCGACGGCGTAAGTTTTCGTCTAGTATTCCGTGTCGTCTACTTGTACTCCCACTTGCACGACAATTCTCACGCGACCCCAGACACCTCGTAAGTGTGTAAGTGGTGACGCCAGGGTGTGGGCGATCGGCCGAAACCTGGCTTCCCTGCCTGGAAGCCTTGAAGCGCGGGCCGAAATCAGGTTTCTCACACCACGCCTGACGTCAATCCTCAGCGCCGCAACAAAATGCTAGACGACCCTTGAATCCTCGCACCATGTGGACCGTTATATATATAACTAGACCAACAGCCTCATGGCGTTGGATAGAAATGTAGATCTAGAGCTGACCGAGATTTTTTATCTATTCTAATTCCATACACAGCGTGCGTGTAAGAGCAGAGCGAAGTCGACTTGATCTAGAGCATATACATACATATCTCTAATTGTATACTACTACTATTTTTATCTACACACTACTATCACCACCGTCGTCGTCGTCGTCGCCTTCACTTACCATTATTTCACCATGCCTCACCCATTCCACCCCGACGACTTCCCCATCAACACGGACGTGACGCTCGAGCCGACGCAGATCTTCTACCTCAAAAGCGCAATCCACTTCAAGAAAGACGCGCAGATCTACGAGCTGACGGGCAAACTACGGCAGCCATGGAACGACTTCAGCCACGCGTTCCTAGACGAGACGGGGTCAGTGGCCTCGAAGCTGCAAGAGGGGGGGCATCCCCCCTCGTACGCGATCTCGAGCTGCGGCAACATGATGCGCACGATCAAGGCCATGACCGACGGAATGGGCAACAAGATCTGCGACCTCAACATCACCTTCGTGTCCTTCGACCTGTCGACCGTGCGGTTTCCCGCGGGCAGCGAACACGCGCGCCACAATATCGAGCTCTGGCCCGTTGGCGATTCTAGTTTTGGCGACGACAAGAAACACGAGGCCTTCGTCCGCCATAGTATTCCGTACTTCTGGGACATGACGAGCGGTCGTGTAGGTATCCTCTACAAGTGCCTCAACCAGAAGCGCGTCGAGATCGCCCGCGTCGCTGGCTTCGGCTTCGATAAGGACGCCGTGCTGGTCCTGAACGGCGATGAGCTCGATGACGTTGTTGCGCTATCTACGTGCATCATCCTGCTCAATGGACGCGATGCTATGGATGCTTGAGTCGTGTGCCGCTAAATGACACGAACGAGCAATACTTTTTCTCCACATGGCGAATGCAGCGGGTTTTTTTTCTGTAACTAAGGTGGGATGGGACGGACGGAAGGGCGCTTGGGTTCGGCGTTTTCATTGACTGTGCATTGCGGTTAATGTGTGTATTGGCATTTGTATTATATCTGTACGAGCAACGTCATCTATATGCTATAATTAAGGGCTTTGAATCAAAATTGCGCACTCTAATTCGTCTGTCTTGTTGCCGTACCGTATCTTGCTGTAGTGAAACACGCTCTCTATGCCTCTTCATAAATGGAACGCCGAAAAGGAGAAGAAATAAATAAAGAATAGGCCGTGCAATGCTATGGCATCTCTACTCCATGCCTAGAAATTCAAATATTTGCTTCAGCGCGCTGTCTGGATGTGTGAACGGGAAATTATGCGCGCCTGGGACGAGGCGCCAAAACACGTTATCTCTACCTCCTACCAGCGGCAGGGCGTCTTCTTCATAGTCGTCGGGCTGTATTAAGTTATCATCACGCCCGATCAGGATGGCCGTGGTGCCGGGCTTCCGCTTTGCGAGTAAGCGCCAGTACTGTTGCTGGTCCATCAAAGGACCGTATCTGATAGTCGACATCATGGCAGGGACGAACCCTTCGTTGTAATCAAGGGACCAGTGCACGAAGTCGATGACGCTCTGCTCAAACGGCGTTGGCGTTTCTTGTGTCGGTGGCGGGTCCACGGCCTCCTGCACTGCAACATCGACGAAGTCTTCCTTCTCTCCGACGGGTGACAGTGTTTTAGCCGCCACGGTCCGCCTCTTCGACACGGCGTTGTCGATGGGCTTGCGGAGCCGACTCTTGGTCATCCATGCCAGGAGACGTTCTGGTACGAGTCCGGACGTAAAGACTAATCGGCTCAAGCGACCGATGTTCTCGGCGCGGATGAGTCCGGCGGGCGAAAGCAGGATGAGAGACTCAACAATATGTGGGAAGGTCACGGCGAAGTTGGTTGCGATCCCGCCGCCTAGAGAGTAGCCGACGAGAGTGAATGCATTGTTTCCCGCCCAAGCCAGGGGCGATGATGCAAGCACAAGAAGAATCTGCGACATGAAGAGCCGCGTGTCGTATGGTAAATCGCCGGGAGCGTCACTGAATCCGCGCCCAAAGAGATCGAATAGCATTACGCGACACCCTTTTTCCACTAGAGGATTCGCGATATCTGATAGTGTCATGCATGATGTGCTGATGCCATGGATGAATAAGACTTTTCGGCCCTGCTCGGGCCCGAATTCATAGACTCTTATGTTACCATACTAAGTACACAGTCAGTAAGTATCAGCGCAGTTGCACACAGGCTTGGTTCAAAGACATACCGGCGTGACGACATCTCTTGCTCCGGGAAAATGGTCCATCCTGTAGGTGGATTTGGCGATTTCATCTTTTGACATCTTCGGTACACTCGTGGTGAGCGCTCCAGGAATGATCGGCGTCTTCCGCGGCCACAGCGCAACGCGCGCCAGTGAGACCAACGCCAGCGTGGTGATGACGGCCGTCGCAACAGCCACTGTGCCCGTCGACTCGCTCGGCGAGCCGAGGCATTTCGCCATTGCGTCCATGCCGGCTTATGTTCTGATCGACAACACGAGATGCAGTGATGGGGTTTACGCAGTAGATAGATACGTCGGCAAACTCTCGACTACCGATATGCACCGAAGCCTTAGTATTCCTGGCTGGCTCAAGAACGAAACGAAGCGGTGCAGAACAGATCAGTAACAAATAAATCACATCGAAGGCAATGCTATGGTTGAAACATCGAGAATGTTAAATGCAGGCAGAGTCGTTTTTGTATGTGGACTTGCGTGAACTGTTAGTCAACGAATTTAAGGTACCAACAAGTGTAGATAGGTTGGCCAGGGATCATCGTCTCCTGCATGTATGTAACCAAGAGATGCTGGCCAGCCCTATCCAAAGCATCTACTTCGTATTACCTAACCAAGACCCACTCCTGGTATCTTTCACAAGTGGAACGTGCTGAATCGGTTTGTCCTAAACGGACTAGGTTAGTACCTAAGTACCTAAGTCTATGGAGGTGTTAGTCGAAATCCCCGGTAGGCATCATGATTTGTACTGTACTGTAAATTGCCGCAGAGCATGACGCCTGATTCTGGTTACCACCTACCTACAGAGTAGGTACTCAGTTATCTCCTTATACGGTATGATCAGGGCAAAGATGCGGTTAAAGAGGTGGGTATATTTAGGTAAGTATCTCGTCACTACCTACCGGATTGCTTTAATAGGTATCCAGTCTTTTGAGTCGCTATCTATTATGCCAAAGCAGCCCTTGGAAATCCTTGAAAATTAGGTGCTGTTGAAGTCCTGTCCGCAATACTCGCCCAGAAACCAGTTCAGACGAAAACTCGACACATCGAAAACTCTAGTGTTTGGAACCGCCAATCGACTGCGCCGAAATGACAGAGCTTGGCAGTACAATTGCTTCAAGTCGCCTGAGACTTCTGCCATTGTATGGACCCATGGGAAGAGATGGTAGTACTATGTTCTCATGCCCATGCTGCGCATTCGAGCCTGCCTCAGCACCTCTATAGCCCGATCTATATCCGATTGAATTTGCTCATTATCGGGGATTAGATCGCGACCAAGCTTTTGCTGTATTGGCTCAGTATCTGTGTCTTCTGGTGTGCCCTTGCACTTGGGTCTGACAGTCAGTCGATTAACTATATTTCCATTTGCATGATACGTTACTCACGAAGTCTTCGAGATTCACTACTGTGCGGTCAATATATATAACGTAGAGCTCTCGCCTCAGGGATACTCTAACGTGAGTCTCTCCGTATTTCTTTGATAGCCACAAACGCAAATCGCCAGGAGGTATGCGGTCGGGGTGCTCAGTCAAGACAACGCGATCTCGGTCTTTTCTCACGAATTTTAGTGCGCATGGCAACATTATGCTAGAATCGTAATGTTGGGAGTGGAAAGCTAGTGATGTGATAGAATAACCAAAGTCATTTGGTCTCCGTTTGAAATCAGAGAGTTTCGGCGATGTTTTCTAAGTATTACTTCGATGGTCGCCGGTCAAGATCCGAGGCTATTATTATTGAGAGGGAGCCTGCCGCACCCTCCAAGGCATATCGCTAGGCAGAATACTTCGGTGTGGTCAGCGTTACATTTAAAGACCTACAATAGGGACCTGGCCAGCTGCAGCTGCGGCCAACGCTGGCCAATTGCATATGACCGATATGTTTTTTTTTTTTTTTTTCACTTCCAAGGACTGCGGTGGCAGTGTTGCTGTAGTTATCAATATTAACAATTGGCTATTGAAGCTGCATCGCGAACCCGCATGTTACCCCATCATTATTGCTCTGTAGAGAAATGGAACCGGGCTCACCGAAAGGCAGCCCGCAAGGCACTCGTTTTTCTTTTCTTCTGTCAATAATTAGCTTAAGTCACAATAATCGTGTTTGCCGGACTACAAATACGAGGCACAAATAGCACGATAGGCATTGTATCCTGTCTGAGCGTGATCATTCTTATATCAAAGCATCCCTACTAATCGTACAAGTGCGCTATCATCACCTCCACTCATCCTTTGATGATAATAGTGACAATATTCCATTGATAGTGTGATTGACTAGGCAAGGTGACTCAGGAAAAAGCTTATCCACTAACACTTGGCTCTTATCCATTCACTCATCTGCCTATCTGGTTTGCGCTGCTGATCAGTCGATATGGGCTCATTAGTACCGCGTGATCATTCTAAGATGACTCAATTCAGTAATATGAATTCGAGGAGTCGTATGAACGTGCGCTTCGGCGAAACATCTGGAACCGGGCTCCCGAAGGTCACAGAACGTCACAGCAGCAAAGCCGGACGAGATAATGAAGCCAATTCCCCAACTCAACAGACCGAGTATTCTGAGACAGGAGATGTTGACGGCGAAGCTTCAATTACGAATGTATATGATTTAGGCTTCAGTCTTGTCCCCCCTCAAATTCGGACAAGAGATGACACCCTGGTCCGAGATACCGCGACTGCCGACAGGCTTCTAAAAGCCCCATATCCGGAACCGAAAACGGGAACCACCGTGAAAGAATGGGTTAGAAAGGAGATAAAACGGTGTCTGGTGCACGGCCAGTCCGATCATTACATAAAAGATGGGAGGTTCGTCCCTATCGACAAGCTATACATGATACTCAGTGTTGAAACTATTATGGCATTGTTGAAGGAAGAATATCCTTTTATGAATGAGGAAGGCTTAGCCAGCGAGCTGAAAGAGTATCTGTCTCGACGCCGAATACTTGGAATCTTAATTTTCATGTATCCGACGCATTTGCGGCTTTTCGAAAGTTTTGTCCGTGATGAAATCACCGATGACGAGTTGCCACTCACCTCGATGGGCAGCACACATGAATTCGGCTTTCAAACCAGATCTATGCGCGAAAATACAATCACGTTTAAGGAATGGGAAGAAAACGACATCACACTCTTTTACGTTTATCAGCCAATATTTCTTGCCCCGTTTTTCGACTTCCAGGGGGTCATGCCACATAATTATTTACTGAATGAGGAAATTCGATTACCTTGGCTGAAGTGCGAATATAAAGCCAGGGGCGGCAATGGCATGGTGCACCGGGTTGAAATCCATCCTAGCCATCACAATTTCAAGTCGAATCAGGTGAGATACGCCTAGTGACATATTGATATAAATCTCAAAGCACTACTGGTCTAACAATCTGAAGTCCTCTAGCCGCCCTCTATATTTTGCGCTGAAGGAGATCTCTAGTCCTGACGAGGAGATATATCGACTAGAATTGTTGGCTCTAGCGAAGGTCCCTCAGAGGAGACAAGAGCATCTAATTAGCCTACTTCTTACATTTAAGCATGGAGCAAGAAGATATTTCTTATTCGAATGGGCGGACAGTAATTTATGGGATTTTTGGGCCAAGTACTACAAAGGATCTCGAGATGCCGTAGTCAGTCCAATGTGGATGGCTGAGCAGTGCCTTGGGCTTGCCACTGCGGTCAAACAAATCCATGGACTTACTACTTGGCAGAAGCTTAACGAACCCCCAGATACGGATGAAAAAGTTTGGGGTCGACACGGCGATATCAAGCCCCATAATATACTTGCATTCTCTTCCGACAAGACAAAAGACTACCGTTTGGTACTCTCTGATCTTGGCCTCACGCGATATCACTCTAGCGTCACAAGATCTCGAGTCTCACCTACCAGTCTTGATGGGTTTACGGGCCTGTATCGACCCCCTGACGAGCTTATTTGCTCAAAGTACGACATATGGTCCCTTGGATGCGTCTTCTTGGAGTTTTGTACATGGTGGTTGAAAGGATTTAGGTCTGTTCAGGATTTTGAGTCTGAAAGAACCAAGCCAGACGGCACTGTCGAAGTGCTTGACGACCCCGTCTTTGACATTCCCAAATATTTCTTCATTTCTAAAAAAGATGGCAATTCAAAAGCTCAGGTCAAAGGCGTCGTTCTAACGGTATGGTATATAGTCTGCCACGCTGGCTAAATTGCTAATGTTGTCTATAGTGGATCGAAACGCTGCGAAGTTGCACAAATGGTGACCTCTTCGCAGAACCAATGCTGAATCTAATCGAGGACAATATGCTCGTTGTCGACAAGAATAACAGATTCTCAATTGACCTTGTATGCGCGGAAATAAAATATATTGTCAATCAGATGCGGCGATCCAACTCATGCGAAGCTCCATCTCCGGCACTGCTCTATTCGGAGCACTCAGTGAGCGGCAACCGTGGCGAATCACATGAAAATAACGTGAAGAAAAGTAATAACTTGCGAATTCCGCAACAGCAGAAGGAATTCAGGATGGAACCGGCTAGGGTGCCTGTGAATTACCTGCCACTACCAGCAGGTGACTTTTGCGACTTGCAATTATCAAACCGTGGTTTGGATTCGACGATAGGCACTTCGAGCAATGGTGATACCACCTTTGAAACATCTGGGAGCCTAATGACAGCAGACACCATCTCCTTAGATGGCAGTCTTGCCTCCAAACACGCAATCGAAATCAAGACCAAAGTGCATCATGCGCACATCATTTCTACGGATACGGAAAAGTCTAAATCGCTAGCATCCAGCGTTGAAATGAACTCAAAGGAAGCCTTGGCTGGCATTGATCTAGTCAGAGCACCAAATTCGATTGATAACGATTCAATCCTGACTGATCTTGGGGAAATGGGTGGCACGGGAACAAAGCCGGCGCGAGACGGGTCTTAAGCTGCAGGTTACGGCCGATTAGGAAGTCGACGGCGGGATAATGCAAAGCATCGGCAAGTCAGATATCAATATAGATCGTTATCAATGAAGTATGCACGAGTCGGATAGAACATTCTGTCTCAAAAATCAGCTCGAATTCATGTACAACGATCAAGCGACCAGGGAAAGCAGGATGATGGGGAGATAGGCTTGCAGCGGACATTAAATCCACTACATACCTAAGTAGCTTACCTCTACGTGCATATAATAAAGCAGGTCGCATGCTATAACCACATAATATATGACATAGTGAGGTAATATATGGAATAAAGCAGCGAACTGATAAACATATTCATGAAAAGAGTTGCCACGGTACAGTAAGTGGTTAAGTGTCCGACTTGACAACATTCTACTTTCGGTCGTAGAGTGGTATAGTGTTGCACTTCTCTACCGTTATGAGGGTGAGGAAAATCTACTACTAAGTCTCCAAAGGAGACTGGAAATTGCCCCAGATTATAATATAGAGCAATGACAAAGCTAAAAATCACTGAAACCCTCCCTGCTAATCCACACGCTCTGTCACAATAACAAATCAAGAGCTCAATGTATGATGTTGGCGGATGTCGAAGGTTCACGATGAACTGAACATAAATATGAGCAGTGACCAACGACAGCCCTTAGAGGAAGCCAAAACCGTTAATAGACAGAAGATATAATATCAAGTACATTGCACCTTAGCTTTGATCTAAAAAATGTGTGATGGAATTGGGTGAATACTTCGTTTGCGAACCAGCTGGGGCAGCCTAGGAAGAGACTAAGGTGGTCGGGGCATGCTGCAGACTCTGAAAACTTGCGGCTCGATCGATCTTCACCCCAAGCACCACAGCGAGCCGCTGCGAAGACCAGGTTGACAGCCCCCGTCAGCCACAGTTGCATTCCTATATCACACCTACCCCTTTTGATATGGAAGCAGCTGCTGGCTAGAGCGAACCACAGTATGCAAAACCTTGGTTCGCCAACGACGGCCGTTCCCGAAGACTGGCGGGTCCCAGGCAGAAACGGCATTTGAATAGCCCAATTGGCCCATCATATTCGCTTCACCGAAAAGAAATTTATTGATGCCTGTGCATTCCTTTCATACCAATCAGCATTAAGCCTCATATATGATACCCTTGTACTTAAGCAGGGATCCTTGGCTGGGCCTTCGATTCGGGGTTTCGAGGCTCAGTCAACCCCACGGTTTGCCTCGGTTGAACATTCTCGATCCCGTAAGGTGTATTATCAAAAACCAGAGCTCCAACCGATCAAAATGTGTTAGAAAGTTGCCTGTTTGCGGGAGCAGAGCCTCATCAGGCCCCCCATCTTACAATGCGGGCCTGCCACCCAGTGTTCTTAAGCTCAATTCGTAAGAGCTCACATGTACATACAGTCTATAAACTACACGTTGGCTAGTTTGAAGTAATTACGGCTTATCTTATCCTAACTAAATCCCTCACAAGGTCGTAGGCATGCCTCTCTGCTGTCCAATAGGCTTGTGCCTCAATCTTTGTAGGAAGGCGTATTCAACAGAACCTCCGACGGAACTTCCGACAAAACCTCCGTCAGAACCTCCAACAGAACCTTCGACAAAGCCTCCAACGCCACCCTCCAATACATCTCCTACCGCATCCATGCCTCGCCCAGTGTCGGACGCGGGGATTCCCTCGACATCGTACCTGGGGCAACAACAACTCAAAAAGGACGTCAAAGCAAAGTGTATATCGTGCTCGGAGAAGAACAAGAAGTTTCTTCCTGCTAATATGCTCGAAAAGCTAGTGACTCGAGATGTTGTTTTGTCGGCTTTCAAGGAGACTGGGAAAATAGCAGATTCCGAGCTTGATCATCTTACCCAAAATGTTCTACAAGGACGCCGGCGCCTATTTTTAATTTTGGTTTCAATGGCTGACGTCGGCAAGGAGAAGCTGTCATCCCTAGGAAACCAGATGTGGGATCACATCCGCGACGATTCACTACCATTTACTGTCATCGATAAATCGCCAGATATCCAGATATTCACCTACACAAACCCTAAAAGCGGCAAAACGCAAGAATTCGAACCAACTGGTTGGTCCGATAATGATCGAGCACTTTTTGATTTCTACCAGTGGTCTTTGATTTCGCCAGTTTTCGGAACTCCAGACAAGTTCCTTCATGAGTTAAACTCATCACATATATTACCATACTTAACAAAATCAGATGGTCCAAAGAGCAGTGGTTACTTCAGCGAAGTCCGGCAAGCCGAAATCCATATAGCACATATCGACGCCAGCCATATACCAGCAGACAATCAAGTAAGGCCGGAATCAATCACTCTAGGGGTCACAGTTCACTAATTTATTGCAGATAATTGGCGATGGCGCCAACACAGTCGCTGTAGCTATCAAGACAGCTAGGGACGATAAGGAACTAATTGAATTCTTCGACAAAGAGGCGAAAAACCTCGCAAGACTACAGAGAATTGAATCACAGCATCTTATCAAGCCCATCGCAGCCTATAAAAAGGATAGTGAACGGTCTTTACTTTTCCCTTGGGCTCATGGAGGGAATCTTGCCACCTATTGGGAAAAGCACGACAATAATCGTGGCGACCGGAAGAATCTCCGTTGGATTATGAAGCAGCTCGTGGGTATCTGTTCTGCTCTCGTTGTTCTGCACCAAGATGCCAATAATGGGTATGCAATCTTGAAGAACGCATTTTACCTAATTCAATTCCGGACTGATGTTAGCTAGTGAGAATTCCTTTTATGGTAACAAGAGAGACATGGTCTATTTTTAACATTGTCTTCTATCTGACACCCCATATTATACACGGAGTACTAATACATACTAGGTCGTCACGGTGATCTAAAGCCCGAGAATATTCTGTGGTTCTTGGGCCATGACGAAGGATGCCTTAAGATTGCCGATATGGGTCTTTCTACATTCCACGAGGAAGAGGCCAATACTAGGCAGAGAAATAAGGACAATATCATAACGATCACTCCCTCTGGTACATTTCGATATGAGCCCCCTGAAATGGACAAAGATCGGCACAACGGCAGACCTAGATCGAGACAATATGATATTTGGTCAATGGGGTGCATTATGATCGATCTACTCGTCTGGCTTTTGTATGGTTACGACGCCGTCAAAAGATTCAGAAAGACCGCGGTTCAGTTCTGGGAGCGAACTTCAGCTACCGATTATTACATTGCTCCTTATATCAGTGCATGCATGGACTCAATGGAAAAACATTTAGGAGAAGGAACAGCTTACACAAGTCTTTTGCGACTCGTCCGACGCAGGGTTCTAATCGTTGACGTATCAGACGAGTATAAGAGCTCACCGTCTCACCGCGAAATTGCATCGGAGCTGCATAGACAGATGCTGGAAATTCAGCAGGGGCTTGATGAGTCCTACACGATCCCTACTGACTTAGATTATCCGGATGAAGACATTGAGAAGGCCAGACAACGCTACATTCGTCCCCATAGTGAGGGTGGAAGGCTCGCAGTTGGTGCCCCAACAGCCTCGACACGCACATCAATGGTTGGTCAGGATCAAACCGCGGTTCCGATAGCCGACCATGAAGACTTCAAATTTCATATACGCGCCCCTACTATACCGATTAGTCCGAGTTTGGTTGTCCCAGAACATGGAGATAGACAGGAAGTAAGTACAGCTAATGATTCATTCAGCAGATAGGTACTAATTTGACCATTCAAGTACGTTAGTGCCAACAGCCTGATAGTTTTGGTGTAATTCAGATTAACTAACAAGACCCTATTGGAGATAGAATGTTAGTAGTACGGGTAAATAGCAGCGCAATTTCATCACTAACACCAGATTTATAAGGTGGTAAGTTCGATCTCCACGCTGTTGCAATGAATCTGTATTAACTTTATTAGTTTGTAAGTTCTCTTGAATCTTGACCTCTTTTTAATACGGCTAATCACATATTATTCTAGGAGCCCACGAAACTCAATGATGTTTGGGAATCAATTCCGGATAATAAGTTTGCGAGACGTCTTTTCAATTCACTTTCATGGGATACAGTCAAGCCTCTTGCTGATCAAGAGACTGTCTCTTTATGCGGTAGCTGTAGTACCGCTAAGCTAGGAGACCTATTAAAGCCTAACATCAATCGAAACGAGCTTGACACGTCCTCGCAAAGTTGTGATCTTTGCGGGCTGCTTCGTGATGCGTTGAATGCCCAAGAGAGTGATTTACCGGAAGTAATCTCTCTGCGCCAAAACGAATCGGTTGTGCGCATTGAGAATGGGCCAAATTTGCTCTCTATCTATGTTGATCCAGGTACAGCGGTTCATTCATCTCATTAAGCCCATCACTTACCATCGAAACCTAGATTCTGATCTTGTCGAGGGCCTACAACTTGGGTTGCCAAAACTTCCAGATCACGGCAGCCGGGAGCAGTTCTTGCTCTTGAAAGAATGGATCCAGGAATGCGACGCAAACCATGAAACTTGCCGTCGCTTTGATACAGAGGAAGGGGATGATAAATTGGAATTCACTATGCCGACTCGTCTTGTCAAACTTGGCAACCCTCTACAGCTGGTCGAGTCGGTTAGTATTGAGGCGTCTCCATATGTGGCTCTTAGCCACTGCTGGGGCAAGACCGAAAGCTTATGTACTACTAATGGGAACATTGCTCAACTTAGGAAGTCAATCGAATTCAGCGACTTGCCCAAAAACTTCCGCGATGCTGTCCAAGTTACACGCGGCATTGGTATCGAATACCTCTGGATTGATTCACTTTGTATCATCCAGGATGACAAAGACGATTGGGAACATGAGTCAACCCAAATGGAACAGGTCTTCAGCTTTGCCTACTGTACTATTGGAGCTAGCTCATCTAAAAGTTCGGCAGAAGGGTTCTTTTACGATCGGTGTCGTCGGCGCTGCGTGCAGCTCGAGACAACTAATACTGGAAAGCTCTATGTATGCCGAAATATTGACGATTTCCACCGTGATGTGGAACTAGGCGAGCTCAACAGCCGAGGATGGGTGCTGCAAGAGAGGGCTCTTTCGAGGCGGTCTATTTTCTATACTACAACTCAGGTATACTGGGAGTGTGGAGCAGGGGTTCACTGCGAAACACTAACTCGTCTCAAAAAGTAAGATCTATCTTTGATACATGCTGTGTCGGCAGTATTGACAGATTTTACAAAATCTAGTGCTAAAGCTGCTCTTCTTGGGGACGCTAGATTTCCTAGCTCAGCTTTAGAGTATTACCGTGATGGGCGGCAGATGCTTGTCCAAAACTTATACGAACGATATTCCGGGCTCGCTTTCACACATAACTGGGATCGGCCAGTAGCAATTTTGGGTTTGCAAGAGCGGTTGGCCAGAGCATTTAAGACACGAGGTGCCCACGGCTTATTTTCTACATATTTCCGACGCTTGCTCTTGTGGAAGAGATCTGGTACTCACCACATGATACGCATCAAAGAACATGCTGGTGCTCGCCATCACATTCCTACTTGGTCGTGGTTCTCGAAGGTGGGTGCTATTGAATACCTAGAACTTAAGTTCCAGGAGATCGATTGGGCAACAAGTGACATCGAGAACCCATTCGACCTCCCATTCTCGGGGGCGACAGACGCTTGTGGGGGTGCATTCATTGCTATGACGCTGCGCGGGCAGGCGAGAAAGTTGGAATTGTCGAGGAGTGAATTAACTAGATATGCCATATTAGACGAGAGTGAGGACGAAAACGTTGACGTCAATGATCTGAGATGCGTAGTTATCGGGAAGGACAAATTTCGGGGCAGTTCTGACGGTGAGAAATACCACACACTCATCATTCGTCGAGTTCCCAATGCGCCGGAGGTTGATAGATATGAAAGGGTAGGAGTGGCCTCTTTGAAGCCAAATCATATGGCAAAGGGAGGATTTTGGGTTACTATTCAATGACAAGAATAATACATACCTACCGAGGTAGGAACTGCCGTGCACCCGTTGTAATTAAAACGTGTTCCTATATTCCACATGCAATGGATATAAACAGCCTATGATATGAATATCAATAATGACGCGGGGTTTCAATTAGCATTACACATCAGCTACCAAGGTTGGGGCTTCGAGTGTCATTGTGGTAGAATATACCTCCAACTGCCATAGCCGACCGACCGAACGTGGAGAGTCGCGAACCAAACAAATGTAATGAGGCTGTTCATAATCCTGCATACACAACAATGAAAATGCCTGACTGCCTAGATTACACGCCTTACCATGTGCCAATGGATCCAGCGAGCTTATAAACTCGTCAAGACTGCATCATTGTAACTGAATAATGCCCAACCGAACGGCAATTTCTTTTTCCCAAAATTGATGCCCGAAATCCTATCCTATGATATCCGTTCAAGATGCAAACAGAGCAATCGAGGAGGACAACGTGTTAGAAGGTCTCGCTCTGCTGCCATACCATGAGCGTCTCACGAAATTTATTCGTGGTTCGACCAAGCACTGGGCTGCGGGCGGTGTCACTATTGTCGACTTCCGGCCCTTGTACGCCGTCACAATTCATCATTTCCAGCACCGATTGGCCACAGAGCTTGCCCAACTTGAGAAAAATATTGCGACAGATGAGCAACTAGAGAGCATAGGAGACCTCCTCCATGAATATAGTGAGTCTCCTCCCACCAACACCGCGGGTGGGACAATTTGCTAAATAACGTTTAGCCAATGCCCTTCGCAACTTTGAATTCATACACACAAATCGCTGGAATACAAAGTTTGTGAGAGATATTGCTGCGTCTCGATTGGATAATGGGAAAGGCTCAAGGCTCCTAGCGGCGCTGCTTGCTGAGCATGGACTTCAGGCTGGGGAATCGCACCGCAGCCTCTTTAAGGACCGAGACCTCCTTGGTTCATTTGATAACGAGCTTATGCGACAGAGTAATGCCATCGCGCACAGTTTAGGTACCGAGCGCACTTATGCCGTTGCTAATCAAGAGCGACTTGCACGGACTCGCTTCGCGACAAGGCGGTTTTCATTTGCTATCCTCGGGGGTTTGATCATTATAGTACCTTTACTTATACTGCTCGTCGGAGAACAACTACCAAAGTCACTAGCAGTTATTTCAACATCTATTGTAATTTTCGCAGTCACTGTCGCATCCTTTACCAAATTGGAACCGGAGAGCCTTCTTGCAAGCACAGCGGCATATGCTGCTGTGCTAGTGGGGATCATTAACAACAAGTGATAGGGTTTAGTCTATTGAAATCACACTACGAAGTATGTCAAGAAGATTCATGAAAGTCTTGCTGTTGATTTACTTGCACATAAGTGTATCGTCTTCCATCTTATCCATGCTAAATGTACTGCTTTCGTTAGATAGGTAATAATATGTCAGATAGGCAATAATTAGTGTCGCCATAGCCGTCCTAGCCACCCTTCTTGACCGAATTTTTGCTGCGGCGTTAGGCGTATTAATTGCTCGACATACAAAGGTAGTTAGGTACATTGCACTATACCTCTTCCGTACAAGAGATTCCAACCCTTTAGCCCTACCAATTTTTAGTAACGGAGGGCAAACTATGGAGGCAGCGCACTGGCAGGTGGGGTGTATGTTGGATTTAAGTACCCACCGTGCCAAATGGCCAAAACAATGGCTGTGACACTTAGGCGTTCGGTACATCTCTTGTTGTTACATGAAATCCGACAGTGTGCTTTCAGGAGCTACGTATGTAATGTGCCTATTTGGCAACCTGGCTTTTATCCTGGCTTAGCAGCAGACAAGGAGGATTGTCCATCGTGCTGTCAGAAATTACCACTGCACCGAATGATTGGCGAGACGCCCCTATTGCTAGTTCTGTACTTATTTTCTTATTGCTAACACGTTCCTCCCGCTATCACCTTTGCTGCGACTCTGGCTGAATGTACCTATGTACACCATACAGTCAGCATGGGTCTATCTGATTGGGTGCATTTCGGCATGCGCAATACCCCGTTTTTCTACTTTTCTTGCATAGCCATTCGTAAAGACGCCACGGCTCGGCCATGGCCATAGCCCATCAACCACTCCTTACACATTGGAGGCCGGGCGAAGATCCAGGTCTCAACAGACCGATGAGACCATGGAACTTAGGCAGCAGTCATACTGCCACCGAATACAGCTGGAGGCCCTTATGAGGCATATGAATCTATAATAGAAGGCAATGTTCTCAAACTACGAGAAATTTTCAGTCTTTGAAAGATGTGGCTACTTAAGCTTGACCGCCTGGCTTGGATATCACGATTACTAACGCTGCATCTAGACCAAAGGGTCAGCCGGCGCAGTATGAAATTCTCTTCACCGTTAATTCAATCAGTTCGGAAATATTATGCGTCCCGTGCCGGAAAATCCAGCAGACCACGTCACGACCAAAATTTGATCATTTGCAGAGAACAGATGTCAAACCCCAATTTGCTGCATATATTAACCTAACCGCTTGTGCCATAAACGCGCAATTTGCCACAGCCGATGCTGGAGACTTCCACTTGCGCTGTCGCTCACTAAGACTGCTCGTGAGCCTTTATAAGCTGTATGTGGCCGGACCATATTGGGAGGTTCGCACCATCTTACATCTTCAAATCCTAGTATTTATTCAATGGCTTATAACTCGCAGCTCGTACTACACGCACACGACTACACTTGAGCGGAAATCTAGCAGCACCCCGCGCCATGATTATCGATGCTCTTATCAAGCCCCCAGTTAGCTTCCTCAGATCACTCCAGATGATGACCTCAATTTTTTTGCCGAATTTGGCCCCTGGTTCTATTTCAGAGAAAGTTCCACGAGGGAATAACACCCGAGACACGCCTGTTTCTCCTCAGAAGAGCCCGCAGAGATACCCCGGGCTTTTTAAGTTAGCAAGTGATGTGAAAATGAAGTGCTTGAAGGGAGGAATAAGGGGCAACGAGCGATTCTTACCGAATAACAAATTGCAAGAGCTGGTGACAAGAGACAACATACTGTTAGCTCTTCAAGACACCACCATCGACCAAAATCGCCATGAGGACTTTGCGGCATGGATTCTTGAAAACGGCATGCGATTATTTTTGATTCTTGTCTTGTTGACTTCAGACTCGGAAGAACATCTTTCTTCCCTAGAAGAATTAATGGATGACAGTGTTAAAGACAGCGCACTGCCACTTGAATTTGCAGAAGACGAACCTTACTATGGATATTCAATAGCGGGAGGAGCAGAAGGCTCGCCTAAATTCCACGCGTTCAGGGACTGGAAAGATAATAATTTGATCCTTTTCAAAATTTATCAATGGATATTCTTAGCTCCTACAATGGGTGCTAGTCCCAAATTTCGACATCAACTACCCCGCGAGCAACCATTGCCTCTGCTAAATCTGGTTAAAAAGCCAACGAATAGCATTCTGGGGGAAATCATATGTGCAGAGATTCACCCGGCCCATATTAGCTCTCAACGTCTTCCCACATTAGGAGTCGTAAGTGATGTTCTACAGAAATTGAAGATTAACAAGCTAATTACTAGGTATCAGAATGGTACTAGTTTGCAGAGCATCCCGGTATTGGCCAAACTAATACAACCCTCTGATAAACTATCTCCATTCTTCGATATGGACACAGGGAAATTCAAAGCTGCGCATCCTATCATTTCGCCTCGGCGTATTAGGCCGATTGCAGCGTACGAGAAAAATGGCGAGGACTTGGTGATATTTCAATGGGTTGACAACGATAGCTCGCTTAATTAGCGAATCGATAGACAGGCGTTGGAACGGAAAATTTTTCACCGGTGACGAGTGAAAAGGGCGCAAACAAGATGTAGTGCGCATAGAGTTAACGCACAAATCGTAAACACTCCTTCAGCAATTTTCTTTTATAGACCTTATCAATCTCACCTCTTTTCTGTATTAATTGCATACCTACCGAACCAGCTCAATCTAATTCATGGTTGGTCTGGGAGTAAGGATCCTCCGAATTCTTTCTCCTTCAACTTAGTAGACGAGTATGTGATAAAGCAGATCGAATGCTATAACCACATAAATATATCACATAGTGAAGTCGAATATGTAGCAACGCAAACCAACTAGTAAATATATTCATAAAAAGAGTGAGGTGCATCCAGCCTGCCATCTAATAGGTACTGAGTCTCTGATGAGGACTAGGAATAATTCGTAGCTTTACAGAACGAGAGCAAAACTACAAATCGGCTATAAGCTCCCTGCTACTCCAATCGCTCTATCATAGTAATCATCCCATAGGATTGCTTAGTTAGCGAATATCCTTTCAAAGACACAATCATATCTCTCAGATTAAGGAAGAAAGGGACATTTTCCATATGCGCAACCATGATGAAAAGATATTCAAGCAGAGCTAAAAATCAACTAAAAACCCCTCGCTAATGCACATGCTCTGTCTTAATATTTACGAAATATTTCTGAGCATGTCCAGCTATCGTGAGATCCAACTTTCTAGCATGGTACACTAATAAATATGAGCTATCACAAACCATCTTCATACATACTCTATTACATCACAGTATCATATAAGAGAGGTGCGAATGGTCGGGTGCCTGACTTGACGGCATTCTACTTTAGCACAAGGCACGAGTGGTGTCGTGGTATAGTGATGCAGCACTCCATACTGTCCTTTAACAACTCATTATAACATCGTATTAAAGCAGATCGCATGCTATACCACATAAATATGGTACATAATGGGATCAAATATGTAGCACAGCAATGGATTGGTAATATATTCAAGTAAAGTGAAGTAGAGAACCGGCCTGCTATCTGTACATGTGGTCTCCGAAGGAGATCGGGAGCAACTCGTAGCTTTATACTCCGTAGACCAAAAGCAAAGGCTAGAAGCAATCGAACCCCCCTGCTAACCTACTCGCTCTGTCACAGTATCAGTAGCCAAATAATTCATCAAGAGTTCGCCCGACCCGACTTGTTATGAAACTCGTTCTTCGGTAATTCCCATCACTTTGTTCTCTCACTGGTGTGATACTGTCCATATTTCATGACCACTCGTCAGGTAAATATCTACATCCGGGTAAGTATAGCCACCCTGTTAGGTAAGTATATCTAGGTTGGTTGCTTCCATCCAGCGATTTGTGAGGTTCGGGAATCAAATGATCAATCTATTGAGCCCTAAATTACACTTTCTTCGCAGCGATCTGGCTGCTGACAGACTTTCATTCGCTCTGTGACCAACACCGTCTGACACTACTCCACTTGTCGGCGCACGAGGCGACCTGCATATGGGTAGGGTGACATGAATAAAGAATACACATTAATGCACGTAGTACGAGAAAATAAGCGCAGTTAAGACAGCAAGTATAATGGTGCTTAATCTTGGCCGTGAACAAAATGCTTCGCTGGTAGGCGCATCATCATCATCAGGCGGCGCGTCATCAGTTGGAGGAACAGGCCCTGTGTGGACATCGCCACTTTCGGTACTGCGTCAGCACATATACTGCGCCGCATCATCGCATCAGGAATCATGTACTTACCCACAACTCCAGCTCGTCGCGTTATTCATGTCGCCGTCTCCGTCCCATCTCGCCATTTGAGGATACGGGCATAGCGGTCGCTGCTTGAGGACCCCCGAGGATGTATTCGTGGGCTTGGTCCACGTCGTGGCCACCACTTGATCGACGGTCGCGTTCTTCTCTACCCAGTCCATGAGCGCGAGGAGTATATCATGCTGCGCGTCCCTGAATCCAGGGACCGACCATGTGTCGTTGCCAAGAACGCTCGCCTGCGATGCGCCGGCGAATGCCCATGGGGCATCTGTCAGAAAACTCATAGTCAGCAACACTGAACAGGGCTATGTAAGTACCGCTCTTGGCGAATCCTTCGAAAACAAAACAGGGCCGACGGAGATTTTATAAATCCCAATGCAGTCCTACTTAATACTAGCCCACCGCGACCGAGACAAAAGTGGTTGACGTCCTTGAAAATTACTCACCCACGGGTGTTGTCCAGCAATGCTGCATCCCTGGGACCATGAAGTACCGGAAGAACTCCTGCGTCGCAGTCACGTTCCCGCCCATCTTCTCTACGACGCGGTCGTAGTATAAAGTCGAGCCCTGCGTGGGCACGAGCCCGTCAGCTTGCCCATGATACATGATCATCTTACCGCCGCGATCGCGAAAGGCCGCGAGGTCGTAATTGTCCGCCGTTGAGTTCCCGGGATCTGTCCGCTCCGCTATCGTCACCAGGGAGTCGTTGAAGTCGGACAACCTATACGTCGCGTTGTTCAGCACGAAATACCGCGCGTACCCGATGCCGTACGGGCTTGCGTCTGAATAGTTCAGAACAGTGTACATCTGCTGCTCCGAGCCCGGCAACAGACCCTTGTACAGCAACTCGCCCGATGGCGTCTTCCAGTCGCTGTACACGTTTTTGAGAGTCTCTGTCTGCGCGGCCGTGAGGCATGCAGACTGGTTCGCACCAGGCTTCTCGCACAGCAGCTCTTCAAAAGTCACATTGCATAACCCAGGGAGGCTGATTATGCCGTCCGCAGCGCCGTCGATGTCATCGCATTGCTTGGAGATCAACGGCGCGATCGACGGAAGGAGTTGCCAGTCAATATGCTTCGCATCGTCTGCTGGCCAGTTGTAACTTGCGACCTGAGTCACCCAATTGTTCAAATGATTCGTGTACCAAGCCGCGGCGCCGACTAACACGCCGTCAAAGCTATCAGGGAAGTTTTGCATCTCCTTGAGACCCTGACGGCCACCAGTCGAGCACCCGCTATAATAGGAGTATGCCATCGGACGACCGTAGTACGCTTGTGTGAGCAGCTTTCCCAGAACCACGGATCCGTGTATAGCGCGCCATCCCCAGTCCGTCTTCGATTCGGGTTTGTCAATCGCCCAGCTTACGTTCTGGGTGGGAGAGCTGTGCCCTGTATCCGTCGAGACGACGGCAAAGCCATATTGGACACCGGCTCCCATATCAATCCAGTTGATACCGCCGCCGAAGCCGCCATTGCCAACCGCGAGGAATCGGGTGTTCCACTCTGTTGGAAGAAACAGGCCAAACCGGTACGACGATGTCGCCGAGCTCGCCACCCTGACTGTCACGGCGCATAATGCGGGCAGATTTGTTGGATTAATGGGATAGGCAAGGTCTTCTACCCCTTCGCCATATGTACTGCCTGCTTCTAGCGGTTGAACACGCTCTATTTTGGCATTGGCAGGCAGGACTTGAGCGAACGTTAATGCGCCACAGCCGACATTACTCTGCCTGGGCTCACGCGCAAACGACGCGGCGGTGGCAGTTGGCACGGCAGCAAGGCCAATTGCTAATAGCCGTCCCAAGCCGTGTAGGTACATGTCTCCCGATTCCCTGAAGTCCTTTGGTTCTTCGGCCGTTTCTGTCGTATAGAAGCTGTCTGATATGATATGACCGGACGTCGATCAGTTCTTATGCCACTCCAATAGATCCGGGTATGCACCACCCCCATGAGATTAACCACGGGGTAAATCCTACGGTCTATATACACGATTTCTGTTGCTCGAACAAGTCACTAACCCAGACGTCGCGACAGCTCTTCGCAGTGCACTGAATGCACGATCACTACTATATCCGAACGAGATCGATACCGTTACATCGCGGGGCTGGCTTATGTTTAAGCCTTTTCGCAGACCGAGGAAAGACGCTTGTTTGGGTCCAGTTCGACACCAGACTAGCTATCACCACGGTTCTACTTGTAAATCCGCTGCCTACCTAAGAGGTAGCAACTGACCAAAGTTCCAATTCGTTTGGTTCTGCTGTCGACGTCCGATCATTCGGGTCAATATATCCTTTGCTTACGGTTTGAGTAGATGCATCACCATATGCATCGCCATGATCACCATGGGTTTGAAATCAGCCTATCACTTTCCAGAGTACAACCTCGGACCCGTCTTATAAAGTGATAAGTCTGAAGCATTAAGTGTGGAGAAGTTATATTCTACCTATCGCCGCGTGCATACCTACTTCCCGTTACACGTCTGCGAATACGACTGCAACACAACCCGGCAGATGATATTCACAGCCAAGCTTTCATTTCATCAGAGAGCGTACAGCCTAGGCGTCGTACCCTCAGCAGCGGACCTCAATATCTGCTTATTTCTAGCACCGTAGAAAATCCTCAAGCACACGGCGCCGATAGCAACGAAGAACAGCATGGCAGCATTCACGCCGTGACCAGTGGGGTATCCCTCCTTCATCTCCGCGGCCTTGTAGATCCAGACGCCCGGGATCTGGCCCAACCCCGCACCGATGCTCACGTTGAGCGCGACGGCCAGGCCAATCGACGCCGTGCTCCACATGTTGGAGGTCAGCCAGCCCAGCATGGGGGGCACGCACGCGAACGTGCCCGACGTGCCGACGATCAGTGTGCCGTACCGGCTGGCGTACGCAGTCGGGGGCAGCAGCGCAGACGCCAGGAAGCCCGCTGCACCCACCGCCGCCGCCCCTGCGCAATGGAGCCCGCGAGCGTTGAAGTGATCTCCGGACCAAGAATTGAGGATCGATACCACTATTTTTTTCGTTAGTGTCGGAATCAACCCGCACTACAGTACACGCGAAAATCATACCGTAAGCAATAGCCCAAGGAGGGACTGTGAGCAACTGCGCTTGGAGATCATGGTATCCCAACCCTTGTACGATCGAAGGCACGAAAAGAGACAGCGAGCTAAAGGGGAGCGAAACGGCGAAGTAGATCGCATAATGCCCGTATAGTCTCCAGTCCGTCAGGGTTTCTTTAGCATCTGCCCAAGTGAGAGCCCTGGCCGACCCCTTCGACCCATCTACAGCCAGCCGCTGTGCTGCAAGTTCCTTCTCGCTTTCGGATAGCCATTTAGCCGTTTCTGGGTAGTCTGGGAGGATGAACCAGATGAAAAACGAGGACAAGACGGAAGGGATGCCTTCGAGAATGAAGAGCCACTGCCACCCTGATAATCCGCGGACCCTGTTAATATGACCGACGCCATAGGCGATGGCTCCGCCAAAGGCACCTGCGAGTGTAGCGC
The DNA here is from genome assembly GCA_022578715.1 of Nemania sp. FL0916. Classification (NCBI taxonomy): domain Eukaryota; kingdom Fungi; phylum Ascomycota; class Sordariomycetes; order Xylariales; family Xylariaceae; genus Nemania; species Nemania sp. FL0916. Next base: position 259,921 of record MU390258.1, on the reverse strand, counting down.
TGGCTAGAATGAACGCCACCCGCACGCTGCGCTCGTCTGTCTTGTACTATTTGGAAAGCAAGGGGCATGTGTTAGTATAACTGTATGTCTCACCGGCCCCATCACCACGACTATGCGTATATGGGATAGCACTCTCTCCCAGGGTCGATAGATAGATTGATAGATAGACTTACCCAGAAAGTCAAGTAATAGACCAGACCAGGGAAGAGACCACTACAACAGCTCACCAGTCAGTACATCCATTACACGAACCTCTCTCTCTCTCTCTCATGCCACATCACGCGAAAGTTGAAACCCACTCACGCTTCGAAAACGCCCAGCAAGAAACGCACGCCAACGATCTGCGCGTAGTTTTTGACGCCACTGATGCCGATGGTGATCAAGCCCCACGAGCACATCAGAAAAGCCAGCCATCTGGAAGGGCGGAACTTCTTCAGCAGGATATTCGAGGGCACCTCGAACAGGAAGTAGCCGATCAGGAAGATCATCAGCGCGATGGTGAACTGGTAGTCGGTCGTGTGCGTCTCCGTCACCATGTCGTTGTGCGTCGACGAGTTCAGCACCTTCGCGTTGCCGATGTTCGACCGGTCCAGGTACGCGAGGAAGTACAGTGACGCGCTCAAGGGAATGATTCGCCAGTCTTGCCGCCGCAGGAGCGCTTTCTCGGCTGGCGAGCGGGCGGTGGGCGCTGATGATGCTACCGTCGTCTTCTCTCTGATATTGTCATGGTTTGTTCCTCCGATGCCCTCGTGCTCTTCGCTGACGGGTTGGCTCTGCTTCTCTACATCCGGATTTGAATCTTGCGAGGCTGCCATTGTGTAAGACTAGCCAGATGCGCTGCGCTATGGGATGGTTTCGCGGGAGGAGCAAGTCCACGAGGCTGTATAAATAGTGTGTATGTAGCAGCGATATCTCGTTTTATAATCTCCCAATTTACACTATTTTCATTGACCTTGTAGTGTAAGATCTGTAGAGTCTGGGCTCGGATACCCGACCCATGACAGTGAACGGGACGGTTCGCTCGATCCTCTGTCCCTAGGCATGGCCATGTCTAGGGTGCCATTGAGCTACATACGGTACGAATACAGCTTGCCTGCATACATCCCTAGACATGATTCGGCGACAATTAACCTTGCCATCCAATTTATTCACCGCTACGCGGTTGTCAGGTATATTGGGGTCTCGTGGGCATGGTGCAATACTTTGTAGACACAGCCAAACCTCAGGCCGTTGGCACTCTAAACCAATCATGACACCCCAGTCCCGGTCGGCTTGTGGCGCGGTAAGTATCTGCTGCGGGGGAAGAAACTTCGTCTGGGCGTGTTGTTGTTGCATTAAAGCTGAGCCAATATGGTTGTGTTCATGATGTGGTACCGTACTTGGCCCGCAGGCTCATGGATGCTTTACTTAATACTAAGTCGCAGGGATCTGCATGCCTAGTCGGGACCGTGCCGATATTACCATACCAGTCAGGCTTTCTCGGCAATTCATTCGGGGCGTGGAGAACATCTGCGAGACAAGCGAACGACACCATTAACCGTGCGCCACTTTTTACGCCATTGCCGGGATTCGACAGCTCCTCTGCATTATGATTCGGCTTCGTGTCCTCTATCAATTGATGCCTCAGAGCAGCAATTGTGACAGCTCGCATCTTGTCATCAAGGCCGCGATTCGGGTTGCAATAGCCCGCATAGTCACATGAAAGCCTGGGGTATATGTCAGAAAATATAGGTCTTTATCACACTCAATCCTTGCAGTGTTTAATGGAGTTGGGCCAGGACTTGGCATCATGGACAGAACGGTCTGTACTGTAGGTGCTAAACTTACTCCGTTTGGCCACTCGAACCACAGCAAGCTCATCAATGGCACTGTCCCTGGTCCGTATTCTCGACCGTCCTAGATCATCATAGAACGAGCTGAACGTCCCCGTTCTCGGAACAACTGCACAACTGGGCCTCGGAACTGGGGCCTATTTAATCGTGAAAAAACCAATGTGGGCAGCTTGGCTACAGCAAGATATGTTACGGCTCCTACCTATCCGAGCCTAAGGAGCAGGGACGAAAAAGCCACCTCCTGAACATGGCAGTCCTACAGTGGGCCTGCCCTACCAACAAGAGAACAGGTTGATAGAGATCCAAAATGGCAGGCAACAGATGGCGAAATCAGAAGAGAGAAGGAACAACATCCACTGAGCCTGAGAACCCACTGACGATGCTCGTGACAAGATGAAATATAGAAGCACTGCGCCGCATGTCGTCATGCCGACGTATTACTCATAAGAGGACGAGAGGCACCACCGTAAGTGTGTCTTACCTGATGCTGTTGCACAAGACTAACAGCAGAATAATCATCTTAGTGGTGCTCGTCGTCGTTCATTTACCAGAACAACGGTACGGTGGTACGGTGTCTCCTGGCCTCGCTACGGCCAAGACATCAGCAAAGCCTGTGAAACTTTAGAGTTTCAGAAGAGCTCTCGCGTTGAACTCTGAGAGGGCACGAGGAACCGTTTGTGTTGGACCATTAGTCACCACTAGCCGAAGTCATCATCATCCCTTCGGATACGAGTTTCAATGATGACGAGAGCCGCCATAATCCGCCAACAGCTCGGCGGGAAGGACTTGTATAAACAGTCCCGTTGAGAGAAGTCAACAATTATATATCTGGCAGCGTACCCAGCCTCCAAGGTCTAAAACTAGGGCTCATCTCGCACAATAATCGCCCAATATCTAGACCGACGCAAAAATGAAGTATCTCGCGCTCATCGTCGCCTCTCTCCTCGGCACCACGGCGACCCCAGTTAGCGAAAGACAGAGCACGCAAGCAACAATCACCAGCTTCAGCGCAGGCACGAATATAACTGGTCCCGGTGCTTCGTACGTTATTCTCCTAACCCTTTCCTCAGCCAGCTTTAAGTAATCGACACCGACGTATCTGACCTCACACTGACCTGGATAACTCAAAAGATTCGCTTACGACATTGAAATTCCGGGTCTAGCCACCACGCACTGCAGCTATTCCGACACGACGTCAGAGATACACCTACCGACGGTCGACCAGACGCCCTGTGCCGACCCGTCTGTGAGATGGCAATTCCGCCAGGACCCCTCGCAGCCCGGGGGCATGGGCCTCTACCGGATTGTGGTTATCTATACGCCGCCTAAGGGAGGGGCCGGGAAGTCTGGTTTCCACGAGTGGGCGTGGAACCAGTTCCTGCAGTCTGGGGAGGAGACTATCTACCAGGGGCCGTCTACATTCACGATTGGCCTTGATTAAGCAATTATGCTTGGACGGGTGGGAGTTCTATTTAAAACTGAATTCGATCTGCTCTTGAGCCAGTGGCTTTGTACTGCTCCGCCAATTGCTCGTGAATGATTTTCCGAATAGAAATAGGTAGATTCTAGAACACTTCTCTCGACAGACTATTCTCAGCTCAAACACCCGCGAGGCTCCTCTAGTCAAGAGAGCAATATAGTGATTACCAGATCTCACAATTCCAGGTTTCCTCAGGTCACTCGTCCTCCATCCCCCCTCAATGACTTATAATTATCTTCACTTTCCATTACCCTCCCATAAATGCGCTCGTACCCATCTACCCAACCTCATCTTCTCTGTTATTCCCACTCCTCTTCACCTCCGGCGCCTGGAGCATACTCGCCGGCCTCACGCGCACACCATTGCCCCCCTGTCCATGCTCAGAATCCATCTGTGTCCTCATAGTCCTCGTAGTCGTAGTCCCCTCCCATTCCTCGGAGCGACTGCGCGCAAGCCGTCTTCCGGGCTCCGCGGACGCAGCACTCAGCGCCGCGTACAGCGTTCCCGGCGGCACGACTCTGTTCCTGAAGAGTGATGTCCTCCGCGTTCCCGTGCCGCGTCGAGATCTTTGCTGTGATTCCCCCTCCCCATTCCCGTCCCTATTCTCGTCCCTATTGTCCGCTGGTTTCTTCCCCTCGTCCTCTTGGATAGCAGATAGCGATCGCAGGCCGGTGATAGACTGCTGCGTGTCTTTGTCCTCGGGCGAGAGAAGATCTGACCCGTCCCCGTCCCCGCCGCGAAGCCGGAGTTCGGGCCGCGTTAATAGGGGTAGACTTAGGGGTCGGAGACCGCGTGTTTGTGATGACTGAATGGGTTCTGCTGATGATGGAAGTTGTTGTCCCTCTTCCTCTTCCTCCTTATTCGATAACGACCGCGCACGCCCTGGTCCTGATATAATCTCGACGCCTGATCCCGATCCCGAGTCCGTGTCTGAAGAAGAAGACCGGTCTCTCACGGCGATAGGCGAGCTTCGACTCCGAGCCCGCTGCTGCAGAACGGCCTCGAGCGGCAGCGGTCGAGGAGGCCCCCTTCTGTGCTCGCGGCTCAGCGTCTCTGTGGTTTGGTACGGAGGCACGTTCGCAGATGTTGCGAGGGATTCGTTCTGTTCTTGGGCTTGGTGATATGGTGCTAGGCCGGGCTTTCTGCGTCTTCTTCTTCTTCGCTTGTCCCTATTGCCCTCGCCCCCTGGATCTTTGTGTGCAGTTTCTCCCTCCTCCTCTTCCTCTTCTTCCTCCTCTCCCTCCTCGTCATCCTCATCTTCATCTGAATCTTCATCCTCATCGCTAGAACCCCACGAGCCATCATCAGTCCCCAGATCCCCAAATCCTTGCTGCGGAAACAGATCCGTCGCCACAGCACGACGTACAAAATCACGTACTCTCGCCTCCTCCGTGTCCACATCCGCATCTGCATCTTCCTCTTCATCAACGCTTCGGATATTCATACCCTTCATCCCCCCATCACCACCTCCTAGGCCAGGACGCAGCCATATCGACCAGAACGGCTCGCTTCGGATCTGCGTTGGCTTCCAGCGGCCGCAGCGCTGCACGAGTGCGTCCAATCTTGCATCGTAACTATCCCCATCTCCATCTCCATCTCCATCTGCCTCCCCATTCCCATCTCCATCCCCATCCCCATCCCCACTCAAACCCCTATTCCTACGCAAGCCTGTATTCACATCTCCTCCACCAGCATAGATATCCTCAACAGCAGTCCACAAAGCCCACCAGTCCCTCGCGGCCGCGTACCCGCGCACATGATGATTCTCCTGCTCCTGCTCCTGCTCCTGCGTCTGCGTCTGCGTCTCCGTCTGCGTCTGCCCGCTGCTCACAAGCAGGGCCTTCCACTGCACGTCTTCGGGACAGCAGCACAGCCGCATGGCCACGTCTTCCGCCCACACCGGCAGCGCGGCTGCGTTCTCGAACCCGGTGATCGCTGCAACTACATACCTATCATCGTTATCACCATCATTCCTATTACTGTGGTTGCGTTTCCGGCGTATGTATATATTCCTCGTAGACAAGTCCCCGTGCGTGAACACGCAGGGCGAGGAGGGCGGCATATGGGCGCGCAAGAATGCAACCATCTCCTCACCAACGCCCCTATTCCTCAACCTCTTCTCAAGCGCGTCCCAGAGCTCGCTATCCGAGGCGAAGGGCCCGAAGCCCCCTGCTTCTTCTTCTCCTATACCCAGAAGATTCACATGTCCGCGCACCGGCCCGCCAGTAACACTCGAAATCCTTCCGAGATCGCAATCGCGCCACGCCCGCATGTGCGCGGCAACTTGGCCCGCGATGTCCCGGCGTTGGGAATCTGGTAGTTCCCACCAGATATCGAACAGCCTCTCACTCCCACCTTGCAGGGCATCTGATATAGTAACAATCTTCCCATTCTCCTTCCACGCCGCGCGGACTTTCTGCACGGGTACATTCGGCGCTATTGTCTTCAGCGCGCAATGCGCTTCTACAATCGGCACATATACATCCTCTGGGTATTCATCGACGGCTTCTGAAAGTATATATTTATTCCGCCCGAGCAGCCACTGCTGCGAATAAGCGTCGTTGTAGGCGAGTTTGAGGGTGCTGCGGAACGGCACCGAGTCCACGGCTTGGTAGTACGATGTCCCGCACGCCGGACAGATGTCGTTGACGTCGCCGATGTCCAGGTAGTCGTCTTCCGTGACGTATTCGTGGAAACGGGCTTGTTCATGTTCACGGGAGGCGGTAGTTGGAGAAGAATCTGTGAGGATATGTCGACCGAGGACCCAGTCTAACATGCGTGTTGTTGCGCTGGACATGGTGGTTTTAGATGTGAGACGATGTCGCTTGGGTGTGGGTGTTGTCTCAGTTCTCTTGTTAAGACTTCTGCGGCGAGGGGGCGGCTGGTTATTAATATCCTCTGGATGCTTTGCGGAAGTGACGAATCCGGCGAGAGAGGTGCCCCCTTCTTCCTCGTCGTCATCACTGTCAACACTACTCCCTAATGATGCATGCTGATGGGATAGCCGTGACATACTGGTGAGTTTCTAGGAGTGTCTGTGTATATTATTCCTATCGATATCATGTCCTTGAAAAAACAGTCTTTGATCCTGAATGGTGCCGAGCATCAGAGCTTTTCAGAAGTACTGCTACGTAACTCTCATCTATTCAGCTTCGTATCGCGTCGCATTCGTTACTATGTCTGAATATTGTGTCTAGCATCAGAGAGCTCCTTTAAGCGCGTCCAGCACAGTTCATCGCAATAACGATTAGCTACTCAATTGCTCAAAAGTAACTCATGACAGCTTCGTTATGATCCGATTTACTCTACGTCGAAGTAAGCCATGTAGCTTTCGTATTCCATTCATGCGGCAATTCTTGATCCAGATACCCCTTTATCAGTGAGTGTCTATACTAAAACTGCTGGGACAAAGGCGATATGCTGCAAACGGATAATAGATACAGAACACATCACGTACATGAAGTAGCATACGGCATGAAATACGCACAGCTCGTATATCTAATCCGATTAATTCAAACAATTGAATCAATTGTTAATCCTCTAATGGAAAACGCATTGTCTACACACAATCGCCTCATATTCAATGTCAACACCAGACGAGGATCTTTGTCCCGGCAATATGCCACTAGAGTAATTTATTCGTTTGGATTTTCTGGTTTTTGAAAGTGTCGTGCATAATTAAAGAGGTGGGAGGCAGTTATGAAAACTTGACCTAGTATTAAGCCACCTAATACTGGCTCAAGTGGACTACCTGTCCTTGCCCCGTCCTCTGTTGCTACATTACCGACCGTGTCTTCTCTAGCCGACACCAGACTATGCATGTATCTATGTAGAAAATAAAATCTTCCTCTAAGCCGACAGGTAAAAAGGGGATGGTGAAGACGAGAGAGTATGTCTCGCATCACTAGAAATAGAATAATGGGTATGATTCGCGCGCAGGCGACGAAGTTTAGACAGAAAATAATTAGTTAGTAGACAAAGGTCACGATGACGAGCTCAAGGGCTTCTCGGCAACAATTCGATACGTCGTCGTGATGAGGCGCATGTTGTCCATCTCCACAAACGCCTGCCCGTCGAGACACAGTCTATCGAACAGGGTCTTGAAGTGCTGGGGCAGGGCGTGCACCTTAGCGAGACAGGTGATGAGCCGGCGCACCGAGCGGAAGTACACATCGACTTTGTCTATGAGGCCCGCCTGCAAGCCGTCGATGCTGGGGTTGTCGGAGCGCGTGACGCGGAAGCCGGCATCCTGGAGGGCCTTCTCAAAACTCGCGGGTGTGGGCGTGCCGACGGCGCCGATCAGGGGCTTGACTCGCCGCATAAGCGACGCGTGGACAGGATTCGTAGCGTCGTATGCCGGCAGACTGACCCAGTCCATAAGCAGGAACTTGGATCCCGGCTTGAGTATCCGAAATATCTCCTTAAATAGCGCGGACGGGTCTTTGCAGAGGCTGAGGGCTTGGATTTCGTAGAACGCGTCGAATGACTCGTCGGCGAAGGGCAGTGGGAGATTGTTCTGGTCGCGAACTATGAATTCATTGCTGAAATCACATTTCCGATTGAACTCTTTCGCTTGCGCAATTTGGTTTGCATCGACTTTGACATACATCAATCCGCAGTCAGCTATTGTTCTCTCAACAGGCGAATTGTCGCAGCAGCCCTGGGAGCACACTGCGTGCCACAAAGCGCCACTAGTTTGTGTTTATATGACCAACCGCGCATCCTCTGTGAGATAAGGGCTGAAGGAGGCTGATCACCATGCAGACAGACAAAACTCACTATTAAGCCCAGTCACCGTGGCGCCGCTGAAGCTGGTCATATGTGCCGCGACTCTTCCACGCCCACATCCCAGATCGAGGACTCTCATACCGGGCTTCAAGCCGATCTCCGTGGCAATTGATTCTTCGCACAGGAGCTGATTATCGCGTACGGACGCTTTCTTATTCATGAGGGGCGGTATGTACATCTTCTCCACGTCGCCCAGGCTGCAGAGATGATTAATGACGGAGTAATAAGCAGCAAGACACTGGCCAACGCGCTGTTGGTAGTCGGGACCAAACGCCGCAATCATGGCCTCTTCATCTGCCCAGTCCAGATTGTATATCTCGTATGACGCCATGAAATCGTCTACTTGCTGAGGGCTAAGATCACGAATATGCCTGAACGCCTTGAGAAAGGTCTTCAGTCGATTGGGCGAAACCGAACGGTCGACTACATAATCTCCATCGTCTTCCTTCTTGGGCAGAGACTTCCGGGCTGGCTGCTGTTTGATCATCAGCTTTTCCGAGCTGATGTCGCTGGTTCGCGAGCTATCGCTGCTGTCGTTCCGGCCGCCGAGGGCGAACGTCTTCGCAGGGCCGTGGATGGCATGTTGCTGCGCATTTGCGCGGGGAATTGCCGCCACTATTGTCGTCGTCGTCGCCATTGGAGGAAAAGAATTGTCTAATTGTTTGCAGTATCACACTGAAGCTCCCGAAACCCTCCCCTCCACACACATATCACTCTGCAGCCCCGGCTTCTTATCACCTACCGGCTGGCAGCTGGGCAGGGATATGGTCGGTAGTCGCGTGATCGCGCAAACGGAACGCAAGGGAGAAGAAGCCCGTTCTATTTCGCAGAGACCGGAGTTCGGACTTAAGACACAAGACACAAACGGGCAGTGAGAGGCGGGAAAGAGGCGAAAAGACAGAAGACGAAAAAGCCACGAGCAGGTGAGACAAGGTGGCTATTATTATGGAATCTCACAATAGAGTTTCTCTACCATCCTGCGCCTACAGGAAAAACCAAAAACCAACTCAGAACCAACCTGTTAGCACGGCTGGGTCCGCTTAATATTGTTTCCGAATGGTCCGACCGCTGTTCTTCTTCTGGTAATGGCAATATGACGGTATGACGGTATGACACAGGTGCGGCCCAAGGAGCCAGCCAGCCTGCCTGCGTGCCTGCCTATGATTGCCTGATAACATCAGACCGGACCATGGGGCCCTGCCATGCCCTTTCCTTTCAAGTGGTGTTCTTCGCTTTTTTGCTTACAAAGCGCGAAGGCACCTTTCCGAACCCAGTCGGTGCGACTTCGCCGTTTCGGTCTTTCGCTGCATAAGTGTTGCTGCTGCTGCTTCATTCCTCCTCGGCCCCGTTTGCGCGACCTGTGACCTGCGACCTGTGCCGCGGGGCCTCGTGCTGCTGTTCCTGTTTGGAGGAAATTGTTGTTTGCACCTGCAGCCTGAGAAATTAAGTAGGTAGGTCACATCCTACCTCCCGTCTGCATGTTTGTTACATTGCACGACCCGGCCCAATTACCTACCTGGTACCTAACTGTTACACAGTTGCCATGGTCCTCGCGGTTCTTCTCCCGCAACATTTTGCTGACAAGGGACCCACGGTATGACCGGGACACACACGGACATAAGTGTTTCCTGATCCATACAGAGCACAAGGTCATAATACCCATCCCCATTTTTCTCTCCTGTTGACTCATAGATCACGCCGGCCTATATCGGGAGCGAGATCGCTGCTCTCCGTCCCGGGTCGTCCGGACAACTTACCTAAGCGCGGAAAATGTTACTGTTACATCTCTCCACATTCCACGATAGATCATTCCCTTTTCTGTCACAGAATGTGATTGCGCGACATTTGTGCTTCGTGACGTTCTTCCCAGCTCCCGTTCTTGTATGATAAGATACTTCGTAGGTATTGTGTATGAACAAGGCGTTGACACAAGCTCTAAATAGGCTTGGGATTGAGCTACCGACTTACACTAGATCCTGGCCAAAATCATGGGGTAAGATGTTTCTATCCGCCTTACGCATGAAGACTGGGCTGCGGATGTCGTCGATCTTTGCCCTAGTAGGCAGTACTCCGTAGTAGATCCTCGCTGTTAAGGTCGCCCGAGGAATCTCGGCCGATTGATTAATAGCTCCCTACTCGGTACGGAGCAGTGATAAATCATATTCAAGGGTAAACATCTGCTCTCATCTCCCTGTTGCGAATTAGAAAAATATTCATGAACAAAGTGACGAACAACAAGCCTACCTAATTGTCTATCTACTAAGTTTCCGAAGAAGAACGTGAATAATCCCTGATGATCAGTCACACTTCGTAGAAAAGCTAACAATCAACAAGAGCCCCTTAAGTAATTCAATTGCACTGTCTCACTACACGGTGAACATGGGGAACATGTTGTGAACATGTTGTATTTCAAGACATACTACCAAGATACAGAGAATTTCAGCTCCTGCGTTGAAGATAGCCATTATTATAAAGACACCCCAAAAGAGGCTTAAGCGACGAAGTCAATTGATTCACGATCACCATATATAAGTTAAGCAAAATCGTAAAACAAACTCAAAACTCCCCAGGTCGAGACGAGCACCATCTATATCATCCATCTATAAATCTAACATCGAGCCCAGGAAAGAGAAAAACAGTGCAGGCCAAAATAATTGATTTATAGGCAACAAGAACCCGTGAAAGGTCTCTATAGAAGTAAAATGTGCTTTTGAGGGGTATGCTATGCGGGTGCCTGCGAAGTGACCCGGCATGTATAACTCTGACATTGGTGTAATGAACCATCTATCAATGTAGGGGTAAAACTCAATATCAGATCACAAAGGAGCGCGGTAGCGAGCGAGCGACTATCAAAAAACTTATTTACATTAGAAGACTAAAACATTAAGCATAGAGGGCGGATCGATATATAGGGGAGAGCCGCGAGGCGTCTGCCGCATAGGAATAGGAACAAATGCGTTTGTATATACAGCTTTTTGACTTTATCTAACGACCCATTAATAAACGGCTATGTTTGTTCTATCCCTATGCCCAGACGCTATGCGCGGAATCACCCAAAATCAAATGCAACTGAGTTAAAAGAGACCAAAGAAGAGCGCGGCAGCAGCGACGAGAGCTCCGCTAGCACCGACGCGGACCATGGCACCACCGGCAGTAGCGATGGTGCTGGTAGCACCAGGGCTGGAGGTGGTCGTGGTAGTCGGGTAGGTAGCAGGAGTGGTGGCAGGGTACGATGAAGAGATCTGGGTCGAGTAAGAGGTCGACAGAGTCGGGATCACAGTAGAGTAGCCACCAGCAGGGTAGCTGGCGCTGCCAGTCGGGTAAGAGCCGCCGGCAGGGTACGACTCGCTAGCGGTAGGGTAGGTCTCACCCGCAGTCGGGTAAGTCTCACCGGCGGTGGGATAGGTCTCGCCGGCAGTAGGGTAGGCGGCAGTGGAGCTCTCGCCGGTAGGGTAGCTGGAGCCACCGGCAGGGTAAGTGGCAGAGCCGCTCTCACCACCAGTGGGGTAAGAACCACCAGCAGGATAAGTAGCAGAGCTGCTTTCACCGCCGGCAGGGTAAGTGGCGGAAGCACTCTCGCTGCCGGTAGGATAAGATCCACCGGCAGGGTAGGTAGCGGAGCCGCTTGCGCTACCAGTAGGATAAGAGCCACCGGCAGGATAGCTGGCGCTGCCGGTAGGATAAGAGCCTCCAGCAGGGTAGGTGGCCGAAGCGCTCTCGCTACCAGTAGGGTAAGAGCCACCAACGGGGTAGCTTGCGCTGCCGGTAGGATAGGCCGAGTAGCTACCAGCGGGAGTGCTAGCCGGGTAAGACTCGCTGGTCTCCGGAGGGCAATCATCCTCATCCGAGCTGGTAGGGTAGGCCGACTCGGATGTCTCCGGAGGACAGTCGTCGTCGTCCGTGGAGGAGGGCGTCGGCGTAGGGGTCACAACCGGGTAGCTACCAGTAGGATATCCCGAAGGATAGGCGCTGTAGCTTCCAGTAGGGTAGCTGCCGGAGGACGCCGGGTAGCTGGAGCTCTCCTCGGGAGGGCAGTCATCATCGTCTCCAGGGTACCCAGATGAAGTCGGAACAGGGTAGCTGTTAGTCGGGTATCCTGAAGGATACGCGCTGTAGCTAGCAGTAGGATAGCTGCTGACTGGGTACTCGCTCGTTTCAGGAGGGCACTCGTCGTCGTCACCGGCCGGGTATGTAGGATACTCGGTAGGGTATCCAACAGGGTAGTCGCTGGTGTCGTCGGGGCACTCGTCGTCGTCAGGGGTAGACGAGTATTGTTGGGTAGCACCCACGGCGGCTACCAGCAGGGCGCCGGCACTGGCGTACTTGATCAGGCGAACCATTGTTGCTTCTCGGATTGAAACGAATGAATGACTAAGGTTAGTCGGTATGAGCCAGAGGAACACGATGAGCTGATGGCATGAGGAAGACAGGTGAGGGAAACTGGCGGCGGCCGGGTTAATAAACAAGCTGGCTATCGCCCTGATGACAGCCACTGGGCTGGCTGCATGGACCCAGGCCCGGATCTGTGGATGGATCCAATCAAGCTACACTAAACTAAGGCTGTGGCGACGCAACCTATGCCAGATAGGTCGTGTACACTACACTACACTGGGTAGCTGGAGTAGTGTACGAAAGTACACAAAGAGATCATGTTCTTCGTATCGACCTGTATGCTCCGCTAGTGACCGTGGCATGTATCGTAGCGCAGTGCTTCCAGTGTAGTGTACAGTAGCTTTCTGACTAGGTAGAGCGGTGATGCTGCTATTTTTGCTCTGCTTGCATGGTCAGCATCCACAGGATCTGCACTAGCCTCATTCATGACAGACACAGCTAAGCGACAGGGATGAGCCTCCTCGATCTTACGAGATTCATGCTTTCTTACCGTGTAAACAACCCCGGACCGAGGTGGACTAAGCCACGCGAGCTCATCGTCTTTCCTAGTGCGGCCAACGCGACGAAAACACGACAGGGGAATCGACAGGGAACACGTCGGCCAGAAGCCGCCCCGGGAAATTAGTGTAGACTTGCAGCCTGACTAGGCAAGTAGCGGACGAGTAGCGTAGGTAGCATGGTGTAATCCTCCTGGCTGTCCAATTTTATTTCTTCGGGCGTATATGCAGGCGGCAGGCATGGCAGCGGTGCACCGCGATTGTGAGGAGATGAGCCTGTGTATGATTGGCTGTGTCGCTTCGTCGCACTCGGTACCGTCATAACTATGGTTCTGTATTGGCTAGCTCCTCAGGAACATGACTATTAAATTCTCCTCTTGGCTGCAGGACTTAGCACGCGTAGCTTCCAAGGCTGGATCAGCTCCGTAGTAAGACAGCACTCTTTTGTCAAGATATCGAGAAAACCCACGTGGGATACTTCCGTAGAGCCTGAGGGAATTACCAAAAGATGCAAGACCTTGCGTAGGTAGGTAGTATATGCTACCTATATTAATGGAATTATGGCCGTGTTTCTCAAGACTGGATTGCGATGGTCTTCTGTGCTTTTGTGCTGTCAGTGTACGGAGTAATTATTCTACACTACCAAGCGCTTCTAGGCAATTCACCCGATGCTCGGTTCTCCTCGGTGCTCGGATGCTCGGCTGGCGCAATACTACCTACTACACCATGCTAACCTAGATCTGTAGTGTATTGAGTAGTGTATAACGCTGTAACCGAGGAGCCCCCAATGCTGGTTAAATGTGAGCTGTCCAGTCCGTCACGTACGGAGTATAAATAGGTAGATACCTAGTGCACGATAGTCTCATTCGAAAATAGACACGGTCTCGGATCGGAGCGAGTCTCATATCTGTCAATTGAGTTATGTAATTGCTTTTGGCCATGCAAGTGTCCGGGTCAAGCCGTAACTATTGAGTACGATGTCTCTCTTGTTTGTCATTAGTATTACTTGTGTCCTATGCCGAATTGACACATATTCATCTAGAAGTAATGTAGTGTAATTAATTGCAGTCTGCAAATGTATAGAATGCGCCTTGCATCAACTCTGATGCGGGTGCAGATGCGGCTTCAACGGTTTAGTGATAAGCGAGGCGTGACGGGGTACCGTGCAGGGACGGCCCCCCTCCTTATGCTGACAGGAAGTAATAACATGCGAGTCGGTCTGACCGTAAAGAGGCACAGCTGAGCTTCTCATCAAGCAGGAAATTAGGGCAAAATTTGAAGAAAACCCATTGCTTACCTTTATACGAAGTACGAAATATTATGTTAGTTGTGATACTTTTGAGCGTTGATCGTGGTGACGATGAGCCTCCTCAAACTTCATTTCGCGCTCTTTCGCCTACGTTGGTATACTCAAAGAGAGCAGTGCCCATTTTCATTGACAACGGCCATTTTCCCCGGTGCTGCCTCTGTACGAAGTAAAAAGTAGGTAAATGTGTGAGCTTGTCACCGCTCTCGTCATCCCGTTCGTATGTGTCTTGGCAATCCCGCGCCAATCCTTCGTATGATTCCGTAGTCTGCATTTTAGTGTCCTACGTCCCCGCCCATGATTCAAGGCAGTAGCGAGATGCCTCGTTAATGCTGTGCTGAACCAAGAGCGGCATTGCATAAGCATCCAGTACGCTGCGGCATACAAATGAGGACGAGCAGGCCAATTCGTAGGATATATAAAGTTTCGTAAGTGCCTACACTAAGATTAACCGTAATAATCACTGCCGCAAATGGGGTGGTTGGTCTTATAAGAAGAATGGCCGTTTAAGGAGTAATCTGATCACTTAACGTAAGATATACCTAGAGTACGCTATATCATGTCATATGTGTGCCACTTACCGAAGCGACTGCTTTCGTGTGGTCCCGATAGTTGTATCTTCATCATCCTCCAGGACTGACTTCGGCATATCGTCCGATTGTTTAATTGTCACCAGCGAGGTGAGCTTGATAGAGGCAGCTCGGGGATGATCAATACTACACCATATAAGCGTTCTGTGTATAGAGAGGCAAGTAAGATACCCCAGTTCCCGTGTTGACCCACCATTGAACAGTAACTCATCACTGCCTTCCCATTGCACGTGGCTGTGTGGCGCTTTCTCGGCACAGCGCGTTCTCGGCTCAGGTATTGTTTAGAACCATGGCACGAAGCTTCGAAATGTTCTGCGGCGTGGCCTTGCAGCACCCGCCAACTATGACGCTGCGCCAGCAACCACGATTTCGTGCTTGGGTAACAACGTCACACAGTTGTTGTTCCCATGAAGTCTTGGGCGAGCAGATACACCAGCGTTAGCGTTCAAGGGACCTATTGAGGAAACTCGTGAATCAATCGAAAAGCAAGTTGGCTACCGACTTCGTCAGTGGCCTCTTTCATGCCAGAAGGCAGCCTCCATGTCTTAGTATCAGTGCAATATACCTCCCCATTTGTGCCATCCGGGTACAAGAGTAAGCTTGGCCAAGAGTGAAGATGACCATCCCGCTCTAGAAGTCTCACGCTGACTTCATACGCTCCGATCAACTGGGGAAGCTCTGCTATCTTTGTGCAGTTGATGCCTATGCCCCACGGAGGATTGTAGGAGTGCTCTAGGCTGAGTAGAGCACGGATTACCTGACTGACACTGCTGCCATCTGGAAGTGACTGGCCAGCACCGGGGAACACGCAAGATATCCAATATGGAATTCGTCCAAGTGGGTCGACGGCGGCTGGGTCGGCAAGGTCGGCAGGGTCGGCAGATGGTGATGCCAGAAGCGTAGTAAGCTTCCGAATGGCGAGAATTTCATCAAGTCGTGGAACGGTCTCAAAAGCAAGAAAATCAACTCGAACACTGACCCTTGGGATACTGGCGAATAACCTTATGCGGTCTGCATGCCAGCGAAACAGTTTCTCGGCAGAGTTGTGTTCGTCGTCGTATCGAGCGGTATACTCCTGACTCGGCATCATGACAGCGCCGTACGGGCCAAGGCTCAAGGCAATCTTGGTCGCCGGTTGCCTAACCTGTTCGAGGATGGATACCGCATCATCCAAGAATCCGGAAATCTTTTCGCGGGGCACGCCGTCGGGAAACGAGTTCGTTCGCGTGCGGCGAAATCCCTCGGCCGACACCTGATAGGTGGCTGTAAGTAGGATGTCAACGGGGACGCTGGCGAATGCATGTTGGCACGATTTCAGAGTGTCCTTATTAGTGATGAGGAGGTGAGAGGACCACAGAGGAGTGGCCTCTGTAAAGACAAATCCGTGCTCATCCTCGAGCGTTGTTCCCAGTCCGCCATCGAGGAACTGGACTGATGCTGCTGCCACCACCATACTGGCGTAATTCACTGAGGTTGGGATGTGACAGTATTGATCGTACTGTACTGCGACTGACATAGACGGACTAGAAGCACGGCACTGTCCAGTGGCCCATCTTGCGAAGTGCTTCAATGATGACATGTGCTACCCCGCCCTGCTATCTTAGAAGTAGGTACTTCGTATGTCAGTACGTTAAGAGGTAGCTACGTGGATACTGTGGGTTACCTACCAGTATAGTGCAGTCCGGCACCTTCCTCACCTAAGCGAGAACCGAGAGCCCGGCTAAGAACACCCGAGGCAGTCGGAGAGAGGAGGTATTACGGGTTGCCGGCACGGCCATGGTAGGCACAATCAAGTTTACAGCGCGCCGTTGCATCTTAGCTTACAAACTGACTTATTGCTAGGACGCGCAACGAAGCCGACCGGGCAATAGATAATTCATATATTTTATCTCATACCTAAGTCACCGTGTCATCTAAGTCTAGTAGAACAGGTTATCCTCTTTTATTTCTTGAAGCCTACCTTGTACCAGAGTTTGTGACCATTCTATCTTACCTACCAGACCGCGCTCATCAAATACAGTGAAACGGGAACAATTTAGATACCCTTACCACTCTATCGTTATTAGAATTGCTCCTACCTAGGTGTTCTTCTTGACTTGGAAGGCGTATCAAGTAATAAATCGTAGCTCCTTGGTGGTACGCCCTGTTGTTTGACAGGTGAATCGGACGCATTCTCCGCGCCCAAAACGCGATCGTATGTATGAAAATACTCGCATGTCGTGTGAAAGCTTCGAGCGGGTCGTTTCTTCTCAATAATTGGAGTCTCGTTAGAAGAACCCCTAGATCTTCGCCCGAGTGATGGCCCTGGACAGCTTCCTAATTTCAATCTCTGGAGAAAATTCCTCCAGCTGTTCGTTATACTGTAACTCTCTGCAGGTACGCCGGGGGCCGATGACATTATCAAGTTCCATTGCAGGAAGGACAGAATCATCGGCTGGGAAATGCGGCTGTTTTTCTTGCGAACCGTTTCCTTGCGATTTGAATAAACGAGCGTCGTCAAAGAATGTCCATCCTCGAAGTCTGTATAGCCTGAGGACCCTACTTTGAAACCTTCTTCGGGCATCTTCCTTGGTATATAAGTCAAGACCAACTGCGAAACGGATATAAAGCATCTGGTAGAGGCCCGGTCCTTTGTGATAGCTTTCGTATCTAAGATAACCAGACTCTTCCGCGAAGATATCCTGCCGCCGATGCGCACCACTATAATAAATGGTCGGCCGTCGAAAAAAAATTGGTCGAATTCTGTGATAATGGGCTCCTCGTGTCGCGAGATCTTGTAACCATTGTCTCACGATGACCCTCCCGCGCTGTCCAGCTGTAGTTGCTGCAACAACGGCTATAGCTAAATCATAGCCGAAGCAAGCCAGCCACCGGCAGAGTTCGTCACCGTTAAACGACACTTTGCCAACAGGATCAGGAGTTTGTAGGCGCCACGGCTCACACATTCCCATGATGTCGAAATCGCATTTGATTTCAGCAAGAATACCTGTAGGACATTCCGGCAGATCGGACCTGTCGCCGCACTGCGTGATCACAGCCCTATACAGAGAATCGAAGTATATCTGCACGCATGCTATAGCTTCTTTTTCCGATTGTTCGAGACCCTCCGTAAGGTGGTAACAACAATTTTGCCAATAGTCAAACCCACAGGAGTAAAATTGACATATCAGCTCGAACCTTAGAAATGCTTTTAGGAGCCGGCGGAACTCTGTGTCATTGCATTGAGCGACATCGACTACGGTACCTACCGTGTAGTCTTTGGATACTAACTGACCCGCTGGATTTGGAAGACACAAGTACTCTCTGAAAGGGCGGGCGGCGGTCGCTTTCGCGAGATAGTCTTCGACGAACATCAGCATTTTATGGTACAGTTTAATAAGCTTGCTCATAAGGCTTTGATCCTTCTCATTCATCGTAAGTTTCTTTTGTAAAGGGTTCGGGAACCTCCGATTAGTCCATAATACCCAGTGCTCATAATGGAGGGCCGAGTCATAGGCGTCTTCAATTCTAGGAGGAAACAGGATACATGCCATCATATCCTGTATTATGTCGTCGTCGTCGAGCTCAATGGCAAGTAAGGTCCGGTTGACATAATCTTTATACGCCACATACTGACCCAACATAGTAGGTGAAGCCTGGATGAGCCGCTTGATTGTGCGCTTAGAATGCGTGAAAATGAGAATCATTAAACGCACCTCAGGAGGTAACTTGTTGAACGGATCCATCGTGGCTTTCTTGTGACTGGATTCGAACAAGGGGTATTGGGCGCATACTAACTGGGGTATCAGCGGCCAAAGCTGCCGTCGGCGGTTTGTGGAGATCCAATGTAAGAATATAAGTATGCACAGGAGTGGTGAAACTTTTTATACCCATTCTCACGAAACTAAGTTTCAAGCGAAGACAATTGAGTTGCCATGCAGACTGGTTGAGTTTGGATGTACGGTAATCAGAATTTAGGCACTAATACTTAATTGGGGCATCCACGTTTTTGTTATCAGGGCCCGTTTTGGCCTGTTGCAGCTGTCAGCCCGGTTGACACACACTTACGGAGTACGGAGTACCTAGTTGATCGGTTTTCTATTGCTGCTTGGAAGGAATGAGGAGCTGTTTGACCCCTTCGAAGCTGTTACAGCCCTATTAAGCTATTGCAAGCCTTCCAAATTGTTACGCCCTTGGAAATGGGAGATATTGATCCGGTTTAGTACACAAGAATAAGCATGGCAACAGACGACCCTCTACTCTGTGTCCGCGAGCCATACATCGTACGTTCTCGTAAAAGACCTGTAAACAACACCGTCACGCTTAGTCAAGCCCTCTGGATTGAGAGCATCGTGACCTATTGGCGCCGGGAAATTGCTCCTGACCTACAGCGAAAGCTGTTGACATAGGAGAGCGTTTCATGTAGCAATAGTAGCGACGATCGGAACCGCGGAGCCTCACGGGACAGAAAGCAACGAGCCTCACGAGGTAAAGGACAACAAGCTTTGCAAACCACTACGTTAGGTGCCGTAGATAGAATGCTTCGAGAACAATAAAACCTCCGAGACCATAATAAATAACAGAATATATAGCAGTACAATAGCTTCAATAGATTCAAAGGTTTAAACAGTTCCAAAAAGCTCCATTCCTTTAAGACAGCTCCAGACAGCTCAATCATTTCAAAATAATCCTTCAAAACAGCCTTTAAAAATGATCGAGGCAAGCAAGTGTGTACAATTGGACTGCCAGCTGCAACAGGCCGAAACAGGCAAAGGGTACTCTGATACGGAGTACATAATGAACCTACATGTAGGTAATCAGCATCATCTTTTGAGACACCACTAAGGTTAGGTAATTGCTACCTAGATCTGTGAGAAGGTACGATGGACAGTGTGGGATATATACCCCTCACGGAGGAATCTCTGCCACTCACCCTCCTCTTTCCTCTTCTTTAGACACATGGGAAACTGGGGCAGTTGCCTGCCCATCTCTACCTGCGGAGCTTGCTAGTCTAGTAACTCTTAGTCTAGACTAGGTAGGCCAAAATACAAGAAATCGCTTTCCATTTTTCCTCGCTTTGTCTCATCCTACGTCACATTCCGACCCCGTCCGGATTAACCAGGCCGTCGAGTCTTTTTCCGTAGCCCTCCTGCTGAAGTTCTCAGTTGTTTGCTAACCGACCACCTACCTTGTGCACACGGTTTGTCAGGCCCTGACGAGGTTGTCTGGTATAGTGTAGTGAGTCGCGATGAAAGGCATTCTGTATCTGCATCTGTATCTAATTCTGTAGGATTGCGCCCGTTCCCCGTTCCGATAATCGCTCACGCACTGCCCACCATACTACCAACGGCCGCATCGCCCGCGCAAGGATCCATTCCAGACCAATACAGACGAGTGGGCCGGCTTGGCTTTCATCATCCGTCGTGGCCGCCACGAGTTCGTCTGTCTTGGCCAACACAACCTTCCCCGACACCGGCGCCACCGAGCCATAACCAGAGCAGCACTGATCAGAGCCATAGCTGCTGGCTGCACCGCCATCTGGTCGCTGCCACACGTCGCGCATCACGCACTCCGTGTTCCCTGCTCCATCGTGCGCGGTCGCGCCGTGGCGCAGTTCCGCACGGATCCACTGCCATGTCGGCGGGTACCCGTGAAGCAGACGACGCCGGTGAGGCGCCGCAGCACTCTGCCGATGCCCCCCCTCTAAACCACGCGCATCCAGCTTCCGCCCAGAATGGAGAGGGAGAAGGAAAGGGAGAGGGCGATGGAGGCGGTAGCAGCAACGCCAACACCGATGGTACTGGTGATGGTGCCGGCGATGGCGATGGCGACCACGAGAAGACCATCGCGGGACATCGTCCGACAATGAAGACCAAGCTCAAAGATCAAAAAGAGAAGCTGAAGACAAAAGCAAAGCCTCCCGGCGGCTTCGATTCAACACCCATCCCCGATGCGCCGCCTGGCTACACTGTCAAATTCACCTTCCACCGCGCCGAGAACCTGCCCACTGGCGACATCAGCACCGGCGCCTCCGATCCCTTCCTAACCGCCACGCTTTCGACGTCTCTGCCTAAGCGACACAAGGAAGAAACCGATCTCTGTTATCGCACACGTACTATCCGAAGATCCCTGGAGCCAGAGTGGGAGGAGGAGTGGATTGTCGCAAATGTTCCCGCGTCCGGCTTCAGACTCAAGTGTCGCTTATATGATGAAGATTGGCCGTACGTAAACCCTCAACTTCGATTTTCAGTTCCAGTCCCTACTCTGCCGTCGGTTATAAACTGCAAGCATACTTGTCTGGAGTGAGATGACCTCTTAGATGCCATCTGCCTAGATGCAGCACGTTTATCGCACCCTCAAGGCGGTGATTGCTAACGCCAGAGATTGCAGTGATCATAATGATCGCCTAGGGAATGTTACCATATACGAGAACTCCATCAGCGAAAATTGGCAAGGCTTTGCGCCACCAGGTAGAGCATTCAGCGTTAAGAAACGAATGGGTAGCAAACGAGCATACGCGCTCAAGGCCGCTACCAGCGCTTTTCACAAAAGTGTCTCGATGACCGCGAAGCTGTATATCAGTGCTGTGGTCGTTGGCAAGTCGGATCCGCCCCATGGTCAGATCTATACAGTCGGCCCTACATACTACTTCAAGCACTTCTCGCCTATGATCGGTCGCATGATGGGCATCAAGGTCAACAAGGATGAGGCTGCCGATACGCAAGCCCACGATATCGATTCCACGGCCGAGAAAGATGGAAGAAATTCTGAGAAAAGTACAAAGAAATATGACTTCCAGGCCAATGAGATACAATTGGCTGGTCCCGTGCCGCCAAAGCTGTATCACCGCTACGTGGAGTTTAGGCCTATCATCGGTCTCCTATTCCAGAGCGCCGGTTTTCGCGGCCATATATTGAACAAAGCTCTGCATCATCAACATGACCGCATATACAACTTCGACAAGTCCACTGAGTGGGGCACTTTCAAACCATGCTCCGAGGAAGCCAGCCTTCAGTTTCTGAAGATGGCGCATTTTGATGAGGGGGCTCGCCTCTTCACCTACATCATCACTCTGGATGGTCTTATGCGCTTTACCGAGACGGGCAAAGAGTTCGGTATTGACCTGCTGAGTAAGCATACCATGCACAGTGATGCTCAGATATACATCGCATGCTCTGGAGAGTTTCTCATCAGGAAGTTGAAGAAGTCCAAACATTTGGGAAGAACGGATTCTGGCCACTCATCCGCCCACCTACCAAGCCAAGAGTCCGAAGCGGCTTCCAAGCATGAAGCGCCACCCGCGAAACCGCAATACTATCAGCTTGTCATCGACAACGACAGCGGCACGTACCGGCCGGACAAGTCGGTCTTACCCGACCTACGTGAATTCATGGCGCGCAATTTCCCCGGATTAGACGTCGTAACAGCTGCTTGCGACGACCCGGAGCACGAGAAGCTGAAGGAAACCCAGCGGAATAGGAAGAAGAAAGAAGGCCAGAACGTCAGGATGGTGCTCAACCGCAGTCCTAGTGCCAGCTCCTTCAGTTCTAGCGCTATCAGCGACCTGGACGATATGGAAGCGGCGGGCGAAGCCGGGCGCAAGAGCAAGAAAGAACGCGCCTGGGAGATCCTGGAGGAGCCCAGACGCATCAAGGGGGAATTTGGACCCCGCGCGGCAAGTGATGCGAACGCGGGGCCGTCGACTTCTCAACCCAACGGCATTCAGGCGAGTAACAGTGCTCCTGCGGCGGCGTAGTGCGGTTGTCTTTGACACTAGCTATATGGTTTGTGGTGGTTCGTTTGTCTTTTCACGGAGAGCTCTCGAGGAGGAGCATAGAGGGACTAGGGGGCTCGCGTCTCGAATTTTCTTTCTTTCTTTTTAGTGTTTGCCTAATTATCGGCTATTCTTCAGATCCATCCATACCCTACTTTTATTTCATCTCGTACTTCCCTCGTCTCTACCTGTCTCTGTCTCTGCCGTCTCTCCCTTCGTCCCTTCCCTGCTTCCCTCTCCCTAGGTAGATGTTTTGGCTTGGCTTGGCTAGGCGAGATTAGGATATACAGAGTAGTCTTACGGGCGACCTTGGCTTTACAGTAGAGATGGCCGCATGCTAACGGTGTGTAATACTTAATTCTCGCCACGGCGTTTTATACTTACTGAGCTTTTGAATCATGAGCACATGAACTTTAATGTTGTCGTCTTTTGCGCGGATCGTGATTCTCTGCGGATGACATGAGATAGTTGATAAGAATCCATCGCAGTGCAAACAGCATTGCGCCCTTTTTTATTCTCTTTCATTCTTGGGGGTATCAATATAATATAAGTAGTAGAGTAATAGAGTACAACAATCAATCAAGATTTATAAAAATTCTACGAGAATCCGAAAAACATCACCACTACTGCCGACATCACCTGTCTATTTCGTCTTGAGCTTCCCATTCCTATCGCCCTTGACAGCGGCAGTCTTCGTCACGAAGCCGCTCTCGAGAAGTAATCTCCAAGAACACCACAAATAGCACAGCGCGAACCCCGCGAATCCGACACCAACGTTCGCGACGACCCATAGATCCGGCTTGTCGGCCGGCGGCGGTATTACAGCTTCGCCAACATGCCAGAGCGCCATGGCGAGGTAGAAGCTGCCGTGGATAGCGAAAGTCAGCCATTGCATTGCGGTATTCTGGCCCTTGTGAAAATACGCATTCAAGGACGTGGGCGGGAGGCCGAGGAGGTAGGACCACAGGAGGGTGAGCACGGCGTAGGGGACGCGTAGGTCGACGCGCTGAAGTAAGGGGAACATGGTCCACGCGCCGAGGATGTTCGCGAACCCGACCCAAGCGCGGACGTCTTTGCCGAGGCCTTGCTTGCCGGCGAGGAGCAGGGTCATGGGTAGGAGAGGCAGGAGGACGCTCTTCTCGTGCACTTGGTAGCTGAAGAGGAAGAAGCCCCATGCCGTGGCGGCGAAGGCGTAGGGTAGCAGGTCCCTGCGCGGGCGGAAGAGGAGGATGGCGCAGGCGGGCGAGATGGCGGCGAGGGTGGCTAGGAGGGACACGCGCTGGAGAAGCTCGGTGGGGTAGCCGCGCAGTTTGATGACCACGTTCGCCGCACACCAGAAGTTGGCGACTTTGTCCTCGAATAGACCTCGCGCAAAGGGGAATACGCGATGCACCATCTGAACGAGCTGCTCGACGATGGGATAGTAAGCGGCAGTAGTGTCGAGATAGGGGGAAAGAAAGGTGAAGATGGGCAAGGGGCCATGGACGCCCTCGAGCTCGGGTTGAGCATGAATCCCCCTGCTCGCGTCATAGAGCGCGCCAAGAACAAGTGGAAGCACTAGAACGGCGAACGAGACCACAGTCAGGGCGGCAATGCCAAATAACCGCGGCAAGTTGATGCGCGGGAAGATGCAACTGCCTAGTAAGAAGGCAAAGACGGCGGGCGCATAGTACAGGGCCATCTGCTTAAAACCGAGGGCGGCGACGAAGAAGATGGAGGCCCACATGTACCGACCGGCTAACATGCTGGACATGCTTGCGACCACAAAGCCGAGCATGACAGTATTGTACTGGAAGTGGACATGGTCGATGAGAATGGTGCCGGGCTGCATGAGAATAGCAACGAGTGCCAGAGAGGCAGGCCATTGCGCAACCCCGACGAGCCGGCTATATCTCCTGGTGAAAGTAACGACAGCAGGAACGTAGATCAGGTACTCGGACACGATGACGGTGGCTCGCATGAAGATCTTCAGCGTCGGATCGTCGGTGCCGCGCGAGGTGTCGAGGGCGAACCACGAGGGGTCGATCAACGAGCCGATGCGGCCGAGCAGCCAGCTATGGTAGGCCGTGAGAGGCGGGTAGTCGAGCCCCCACCATTGCAGGTCATAGAAGTACCATTGCGAGATTGGGAGGTGAGTGGTGATCTCCATCCAGTGTCGCTGGGCCTCGTAGTCGCCGAACATCGGGGGCTTGCCGAGACCTGGTAATTAGAGAGCAAGGGTTAGAATACGGGTGAGGCTGAGGGGAATGGCAAGGGTACGATTGAAGCTGGAGCTGGAGCTGAAGCTGAGCCCAAGGACAGCAACAATAGCATTGAGATAACCGGGAGATCGACGTAGAATGGTGAGACGAACCAGAATATCCCCATAAGCCAGCAGCCCAGCGGAAGAGGCCGACGGCCATGAGCACTAATGGCAGGATCTCCCATTGCGACAGGGCGTATCGCGCAGGCCACAGAATACCCTCAAGCGGAAAGGTAGGAGATCGAACGAGGGGCTCGGCCTCGGGCTTGACGTCGACATCGAAGTGCGCCGTCTTCTTCGTCTTGCGCCGCGGCTTATGCGGCGACGACATGGCCGAGGCGGGCGCCATGATCACCGTGAACGGGGGTGGTGACAATGAAGGATATGGAAGCGGAGGGATTGAATCGGAGAGGGTATCATAAGGCCGAATTGGGATGTCGAGCTTGAGACCGCGAGAGAGAATGTGATAACACTTTGTTTCGGTGGTTGGTGATGATGCCACGTTCTGTGCCTCTTTTTTTGTTAGGGACCCTGGTTTGTGTAAGTCAGTAAAATTACTACGAAGCAACCCTGTTCAGCACCCAGCCAGGTTCCCCGGCTCTGGGGGTGGCTTGTGCTGGTGCTGATCTACAGAGAGCTTCCTTGTACCTCGAGTTAGCGCACTAGGTGGAGCCTGAGTATTAGATACTGTATGAAGTCTAGGCTAAGTTACCGCCGGAGTGGTATCAAATCAGGCACCAAATTCAGAGGTCACATTACCCGGATAGGTCCTTATAGACACTTACACATGGATGATAATTATTCAAGCTCATCAAGTCTCAAGTTTCACATCCACAAGATCCCATGGCCTAGCATCGACAATTATTCCAGTATAAGTGCTAGCCGGTCAGTCATTTCCGATTAATAGTGCAGGCCGCATCGGTGGTGCAAGATGCCTTTTCCATTCGCACTGCCCACAACATCGTCATTCACTTTCTCCACCAGCTTCACGAGCGAATCGCATCCCTCCCTGCCCCTCAACGCCAGCACTCACCGGGGCGTGGTGAGGGACACCTTGAAAAAACAAAAGCGACTGCCGCCGTCATCACAGGGCTCCAACCTCCCAGCAGTGGTATCCAACCTACAGGCGTACTTACCGTACGTCTTTGCTATCGACGCTGGTCTGAGCCGTGCATCACAGCAGGGGGAGGAGATCAGCGTAGTGCTGACATCGACGCCGGCGATAGAATGGCGCCCA
This sequence comes from Nemania sp. FL0916, assembly GCA_022578715.1. NCBI lineage: Eukaryota > Fungi > Ascomycota > Sordariomycetes > Xylariales > Xylariaceae > Nemania > Nemania sp. FL0916. The sequence continues at coordinate 233,804 of MU390258.1, read as the reverse complement.
ACTATATCCGGCGGCACCGTGCCGGGACGGGAACCACCCCGGACCAAGATCCAGTCTCTGGAATATGACTTGGTCTTCACCCTGGCCACCTTGGGCTATGCCTACACATTGCTAGCTCGGGCCTCGCTTCACCCGCTGCATGTCACCTCGGGGGCACCAATGACCGCTCAGGCGCGCACAACCGCCATCACCACAGCTACCAAGCATCTACTCGATGCCGCCTCGGTACATGACTACCTGGCGCGCCGCTCCGAGGCTCTCTCGGCCTCCCCTCCATGTGCAGATATCGCACAGTCCACCGCCCGCGCCATGGCCTCTCTAGCCCTAGCCGAGGCCACGCTCCTCGCTGTCTTAAAAGATGATCCGTACCCAGCCGTCGTGGCCCAGGACCGCAACGACAACGATCGCGAGTGGATGTACAAAGCGCCCGAGATCCCCAAAGTCCGCGCCCACCTGTTCGCGCGACTATGTCTGGCCGCGGCCGACCACGCTGCACAAGCATCCTCGCTCTGCCAGTCGGCGAGGGGGAAGGGAACGGGAGCGTCGAAGCTTAACGACGACCTCCTGCGGTATCTAGAGGACTTCCGAAAGACCAGCCGCGCCAAGGCGTGTCGCTTCTTCGGTATTGACGCGGAATTATCCGGCCAGACCGGCAATGCGCTGGGCTGGTTACAGTGCGGGCACAAAGAACTCGGTATCGAGCCGAGAGAGGCGAAAAGGGGGCTGGGTGGTCTCGGCCGCTTGAAGAAAGACTGGTCCGAGAGGAGGGAGGACAGGAAAGTGGAAAGAGGCACGAACTGGGGATCTGACGCCGGCAGGCTCGAAGAGACGAGAGTGATCGAAATGCTCGAGGCGAAGTGGACGAAAGTCAACGACACTGTACAAGCCCTCCTTCTCTCGTCGTCTCCTACCCTAATTCCCCCATCTTCAGCGTTATGATAGAGTGAGTAAGTAGCTGACCATGCATTAGATGCTCACACAGGCGATACCCGCGACGGCAACGCTTTTGGCGAGTCTTCCCTCGGGCAGGGATATTCACACTATTAAGCCGTACCAACCGCCAGAGCTCTCGCGCCAGGCCCTCGAGTCCATGCGCGCTCCTCCCGACCAGGCGGATGAGTATGGCGGCGAGCAACCTAGCTCCGACGACGAAGAGAGGACGGCCGTGGGGACGCCGATAGGCGCATACCCGACTACACCTGATAATTTCCGCAGTGAAAGCAGGTCCTACTACTAATTAAATCGGACAGGGAACTGAAAAGGAGTATATGAGCGTTGCGAAATAGAATTGTCGTCATAGTAGTATACTGATGTGGGAGAGGTTTGGATGATGATGGGATGTTGAATATTCATGCCCACCTCCTATCTATTAGTCTTAATACATGCCCTTCTTGGGCCACTTAGATTCCTCCATAAATAAATTAACGAGAAAACGGAAGCATTCACGCTTTATACTCTATAACCTATCCTAGATAGTAAAATACATTTGAAAGAAGAAATTTCTCCTCGCGTAAGTCAGTCTTGTTGAGTACCGTCTCCCCCTCCATAGAACCAGTCCGTCGAACAATAATGCACTGCTCACCTTACCCCGTAATTGATCCATATATCACGTATGAAGGACTCATCCATAGCATGGCGGGAAGTCAAGAAGCTGGATTCATAAGCCTGGATTAGTGGTTAACGAGATGGTCACCAGGTCGGCTTGTTACTAAATACCTAACTGCATCGCTATTTTGACTTAGACCAGCCAGTCTATTCGTGCTACACTACCATAGAACCACTCAGGTGTCAAATTATCGTTGAAGCGTGAAACCAGCATAAGAATGGTGTTAGCTTTAACAACTGACTGGATCCCATACCATTACTACACCACTCCCATCCCTACTGCTGCTGATGCAAGCTCTAGAGCAGGTAGGTATGCGTACTGTGAGAAGTTGCGATGAACAGTGCGGCTATTTCTAGTCCACACGGAGATTTCCGTGCCATTTACTCCGAACTCCATCCATCATTTCTCTACTCGGCTGTCCTTCGCAAATCATATACGGTAATATTTACTTCGTACTCCCATCTTGTTATTATACGCACTACCTATTACTTATTAAAACTATCTCAGACATTTCTCTGCGATTTCATCGCATAGTTCTGAGATTAGTAGCTTGGTGTGATTCTGCATCGCGGAGTAGCGAGCTCTAGAGGACGCGTTTACACAACACCAGCGCTGCACTCTGCCATTCCCACCGCGATTAGGTAGTAGCATACCTACTGCATAGAAGCGGAAAACCGGCGCCGTGGAGTTAATCCAGTTCGCAACATAGCCACCCCTTTTACTCACTTACCGATACACCACACTATAGTGCAGTGCACGGAGTAGTACGGCAAGTGCTGGTTGCTGGCCGTGCATGAAGGGAGCCTGAGGATGGATGGTTCGGTGATCGTATCAGGCTCAGCCCGCAGCAGCTGAGCCCACTGCGCCGCCTTCCTGCGCGCTCCTTCGCTCCCGGTACCCCAAACACACCGGTTAGGTAACCCGCTAGAAAACCGCTATACAACGCGCAGTGCACGTGGAACAAACTAGTCGAAGTGCTGCAGGCAGACCTACAGACCGTACCTAGCTCCACCGCGCTGAGCTACCTCTGCTTGTTTTGGCTTCGCGCAATGCACCTTGGCATGGCGTCCGGTGATTGGGGCTGAATGACGGATGCCGCAAACAAGCGAGCATGCAGAGTCAACCTCATGGTCTGAAACTAGGCATCGGGGAATACTGCCATGTGTGTGTGTGTGTGTGTGTGTGTCATCGTCATCATAATAATAAGGGCCAGATAAGAACGTTTCTTGGCTGCTTCTTTCATCGCCCTGTTATTGTTCATTGTTCAGTATCATTGCTATTTCGTACGTCATCTATTCTATAACTGGCCCTTTGCGTGCTACCGTTGCAGTAGAGCAGCCTTGAGAAGCTTCTCTGTTATCCTGATATTTCGAAACAATACATCATCATTGTAAGCCCTGCGGGGTCGAAACGTGGGGGATTCTTACCATATTGAATCCTCGCAGATACTGGATTTCATTCAACTTCATTTATCTACTAAAAGCATCGGAAAGCTTTCGGAGCCGCCTCTGGCGGCAGGTGTACCACCATGCTCATCTACGATCAACTTCCTTCTGCCACAGGCGGACTTTTCCTGATACACGATGCACCAGTTCATGATGAAAGGGAATCAGAAAGTGCAAGCGCCGAGTGGAAGGGAAAGGAGAAGGCTGTAAATCCGGACGACGAGGGAGTTGCTATAGAGATACCCTCCGAACAGCTAACAGTGGACTGGACAAAATATGAACCTCCGGACGAGTTGAGATTAACCGGTGATATCGAATCAGAGACCATTATACAACTTATCAATGACTCTATCGAGACGGTGAAAACGCGTATACGCGAGGAGGATGAACAGAAGGAGGCTGCTAAACAAAGGCAAGCAGACAGGGAACGTCAGCGAAATGAGAAAGGAAAAGAACCCGAGACCAATGACGATGGTGGTCTGCATGAAAATCCGGCTCAGGTCGACGAAGTCCCAGCTGAGACGAATGAAGCGCACCCATCGCCAAACCCTGACCAGAACCCACCAAGACCAGACAGCACTGAGGAATTCGCGCATGACTCGACCCATCGGTCCAAGAAGAGGACGTTGCTAAACTTATTTCGAAAGCTGAACGGTGATTCCGAACATGGAGAGTCCAGTTCAGCGGGAGCTGCTCGCCATGCACTTCTCATGCATTCATCTCATGTAGAATTGACCACCCATTCAGGAAGGAGACGATTCGTCAGAGATCTTCTCAAGAAAGGAGTAGGAGAAGACAGCTCCAGCTCGGGTCAGTCGATCCAAGGGCCGCAAGTGTATGTCAAGTCCCCGAAATCGCAAAATTCTAACCCCCGTCGAGAAAACTTACCATGTTATAGCGAGTGCGTGTCGTGTCTGGACGACTTTGACCCGAAGGACACAGTCCGAGCGCCGTGCCACAACTACTGCAACCCGTGCTTCCAGCGCCTGATCGAGTCAGCATGCAAGAACGAACAACACTGGCCGCCCAAATGCTGCCTTAACGCGATCCCGCACAACACCATCATCGCGAATGTCGACGAGCAGCAGCGGCAGGACTACCGCGCGCGGGCGCGGGAATGGAACGTGCCGATCGCGGAGCGCATCTACTGCAGCGAGCCGAACTGCAGCGAGTTCATCCGGCCGGAGTACATCATCGCGGCGCAGGGGGTGGCGCGGTGCACGGCGGGGCACTACACGTGCATCGTCTGCCGCAACGCGCGGCATGAGGGGGACGGCTGCCCGCAGGACCGGGACCTTCAGCGCACGAACGCGCTCGCCGAGGCGGAGGGGTGGAAGCGGTGCTACGGGTGCCACGCGTACGTCGAGCACCGCGAGGCCTGCCAGCACATGACGTGCCGGTGCGGCGCCGAGTTCTGCTACGTGTGCGGCGCGCGCTGGCAGACCTGCCGCTGCACCATGAACCAGCTGCACGCGGTGAAACAGGCGGCAGAGACCAGGCGGCGCGAGCGCCAGCAAAGGGAAGCCGAGGAGGAGGCCGCGGTGCAAGAAGCCATCCGCCTAGTCGAAGAGTTCCAGCGCGAAGAGGACCTGAAGGCCGAGCTCCTGCGCAAGGAGCAGGCGCGCATAGCCCAGGAAAAACGCGAGCGCGCCCTCGAAGAACATATCCGCCGCGAGGGCGAGCGGCGTCAGGCCGTGGCAATTAAATACGAAGCCCTCCGCGCCACGCTCGCCTCTGTCCACGTACTCCAGCGCAACGCCGTATCCGCGCACCATGAACGGCGGCACGCGCAGCTGCAGGCCAAAGTCGAGACGGCGCTGGAGCGCCAGCGCGAACAACACGTCGCCGAGCGCGCAGCTGCCCAAGCACGCGCGGACGCGCGCATCGCTGCCCGCGAAGAAGTCGCGCGCGACGAGTACGCGACGCGCGTGCTCGAGGAGCGCCGCATCGAGGCCACGTACCAGGCGAAGTTATCGGCATTCTGGTCGGGTCGACGCGACGGCGCGCTGCAGGCCGCGCAAGCGCTGCGCGATCTCAGGCTGCGCATGGATAATGCCTTTGGCGTGTGGCAGCGGTGGACGGACGGCGAGCTCGAGGCTGTCCGCCACGCGGCGCGCGAAGAGCAGGGCATTGCGGAGGAATTGCTGCTCGAGAAGGAGAGGCGGTTGAAGGCCCGCGCCGGGGATGTTAAGGCTGCGCTGAAGGGGAAATGTGAGGCGGAGAGGAGATGGGTTGAGGAGGTTGTGATGGTGAGGGAGAGGGCGCTGGATGAGGGGGAGGTGGAGGAGTTGGAGAGTGGTGAGGATATCGATGCTTGGTTTGCTGAGGAGCCGTTGGAAGAGGTTTTGGAGCTTAATGTAAGGGCGGAGATGAGACTGAATGCGGATGTGAACGCGGATGTGGATGTGGGTGTGAATGGGGATGCGAGTGGAAGTGGAAGTGGGCGCAAGGAGGTGGTGGTGTAGAAGAGGTAAGTAAGGGATCAGGGATGGATGGATTTTGGGCATTTGGAAAGGAGTTCGGGAGCATGGGCATTTTCAGGGGGTGAGCGTCTGTCTGTTATGTATGAATTTTTAACGAGGCATCGCATTGAGAGAGCTTTCTCCCAACTCGTGGGGACTGGTAATGAGATCTTTTTTGGGTCTATATTATTGGACTTGCATACTACCTACCTAGAGGTACCTACACATATTCTGCGTTGGAAAGCATCATCCACAAGTATCTAACAACTTTAACAGAGTCAATGATCAGGGGTGGTCGTGGAGCTCTAATCATTATCTTCTTGGCTTCTCGAGAGACGGTGTTAGTATTGATAGATATCATGCTTTTACACCACCGGTAGAGTACGTAGGGTGAAGCTGGTCCCATAACATCAATTGTCTCTCATATACTCTATTTGGCCAGTTCTAGACAATCGATAAGAACATATTAGTCGCTATGGAATTATGCTTGCTATCCTCGTTGGCAAAAGGCTAGAAGCAAATGTGAGCACACAAGATACGTATCATAGAAGCCCGAAGCATAGTCCTTTAGACAAATTTATCATTCCCAAGTCTAAAGAACATACAGCCCCTTAATTGCACAAGTCTCACAACTTGGCAGCATCTTTGGCAAATTCCACCTTATTGGTACAAGTGCCAACGCCTTCGAGCTCGACTTCGACAATATCGCCATCTTTCATCCACAGCTGGGGTTTTCTCCCCATTCCAACACCCGACGGCGTGCCGGTGAAGATGACATCGCCCGGGAGCAGCGTGTGGCCCTTGCTGAGGAAGGAAATCGTCGTCTTGACGTTGAAGATCATATCGGCCGTATTGCTCTCCTATACATAGCTCATTATTAGGCTTGGAAACACCTTTTTCGCCTTACTAAGTTCACTTACCTGAACCGTCTTCCCATTCAACCTTGTACTAATCTTCAGCGTCTGCGGATCCTTAATAACGCTGCTGCTGACGATTCCCGGGCCGTACGGCGCCCAGCCGTCGAAGCCCTTGCCCAGCGACCACTGGCTGCCGCCGCGCTGGATCTGCCACTCGCGGTGGGAGACGTCGTTGCCGATGGCGTACCCGAGGACGTAGTCCAGGGCCTCGGCCTCGGAGACGTCGGCGCACGTCTTGCCGATGACGGCGACGAGCTCGCACTCGTAGTCGAGACCTAGCGCCTCCTGCGCCTGCTTGTGCACCGGAATGGGATCCGTCGGGCCGGCTAGCGCGGTCACTGGCTTGTACTATATGGTAGGGGCACATTGTGTTAGTTTTGCTTTCTGTTAATTTTTCCGCGTATTGTTAGGATTGCACTTACGAATAGTACGGGATACTTGGGGAGAGGGACACCGGCCTAGTTCAAAAGCTGTTATTAGTCCCTACGTGCCCGTGAAAGTTTCGTATCTCTAGATCTAATGCATGGCTAATAGTGCCGGATTATCTACCTCTTCGGCGTGTAGGGCGTAGTTGAGTCCCAAGCATCGGACGGTCTTCACGTCTTCAAGCGCCAGCGGCGCCAAGAGGAGCCGTACATCCGCCACATGATCCGTGACCTCGTGTTTTCCAAAGATGTCGCCGGTGATGATTTTGGCTTTCTTGGTCTGCGCAATATCGGTCACGCCCCGGGGCAGAATGGCATCTCCGTAGTATACCTTGCCGTTTCTTGCAAGGAAACGCACGAGTCGCTGTGATTGAGGGCAAAGTAGTTAGCTGAGCGGATCCCTGGAGTGAGTATATGCGAAGGTGAGTGGGTGACATCATACCGAGAATGCAGGCATGATTGCGTATATGGAAAATCTATCGAATATACGGAAAAAATAGATAGATAATACTTTGTCTAAAAATCACACGATGTTCTTGAACTTCTTAAAATTCAATTCAAGAGTATCAATCGACACAAGGACTCGGGGAACTAAAGTATCGTACGGTCTCTCGTGATAGACGGCCTATTGGTGCGATTTGGTGGCATCGGTGTAATGCCCGTCGGAGATGTTTAGCCTATCGGCATTGATTTAGTCTAGGCCCGACGCCCGCAGGAACTGCTGTACACCGTACCCGTACATGATCATGAACACCTATATGCACTGCACATTACATAGAGCGTAGCATTACGTGTACCTGTAGATAAATCATGATCAAAGATTCACAAAAGAATCGGGACTCATCTTATGTCTCGCCCTATTTATAGTGGGCTAGTCAATGAAGATTCTCCTGCCATTGGATATTTACTCCATTGGGAGGCTTTAAATTAGATAATTCGGCACAATAGCCAACTGGGTTAAGTACATATGTAGCACAACGGTCGATGACCAATACTCGGGATGGGAAACAGACACTGCTGCGACGGAGGGGTGGGGGTGTCCCGGAAGTGGGGCCGTGGTTGGCTTGATCAAAGTGGGGGCAGTTCTGGTCCATCAAAGTGGGCTTGGCCATACAGAGAAGGCGGTCAAATTTTTGAACTGGCAAAAAAACTCCACTCATGCAGCTGGGATTTGTATGGCGTCGAGATAGTACAGAAAAAAAGTTGTAAGCCGCCCAGCACCACGGTCTAGGCATCAAGGGCGGCAGCATTGTCACCGCGACAGAATGGGTGCAGCAAAAGCAGGTTTGAAGCGCAAGGCTTCGAATTCACAAATTAATGGTTCTGCTGCTGCTGCCGCTGCCACTGTCGCCGCTGCACAATCGAATACCGAGCTAGACGACTCCGACGCGGACGATTTTGGCGATTTAAGCAAGCTTGCCTTACACGCCGAGCTCGACGAAGACGAAGATTCAGAAGACGATCAAAGTGATCTTGATTACTCAGGCGACGATGGAGCTGAAGATGGGGAAGATTCCGACTCTGGGGACGATATCGCGAGCGACGACATACCTACGGACGATGAGATAGAGAAGTCTGCACTCGCTAATGGCACCGATCATGGTCAAAATGGGGCGAGAGAGGAAGGAGAAGACCAAGACGATGACGACCGGCCGAATTACACGATTGAAACGGGCGCAGATGGTGGCGTTCGATACGTTTACGACGAGATCGACCCCGTATACGATTCGGACGACACCGACGCGCAAGGCCCTGTCAATACTGTACGTTACGCATCCTAGTTTCCCGTTGCGCCTGGCATCTATGCATCTATGTCCAAGCTATTCGACGTTCAGAGTCGTCCTTGCGAAAGTGAGATAGAGATGTGGCATAAAGGATAGTGTTGGTGGAATTATTGGTGCTGACACTGCCTCTTCAGATCGGAAATATTCCTCTCACCTTTTACGATTCCTATCCTCACATCGGCTACGACATCAACGGCAAGAGGATTCTCCGTCCTGCTACGGGCGACGCTCTCGATTCCCTTCTGGACAGTATTGAACTACCCGAGGGATGGACTGGTCTCACAGATCCCGAAACGGGCAAGCCCTTAAACCTCAGCCGGGACGAGTTAGAACTGCTTCGCCGTGTCCAGATGAAGGAAGTGCCCGAAGAGGGCTATGATATGTATCCGGTATGTTGGACTATGCCGCCGGACTATTCCCGTTATGTGGACTATGAACTAATGACGATATAGGACACGGTGGAATGGTATACCAGCCATGTGGAGCAGTTCCCATTATCTGCAGCCCCTGAGCCGAAGAGGCGCTTTGTGCCCTCGAAACACGAGGCCAAGCGCGTTATGAAATTGGTCAAGGCTATCCGAGAAGGCAGAATATTACCCTATAAACCACCAGAGGAGAGAGAGAAAGAACAGGAAGAAGAAGAGGAAGTGCACTACGATCTATGGGCAGACGAAACACCCCGCCCACCGAATATCATGCATATTCCTGCGCCAAAATTAGCTCCTCCAGGATATGATCTCTCGTACAATCCTCCGCCCGAGTACCTCCCCACAAAGGCGGAAAGGAAAGCTTGGGAAGAGACCGATCCCGAAGACCGAGAGAAGGCCTACCTCCCAGAGAAATACGATTCCTTAAGAAGGACTCCAGCCTACGATCAGCTCGTCAAGGAGCGATTTGACAGGTGTTTAGATTTGTATCTTGCGCCTCGTGTACGGAAAAACCGCCTCAATATTGATCCTACATCCTTATTGCCGAAACTGCCTCGGCCTGAGGAGCTACGCCCGTTCCCCACTGTCGCTTCTATCGAGTTTACGGGTCATGACGGTAGGGTAAGGTCGGTGTCTGTTGATTCGTCAGGCCAGTGGCTGGCGAGCGGTGGTGATGATGGTACAGTAAGAGTATGGGGCCTTGCGGATGGGAAGCAGCAGTGGCAGGTTAAGCTGAGCAGCGAAGACCCTGTTGATGTTGTCAGATGGCGACCTGGTCAGGATGGACTAATACTGTCAGCTGCCGTTGGGGAGGACATCTACTTGATGATACCGCCTATCATAAGCCCAGACCTTGAACAAGCCAGCCGGGCTATCCTTGATACAGGATTTGGATACGCCAGCAATGCGAAGCAACAAACCACAGCAACTGGCGCGAGAAAAGACCCACCGGCCAAGTGGACAAGGCCTGGGGCGCGCTTGGAAGATGAAGGCGTGTTGCTGAAGGCCACCGTCAGATCACCAATCAAGACCATCAATTGGCACCGCCGGGGAGACTTCTTCTGCACGGTGTCGCCCACAGGCCAACGCAGTGCTGTGGCTATACACACGCTAAGCAAGCACCTAACGCAAATACCATTCCGCAAGCTGCCAGGCGGTGCGGCACAGACAGCTTCATTCCATCCATCACGACCTCTGTTCTTCGTAGCGACGCAAAGGACGATACGCTGCTACGATCTACAAAGACAAGAGCTTGTCAAAACTGTTCAGCCAGGCTGTCGCTGGATCTCGTCATTTGACATTCACCCTGGTGGTGACCATCTCATCGCTGGTTCTTATGACCGCCGCCTACTCTGGCACGATCTCGAGATGTCCATGCGGCCGTACAAGACATTACGGTTTCACGAGCAGGCCATACGGTCGGTGAAATTCCACCCAGGCTCATATCCACTCTTTGCAGACTGCAGCGATGACGGCACACTGCAAATCTTCCACAGCAAAGTTGTCAATGACTTAATGGAGGGCCCTACGATCACCCCTGTAAAGATGCTATCAGGTCACCGAGTGGTCAACAGGATCGGTGTGACGGATGTGACATGGCATCCCCATCATCCTTGGATAGTAAGTGCTGGTGCGGACGGCACATGTAGATTATGGACATAATGAGTCTGTGTATATAAAATAATACGCTGAAGGAATGTTGAGGATTTCGCAATGGTCTGCTGCTGACTTGCGAGCTCGAAATAACAAATACCCTAGCCACCACATATCTGACTATAGAATTCATCCAAGTGATCAAATGATCTAGTTGCATGGTTGGGTACCAACTTTACATATTAGCGCATTTAGGCTTGTAACCCTCCTTGGAAGCTCCCATGTGATATCCAATTGAGTTTTGCTTTGAGGCCCACTAACGCGACCGACGATGTCGGCCAATGCGTTGGCAATGCCTCAACTAAGTTCAGCTCTGTGCGAGTTTGCTGTTATAAGCAGCCAGTTGTTTATTTATGCAACCTTCAAGCAGCCGCAGCAGCATGCTATGCGTATATGTAGGTATACAGAAATGCAGTCACATCTCATTTCTGCCCAACTCTTTGATGCTGCTATACTTTTGGAGGAGCAACATCGGTGAGGAGATAGGTACATGCTTGTAGACGCATTTTCCTTTGTCTATCTATGTACTTAGTAGCAATTCTAAGACTGAGAGCTTTGGACTGGGAATTGGGTAGCAAAAAGAATGCCTCGATTCTCGCATGGACAACACTGCCTTGCCTCCCCTCACACTCTCTGTCTCCCTTGACTATACCTTGCTGTTTCAACCCCTTACCTTGCATACCCCTTGCTTCCTAAATTCATGCTATAGACTTTGATCCTTTCGGTAATTTCTCCGCTTACTTTTCATTCTTGACTATGGATTCCGGAGATCAGCAACTTAGAAGATGTCCATTCCCGTGGGGATGACTCCGTCGTTATGGATAGGAGGTGGGAAGAGTTGCGTCTTGTGATTCGGAACAGATGGGAGTCAACACCATAATAACTCCTCACGACTTCGATAAATATCTCTTGAACTCAACAGTGCGCATCATGGAACAGTGTGTATCATGGACTCAACTAGCAAAACAGGGCGGTGGAAAATGCTCTTCTCAAGCCCCAACTCGACGACGCCCGGTCTCTGTTCAACAATGTTCTGAGAACAACATCAAGAGAAACCAGCGAGAACATCAGCACAGTGGTGCACAGTATCTCAGAAGAGACATCTACACACGAAGAGACACGGCATATAACCCTCTACCAAATAGACAGATACTCGATACGCGCACATCAACACCCCTAACGCGTCGACTTCCAAACGCGTATCCCAGCCTCGAGGAATCATAGCCTGCCTACCTGGGCAACTACCGCGTCCTATCAACACGATGACCGCGTCATAGACGCGAAAACAAGCTACGGGACGATGATTACCACCCAGTAGGCAGGCAGGCAGGCAGACGGGAAAACTCCAAACCGCAACGAAACTCCGAACGCCAATGAACGAGCGGAAACCAGTGGCCGTCGCGCTTACAGCACCGCCATGTTCAGGGCCTTGGCTCGGCAGATCGCTCATGGGACTATTTACCTACTTACCTACCTACTTATCTATGCATACTTGTCTACTCCCGAGACTAGTCATGTGCAGGCAGGCATATCAGTCTGTTCCAATTACCGATGCGTTCATTGTTGGATGCAGTGGTTGATACAAGAAGTTGGTATCGGTCACCATTTTTCAAGGCCTTAGCTCGGCAGATCGCGGCACTATCTATCTATGCACACCTTCTACTTCCAAGATCGGGCACAGGACCGTTTACACTAGAAGGTCTGTTGGATGGATGCAGTGATCAATTCCAAAAGTTGGTACGATGGCGCGCGCCAGAAAGTGGATACTATCTATCCGGTCGACCGCTCGCTACCAATGAAGGCAGACGGACAGATGGCTACTGCGACTGTGACTGTGCTACTGCGGCGTCGTCGCACTAAGCAAGCGGTTGCCTGTGCTATGTTATGTTCGTGCAGGAGGGATTCTTCGCGTTTCTGTTATTGTTATATCTACACATGTTTGGGTTTTGGTGCTGCAATGTGCAACCAACAACGGGATACTCTACTGTACATACAAAAGCACGGTACCTCCCTGAGCGTGTGGCTCGTTGGCAGCATCCGGCCCTGCAGAATGTTTCATTCCGAGGTAGTCGCGTGTTGGTCTACTTATATCTGGAAGACATTCACAACGATCGGCGGCTAGGCTAGTTGATCTAGCGAGTCGATGTGGTCGGAAATGGGTTGCTCGATGGACGATGGTTCAGGAGAGTGCGTCAGTGATGCCGAAAATGATTTACTTTCCCTCCCTACGGCCAAACAGATGGATGCATGGCAATCAAAGATGAGGACGATCATGCCTACGCCCAGGGAACTGGCCTTCTCTTCGAATGTCCAAACGACGATGAACGAATGGACGCTGCTATCACAATACCACCGTCAGATTACTAGCATCAAGCACACCTGATCCATCGACTTCGGAATAGCGTCACCCGCCAAGTGTGCAGACGTGACTTACAGCCACGAATATGTGCATCCACCTGCGTACGGCCTTGGGCGTAGAGGATGATCACAAGCCAAGCAATCGAGACAATAGCCGGCCGAACGGAAGCACGAGCAGACGAATTTCGGCCAACTTGCCGACTTTCCCCGAGTCCCGCGGGAATACTCCCGAGCCGCGAAAAGAAAGCCGCTCAAGCGGATTTGCCGGATCACAAATACCTATCTCACATGCACACCGAAAATTCTATCTGTCTACATTTCAATCATGGCAAGGTGCGGAATCTCGACGACTGACTCACCAAGCAACGATGAAGAGACATTGGAATGGAAGAAATTGCCATTCATTAAACGAACGAATGGAGAGGGCCAAGAGTGGGATTTCAATCGATAAATTAATTCACAACGCCACCAACGAAAATCGAAGCAGCTCTCACCGCAACATCACGACGATGATAACTAATCAATCATATCACATCATTATTCCTCGGGACACAGAAATTTTTTCAGCAGAATTTTCTTTTCGGTAGAAAATTTTTTGACGACTTATTTGTCCTGCGTAGAGCGCCAAGGCTATCTCCTTGACTCAGGCAACATCGGTAATTGCCTAGATGACAGATTGATTGATTGACTGAGCCTTTTCGCTGACGCCATGATGGAACGCAAGAGATGCGTCGCCGGGCGGTGAGATGCCCTACTGGATGGGATGGGATGATGCCTGCTTATATACATGCACGAAAACCGCATGATTTTGCGATTCGTCCTGCGGGAATAACTGCCGAGGAGAAAAGAAATTCCTTTGCTTACTGATTGATGCATAGCGCAGAAGATCATTTCATTTTATTTCATTATAACCCTAACCCTAGTGAAGATCACCCAAGGATGCGACAGAGATATGACAGATATATAAGTATGGGTGTGACCACTCGCCGAAGTCCGACGACGACATGCATCCTCAGGCCATACGATCTCGCGAGACGCGCGTTACATATCTACCTAGCTGACGGGCGCAGTTCGCCATCTCGGCTTTGCTGACAGTCAGGAATTCCGGGTATAGGATCCGACCGCGAGAGCAAGAAAAGCGAAAAAACGAGCCCTTTCTATATGTAATCTTCTCACCCGCCATCTATTTTCTTGAACGCCTTCCGTGATCCATATCAAGAGCAAGGTACTGCACGCATCCCCGATTCAATCACGCAATGAACGAACGATTCGCGTCAAACAACGCCAGAGCTAAAGCAGTGCAATGCGCCGCGCCGTGGGGAAGAGGCGCCGTTCATTTCCGAAATCGAATCCAGTGCGACGCCATCTCGGCTAGGGTTTAGCTGGGCCAGATTGGCGTCGGCCGCGGGCCTTGCGCCATGGGCCATCCACCTCAGCCCTACTAGACCCGTCATTCTGGTTCGGGTACGGGCGCACGCACGACGCACGCCATGCGGAACGGGAAGATGGGGTCAGGAAGAAGTAGGGGTGCATGAAACCTACCCCGCACGATGCGAGAGCGTGGCCCTGTCCGACGCGCGAAAGAGGAGAACATGAATGAAAAGACGAAAAGGGCAAGTGTGGGGAGAGATATGATGAGCATCGATGCTGGGAATGGGTTGGGGTAAAAACAACGCGAAGAGATGCGGGGATGAGACCATGGCTTGACGGCGGTGATGATGGCTTCAATCGTGCCGAGGGCGGGATTGGGTGAATAGAACGCCTCACGGTAAGCTGAACATTTCTTTAAAGCCCGGCGCTTGGTTGAGACGGTGACACGACGCCATGCCAGTGAGACTGGACGTCGATTTTGATCTCATTATCGTCCAGCACTCTTGATTATGTCACTGCCGGACAACTCGAGTATTACCGAAGACACTTTCCTTTTCCTCTTATTCTCCTTTGGCTCTGGGCTTCTAGAGAAGTCCTCTTTCATTCTATACATATCCAATGACATGTTTCAAAACTCAAGTCTGGGTATTGGGATGTGAAGCGGGGCTACGAGACACAAGTGTATCAAGAGCCCGCTCCTGTTCTGTCGATGGTATTTTATCTTGGTACTGTTCATTTTTCTTTCCATCCTCTTTCACCAGTCTCACACCGCCAATGAGCATTTGTCGCGGAAAGAAAGGAAAGGAAAAAAAAGAGTATGAATGAATGAAGCATTCAATATGAACTTCAAAACTTCGATTGGGTGAACGGACAATATCACCAACTCGATATATATTCAGCAAGGAAAGAAAGTCGAAGGTAGAGGGGTCGACCGAGCGACATCTTGCTCTTGGTCATCATTGTCATCGCTGCCGCTGTCGTCGTAATGGTCGTCGTCATCATGGTCAACATCGGCAATAAGATCGACGCCCGTACATGATTACATCGCCGTGGCGCTACTTTATTTGAGGTCTTCGTCTAGCAGAGCAACTCCTGTTGGGCAGGCAGCTACATCATCGAACAGGAAGCCTGCGCCAGAAACGAAGTCGGCCACATGCTCTACCCGTGGATGGGGAAGACTGGGCGGTGGTCTTGTTGCTCGCGATGATCTGCTACCGGTCCGGACTGCAGTCGGAGACCTTCGTGTGCGAAGTATGGAGACGGTACGTTCCATGGGGCTCGAGGAAGAGAACTGTGGCGGCTGGCTCTCGACCCAGGCATCGATATTCCCATTCCATGTATGTCTTTCGAAGTCATCGTTGAGTGCAGCAAGGGCGTGCTCTGTCAACGGTTGCACAGCGCCGTTGTATTCCAGGTTGAGGTAATATTCTAGATAGCTCCTTGGGCCCAGGTTGGGATGGTTTGTGACCCCGTCCAGGGAACTCTGAGAGGAGCTGGTCCGAGCCATGTTCCTAGTCATGACTGCCGACAGAGGAGTATGTGGAGGGAAAAGGGGTGTGTTGTGTGAGCTTGACTGAATAGTAACTGGTTAGGCCGACGATGCGTCAGTCGAGACCTCTCCAGAACGCAAGCCGGAAGGTGTGAGAGTCGACGATTTGCTACGGTGTTGTGTGCAGTGGCTCGCAACGGAGGTTGGCGTATAAGAGACCTCGAGACTGAAAGGAAAGAAGATGTCGACCCTTCACCCCGCGCACGGTGGGAGATTGTGACGCAGTGTTGTGCTAACGATAGTTATCCTTGTGGTTGCGAAGAAAGTCTTAACCCAAGCAGGAGTGTGCTGTCGATACGTTGGGTGTCGATGTGTTGTCACAGTGGTCGGGTGTAAGTATGTCGGGGTAGCGGCCTCAGATAAGATGCAACAAGAACATGTGCCTATCCCTCAGGCTTTGGATGAGAAGAAGGAGCAGTGTTATGGTAGAAGGAAGGGAGGCCGGAAGGTAGAATCAGTATACCGATAAGTAGACGAAAGTCTACCTGAGTGAGAAGGTACTAATAGATGAATGTCCGAGAAAGAGAGAAGGAAAGATGATGTGTGGGTGCGTGTTGATTTCTTATATTGCCAACGTATTGCGCTGCTTGTGTCTTGAACCAGGCACTGGGCAAGCAAGCAATACTATGACGGCCCAACAACACATACACCTACCTATATGTATGTATGTACTTACCTCTGTTCCCTTGCCGCATGGGTACCTCGGTCGGTAGACCGTCGACACCATTAGTGGTGCGAAACTTCCAACCCCAGGTAATCACTACCTACCTCTAGGTAGAGTACTGGTATCGCACGCTCATTCGTGTCGGATGTGTAGGTAAGTTGGGTATCTAGAGAAATCGGGTTATGCTAGGATGTAGGTAGTAGGCATGCCCCCCAAACAGGTATACTTCCAATGAAATATTAGTCCCCTTGGCTTGGATTCATGAAGACGGGGATGGAGGTAATAGGTCTGTACATATGTACATACCTACAAGGCGGTGAAGATGCCTGTGTAGAAGCAGAAGCATGTCACTTATCCAGCGCCCAGGTGTAGTGTGGAAGATGGAGGAACCTCCCTCGACAACTCATCTCCGTACCTACCATGTATTTTACAGTACAGGAGCCCTCAGAACTTGGAGAGTGCGGTGTGGTGTACGGATAGAAAGGGACGAGACAGTGCGGGTATTCATACCCCTCACGGAGCGTTCCACGCCACTTCTGTGTAGCCCCTCAATTACCTTCGCAGCGTCGCTCCATGATGCTGCCTGCATGTGTCTAGGAGTCTACCTAATTTGCAGGTACTGTACCTGTCCATCAAGCGTGTCTGTGTTATGTACATACATATGTACATAGTATCTACTTATACTTACCTATACTCCGTGCGTGTATGTAGCTGGGTAGTGTAGGTATCTCATTATACGAAGTACATCTGTATTGTTCACTGGCATGGTTCAAGTTCCCAGCCGGCAGTGGTTACAACTTACACAAAACTATTGTACCGCAGGTTCCTACCTACAAACACTTACATCAACTGTACCTAGACGCATGCTGTGTCGCGCCTACCTACACTACCTGTATGTACTAGTACCGGTATCGTCATAGTTACTACTTATCATTGGAACGCCCTTGGCTCGCCCTGTGAAAATGTGCGCGCACTTGTGCCTTTCCGAATCGCATTATACAGCTCGGGGAGCGCTTCATAACAAAAGTCTCCCTATGTTGAGTGAGCGTTTGAATTTTACTTGGTCAATGCCGCCGGCAACAAAGCCGGCACATTTTCGAATCGAAGTCTCGAAAACAATCTTGGTCAGTTTCTCACCATGATCCTGCGTATTGTGGCGTATCCAGTCGTTGTAGCTTATTGACCGTCGTGTACAATGTATACAACGTCACCGCATCAAAATGGTAGCTAGTACTGATGGTTGGTTAGAGAATCTGATCAGTTCCTAGTCTACGGTACAGCACTAGCTTGGAATGCAACAACGCCATTCATTGCCAACTCCTCAAGAGTGCTCGTTCGCTGATTCTCCACGGATGGTTTGCTTGTGCTCAAGAGCACTAATCGCTTCATGTGATCGGGACATGACCGGAACACGACCGGGACTGTCACGCAATGCCATGCCGTCTCTATACATAAGTACCATACCTACATCCAATGTTGGCTGTTAGGCAATATGCGCTACTAGCCTACTGGTACCATCACACTGGTATGCATAAGGTCCCCCGAACCTACGGGTCCTTTATGTATCCATGCTATGCCGTATTGGCATCCTCAATGATCAGCGTCACCGCGTTGGTGCTCTGCCTGGCCGAGATGTTGCCGGAGATTTTTCACTGCAACCGGGGGTCTACCTGGCATGTACTTCGTATGCACAACAGGATATGACAACCGTCGTGATGCACGGTTTGTATCTGGTGTACGCGGTTACCGCTTTTCAGTTGGGGCACGATCGTGCACCGGTACTATCCTGTGCTACGGAGTAGGCCGTAAGCCTATACGGAGTAGAACACAATGTGTTTAGTTGGGCGGGGATTTCTTCATCAAGCCCCCATGAACGTACTGTGGTACCCATCGCAAGGTACAACTGAGCCATGCTCGTGGTGTCTCAGACATATTGTACAGCTTCATACACAATACGTAATACTTTCTAAGCATTTAGGTCTTGCGTTGGGCATCAAGCCGGCACGCACCCGCGGACAGAACGCGGGTATGGACCGGAATCTCGATAGGGCTGCTTACAGGAAATCTTCGAAAATAGGATGCGTCACCTTTCTGCTGTATTACTTCCTGCCAGATCCTCTTGGCTCAGAGCTTACGGTTGGAGCGCTCGTGTCTCGGGAAGCTGACCTAAGGTCTACTGTTGGCAATGCTCACCGCACTTATCTGCAGCATGAGCATGAGCACGATCCTCGATATCGCAGTAGAATTATCCGCGGATCCGTTACTACGTTGCCATGCTTATGGACGGAATTAGCCAAGACGGGAGTATCGACTCGGGCTTGTGTTTGCTGCGGAGGAATACTCTGCAGTACAACATTTCTGAGCGCGAGACTTTACCGCCTCTAGACGCATTCGATGACCGATGCGCCCCGGATTAGTGTAGAATAAGACCCCTGATGCGCTGAAGCTCTCCTGACTTTGACAGCGCTACTCCGTACTAATCGATTATTTTCGTTGGCGAATCGCGTCACTCGGGATTTTCCGCTACTGACGGATTTTTTATTGATGGTGGATTTCCGCTACCGATGATTTATTTTAAAGATTGCCTTTGCTTGTGACTACGTGTAGATTCCTGTTTTGACCTAGTACTGTACAGCAGATAGACATGGGCATATGTTAGCACTACCTCTGCTCGTCACCGCGTGTGTCTGATCAAATGCTGCTATTGAAGCTCGCGGGACCCTACGTAAGGTTGCCCAGTACTACGTTGTACAGTACATCATCTGCCGTGTTAATATATTTGTCCCTAACCCACAGCGGAATGCCAAAAAGACCTGACAGCGCTTGACGTTGCCGCTATGTTACGGGAACAAGGGCTAGGCGCTAAGGAAGATACACACAATGTGAATGCTATACCTGTTCATCATTACTTAGCCCGCTGGAAATGATGAATAACACCTGCTTCCTAGGTACAGTAGTAGACAACCTGAATGATGCGAAAGTGGGGGAATGCGACTTTAGCATCCTCTTTCCAACCTGGAGATTGTAGGTACCGTATAATCCGTATTACACACTGTATTATTTATGCGAGACAGTTTTTCCAATGGGTGTGCAGTGGCAGGAAGTACGACTTCCATCCGGTCGTAATACTGGTTGTGGCTTCTGCGCAAAAGCGCGCATAATATTTCGTACACCTCAACCAAGCCTCAGGCCGAAGAGTCACAACGGCCCACAAACTCTTGGCATGTCGGGATCCCATTTCTGTGATTGGGACCTTCCCTCGGCTCCGGATACATGTCTATTAGTCGGGTCTGGAGGCCGAGCCAAAAGGACTGAGATGTTAGTTCGGTTTTTCTTCTCTTGCCATCTGTATGGAGCCTCTGCATGTACTGTACCTAGGTCCTTGGTTTTTACTGTCACTGCACTTAGCAGAATAGCCAATCAACCTTGAGCCGCGCTAGGGCCTGGGTATGAGTTCATCCGCGGCTCGGAAACGCGCGGTGATGCTACGCATACCTCTCTACTCCGTAAGTATCTATTAATCACGTTGTAGCGCAGAGGTGCTCAGGGATAGTTGAGTTTGACCGATATCTTTCCCGTCATTTGTCATGGCAAGATGCCGTACATATGGTATGCATGTGTATTATCTCCATTCTTTTTCTTTGCTTTAATTGACCTGGCTGACAATCTAGACTGCTATATGCTTCTATCCCTGTGTGTGTTCTTGCTAGTATGCGTAGGCCTAATAAGGACTGACTATATTCCCATCTTACGCTGCTTGATGCGCAACAGGATCTCGGGCGGCTCGTCGGCCTTATTATTTGGATTCATCTTTTCACGCAAATCCGCTGCTTTCAGACAAGCGAATTAGCCGATCGCTTCTTGACCATCAACCTGGAGCTGCTCACCTTGCCCATTGCATCCATTGTCACGGCACCACGCTACTGCCAAGCAAAGCCAAGAAGACAAGACGAGCCGTGACTTCGTTTCTTATTCGACTCGAACCCGCCACCGCTGTACGCAGGCGCATTCCTCAATCCACATTGCACTTAAGGGTCGCCTTATTTAGTGTAGTCAACACGTCATCCTCACCCATGTTCTGGAGTAGAGCAATAAGCGCGCCGAACCACCAGAGACGCCTGAGGCAACGGATGGCCAAACTAAAAAAGGGAGACGATCAGAGGGGCGTGCCGGGGACCTATTACGCCGTCGGCCTTGGGCCTGCCGGAGATGCAGCTAACCCAGGTATTTTAGTGCCCGTGTGACAACAAAAACGTTCCAAAGCGCTAGTTATCATTAAAGATGAGTTTTTAGTTATGTGCATTCTGATGCCCACCGCGGATCTGGTCCGCTACAACCCGGATCGTGTCTCCCCGACCGATGGCAGTCGCAATGACAGGTGAGCCGCGTCATTTGGTGCCGAGAAACAAAACATCTTGGCTCTATATTTTTCTTGGGCCTATGAGTATTATCCGCTTGGCATGTATGCACGAATTCTGCTTCCGCTTCTGGTCTGCTCTCGTGTGCATTTGGACCCGAACGGAACAAGATGTTGAAGCCGGCCTCGATCCCCACCCCCTTACACTTGCACGATGATTCCACACTACTACACCAGGCCCAACCACGCTTCCAATGTAGTGCGATAGTACGAAGTATGCACAATGTATGTAATGCGGCGGCGATCAGTGCCTCGACCAGTCATGTACAGATCCAACCACTGCGCTGTATGTACGCAATTTCGGTGTGCATGTGTTAACTGCGGTCTGCAATCTGCAGGGGAACGCTCACATGAGTCGACAAAATTGTCGTCGTAATTTGTCGTTTGAGACGCGACACGTACGCTATCAGTATGGACTGATCTGCCTTGACAATCTCGGCCTAATAACTCAACTCGGCGTGGCGAAAAGCCATCAAAACGTGGCCATGACGCCCGAACCCGTACGCATGCCCTCTAGTTCTCACGGATCCCCGGATCATATAATCAGAGCGTTGGCGTTGCCACCACAAACAGCATGTAAGAACATTTAGATTACATTAGCTTGTTCCATGTTCTGCACTATCGCAACTACTGGATACCCGTCTCTCGCTTACGTCTGCCCCGACTGAACTTGTTTCAATCAGAACACATGCTTCGCGCTTGTGCAGAACCGATACTACGACGTTGTGAGTACTTCAGACAAGCAGGGCACCAAGCCAAACCAAGCCAAAACTCAGGTACCAGGGCCGTGGCGTGCCAGCAGAGAAGATCTGCACCATGGGCGCTCCACTCCCGCGGACAAGAGAGCGTGCGTACCGAGATGTGGCCAGAACAAGGCCAAGAAGCAGGGGCGGATAGAGCCGATAGTGTAGACACCATCAAAACACAGATGGCACGCAAAGTAGAGATGGTAGTGTACTGCTCTCTACACTAGGATATCGTGACATATTCACGCTAGCTACGCTAATGAACTGTACACTCATAACCAGCCACCCCACCCTTGCCTTGTGATACCGGCAAGTGGGACGTATGATACCAGTCCGTATCTCGGCGGGGAGATAGTAGGTAAGACGGGAAATCGTCGTTGCGCCAGGATGATGTGGCACGGATTTTAAGCTTTCGAACTATTGGCCTTCGGAGGGGTCATATGCCAAAGCATTTGCAAGCCCATCCCTGCGATAATTAATATTCCACACGTCCTATAATTCCACTCTAGGTCGAGGCTTGTTGCCTCTTCCCTCCCTTCGGCCGGCCTAACCAGCTTGATGCCAAGAAATCTCCGCCCCCCCTCGTCCTCTACGACATGCGCTATGAAACTACTGTATCTAGATCGTACTACACACACTCAATAAACATCTACGGCCTAGCACATTCGACAGATAACGCTCTATAACATTGTACAAGATAGACCGCGGCCAACATAGGGATGACCAGCCAGCCCAGCCCATCTCCTGCTCCGTACATGCGCATCTTACTTACATTCCGCTCGGATTATAATAGCATTGTATTCGGCCTATTCAGTATGGATTTGCTACCACGAGGCGAAGCTCACGCCACCAGGGTTAAAGGAATGCTAATAATTAGAACATTTTCGCAGCTCTCAACAAAAGTGCCACCAACATAAGCTTATTTGGCTCGTGCGCAGTAGTGCGTCTAACCACGGGCGATCTTTCGTTGCTAAATAAGTTCCACTGCATGCGCATTTTAGAATATCGATTCCAGTGATGCTTTAACCTGCAGATTGGCGTCATGACAAGTATTGCACGATGCACGATATAAATAGGAGCAAGGTAAGGGACCAGTGCCCAGCTGTTGCCAGATGGTGGATGGGCTCGGTCTTGTAGGTATGTAAGTCAGCCAAACAAAAAGCCCATCTATCTCTTCGCATGCTGCGATCCTGTATCTAATGATTGGGCCAAAGCGAAGAGTTTCTGAACTTATTCAACATGCGCTAGGAGGTATAATTGGGCGAAGTAGGCAATGTCGGTAAGTCATCCTTGGATTTTTGAAGTTTATTTCCTGCCTAACGTAGAGTTACGGTATCCCGACAAATCGTAGTTGATTGCCATGATAATCATTACCTACATGTACTGTACATAACCACATGGCCGCCATTGTGATGTAACCGGCCAGCGTCGCGCCATCTTGTCCCAGTCCCTCCCACCAACACCACACCAACACCACCACACCACTACCAAGTTAGTCTTGCCGCAGCGCGCTTCCCAACAACTGTCTAAGCCCCACATCTCACGATCGAATCTCACACCTAAGTAATAGCAGGGACCTGACTCGTAGAGTCGTAATTACCCCGTGCTCTGACATGATATAAGCTAGACATAAGCTATATCATATCATGTTTCTGACTGCGCTCACGATCCGTGACCAAGTACCTAGGTAATGCAGCTCCCAGTTGGCGGCTCTGCGTTACTCTACCGAAACACCCTCTCTGCACTGCATATGTCGCTCACTCTATGCTTGGCATACATAGGCACCTACATAGCAGCATGTTTCACAACTCGTACATATATTGGGAGGTGCATGGTGATGGGGTACTGGCGTAGGCAGTCCGAGGCATTACGCCCACGTGTAGACATCAGCTTACAGAGTACGTGTTATGTGTTACTGCATGTGTCGTGCGGTATATTACGTCTGTGCTCGTACATTGTATCCGAGCCTGGAATCTCTAGGCATTACTGCGCAAATGATAGTGAGGGACATAGATGATAACAAAGGGAAATACTCCGTACGAAGTAGATAGTAGTAAAACGAAGTGCATGACTGGTAGCGCGAGTGTAGATGCATAATTACTCGGCGACCTTGGAAAATGTTTAACCAAGATACTGGCGGGCGTGGCGGCGCCGTTTGAGGCTTCTGGGCTTAATGGGGCCCCGCGAAACGTATTGCTTGGCAGAAGACTCAAATGGCGCCGCCACGCCCGCCAGTGTCTTGGTTAATCTTGGTGTTGATGTTGAGCAATGTGTGTCAGTTGAGCCTTTCGGCGAAAATTGTCAGAGTTGCCAGGAATCTTAACTCGTCACGGTACTCGTCAGATACGGTAGCTCTCCCTCCATTTAGTCTATGATTTGTATCCTTGGCATTCTTGGCATATGGGAATACCACGTAGGGCTAGGTATGGGGTTGATTCCAGATGCCAACACTCTGTACACTGTTCGTCTGTACATATCTTACCATCATAAGTACACTACTTATGCGTAAGTACGTTCTTGAACTGATCAAAGTACCTAGAGTGTATCATTCTGTGCACGTCTTGTGTACGGAATGGTGAGATGCATACGGTATGGCGTTGCATGATGTAGTGCCACGCGACAAACCGGTGTTCTAACCTTGAAGCTGGCAGCGGCACGTCGTCAAGGTCTCTGAAGCTCGAGAGCGAATCAAAGGGCCTCCGCAGCATCCAAGATATTCACTGCCCACGTTGAGGCTTACATACATACTGGAACGTACAGAATAATACACTAGGTAGTAGGTAGTAGTAGTGTAGTCGCAGGATTGTTGAGACCGAATATCCGGACTTGATTGGCTACGACGAAGCATTAAGACACACGGCAACTTGCATTAGCGGCTTCTAGAAGACTTCTAAGACTGGCATGGTGTTTCCAATTGGTGTCCACTCTTCTGCACTAGTGCAAACTAGCAGACTAGCGTACTGGTAGGCAGATTGGTGCTGGGCACTGTGTTGAGTTGTTGTGCTGGGTGTGTAGTGTAATCTACGTACGCTACGGCACGGTTACTCAGTTAGTATCAGGGTATGCCAGCTAATTTTCCGGCTTGGCTGGCCCCGTGTAGATCTCGTGCAATATTGCCCGCTAGCGACGTACACTAGATAGCTAGTGTAGTGTAGTGTAGGTAGTGTAATGCTCCTAGTGTCTATCCAATATCAAACCCTGCCATCGGATTTATGCCTAGCACTGCGGTACTACGTCTAAGACAAGGCATCTTTCCAAGTTCGATACGTAAGTGTGCTCCACCAGCCCGTGATTCCAACCTGAGGTGACGCGGACACAGATCCGGAGCACAGATCCATATCAGGTAACTTGCCTTACAGGAAGCTCCTACATGTAGGGACATAAATAGTTCGTACGCGTACTGGCTGGTAACACTACAGCAGAGCGGTCTTATGTCGGCTTGGTATTAAGTACCTATAGCCAGTATTCTACGACCAGACCGGCCCGAGGATGCTGTAGGAGGCCTAGTAGACTATAATATGTTAATAGGGTGATGCTAGTATGGTTCGGCTGCCGAGTAACAAGGGTCACAAATCTGCCAGCACCTTGAGACTCCTACACTACCTGCATCCTACACAACAATAGCCGGGATCTGGGATATGTGAATAGCCAAGCCTTGGATCCCCAGTCGCCTATTCGTATTCCTTCAATCCTTGAGCCTTGCCAGATCACTATAGTTGATAGGGCGTTGGATGGTGACACAACAGCATTGCTAGGTGAAAGCCATTGTGATTGGTAGATGATAGTTGGCAACTTGGGATGTTATGGTTCATATGCGTCTAGCCACATATACCTATCATAGTAGGTATCTATATGGTGTACGGAGTACCCATCTGTTGGAAATGGAATTCGGATTTTATGAAGGCCCCAGTAAATAAAGTCCGACCAAAGGCATCGTCTCCATTATGAGCCTTGTCTAATGATATGCATTGCTACACACTTCTAGGCGCTTGAAAGCAATAATATGCGGGATTAATATCATGTGTTGAGGCAAGGGTTTCCTTCTGCCTGTGAGTAAGATTTGTCCATCCGCGTGAAGTTCCATTTGTACTTGGATAACATTCCTCCAGTACTACATAAACATGGTCCGGGGAGTCGGAAACTACCACTGCTACATTATCACTACACTGACGTACATATGTAGCGTATTGTTTATCATATCAAGATGACTCTGGCGTAGTGTAATTACAGAGTAAATAAAGGCAAGATAACAATCCTAGTGTAATATCAGCAATGGCATGATAACCCCGGCGTAGTGTAGATAATTAGTGTAAATGATGGCCATAGCTCTACTCCGTATGCGTACCTATCTTCTATCCTAGTAGCGCAGATGTACAGTAGGTACTCCGTACCTAATCCAGACCCACAACACTGCCCGCGGCGATCGCATCGTGAGTATGACCCAAGAGAACAATTTCGACGGGTGAGAACAATTAGCGTGAGAGCGGCTCGGAGACCGAGAGCAACGACGTTGAAAAAAACAACACCGATGCAAAACTAGACTAGAATCCCGTACGAGGCAAGTGAGCAAAGTGTGATACATGAGATCACGTATGGGGTGTCTTTATACAGAACATGCGCGTGGTGTAAGTGGTGTACCTGTAGTATAATTAGTGCACCGTCTGCACAGGGCATTTCAATTCCCTTATGTCTACGGAGTACTGTCCAGGTAGTACTTCGTACTGGCTATGATACTTCGTACCGACATAAATGCAAAGTTGCGCTGGAGATTCAAGAGCTAACTATCTGACGACTTAGGTCTAACTCATGACAGCGCTATTAATATTCGCCAGATGCTCATTTGTAGCGTAGCGTACCCGCGTCTGCCAAGCTCCAACGAACAGCGTGCCTCTTAATCTGTGTCTGTATCTCTGCGTCTGTATCTCTGCAGCTGTGTCTCTGCAGCTGGTTTCTGTAACTGTCTCTCTGCAATTATCTCGTCTGTTTCTGCAATGCCTCAGTCAACACAGCCACATCCCTCCCTCCCCCATCTCGGTATTCTACTAGGCATAGTACCTGCGTACAACATTGAACATGACACCACGCCACCTATCACCACTACCACCACGACACCGCATTATCACCCTCTCCAAGATCCTGCATCCAGATAAGGTAGAGTGGAGTGAAGCGCCAATGCACAATTCCATCACGATCTCGGTATGTAGTGGATGCACCACCCACACACACGTACACACGCATCTTCTGCATCCACACAAGAATCTCCTCCACCCACACAAGCATCTTCTGTACATACCCGGGTTGGCCTATCCTGTCATCCCCCTCGAGATCCTGTCTCTCCCGTCCTGGCGCATCCATCTTGTCTTTCTCACGCCGCAGGCAACCCACCAACCAACCCGCCACAACCCATCCTCACGCCGCAACCCTACTCTTCCAACTACTGCAACCCTGTGCCCACCCGTAGACCCCGACCTCGAAGCCTGACCCTACCCTACACTACCGTATCTAAGACCCTGTCTCTGATTACCCTGTTCTGCCGCGCTTACATATCTACACTACTCCGTACATACTTACACCTGTACGCATATGTAGCCCAGCCCAGCCCACGCGCCACTACACTACACTATGCTACGCTACCGGTACACTACACTACACTACGAAGTACACTAGATAGACACGGTACAGCGCACACCCACACACCCACGATGCCCATCATCCTGGTCCTGCGCAATGACATGCCCACTTACACTCACACTTACACTAGTGCAAACTAGTGCAAGACAGGGGCCCGGTCCCCTGCGCATCCACCCAGAAGCACACTAGAAGCACCGTAGAAACGAAAAAGAACCTTTCTAGAAGGCCCACAAAATCCTTCCATGCACTAGCGCCCTACGTGGCAGAAAGTGTACTTTCGTCCGCAAACAGGGGTCACGCGTAGAGTGCACCAAGCATACACTACGGTACACTACACTACAGGCTACAGTACTCCGTACATTACACATGTAATAGGCATGTATTCATTGTAATCGAGAGCTCGTGACGCAAATTATTAGTTTATTGTCTCTGTACTGTACACTAGATAGCGGGCGCTGATCATTTATCTGTGGATACTAAGTAACTGCAACGTAGAATTGGGACCTGCAACCCAACCCCATGCTTATGCGTCTGCGTCTGGCCACACTTACACACATCCAATATTGGCAGTCGTAGCTCTGTCCTCCTGACTTTACGCGCCCCCTACGTACTTAGGTACAGGTAAGAACGCAAAGTCCATCCATCTATCCTTCCACTCCTAGTGCGGCGCACCGGCCAGGGCAAATCGCCTGACCAACCAAACCAACCTAGCTCGCCGCGGTACCATTCGTCGCACTAGTAGTGGCGGTCTTCTGCGCGCGTCCTGGTCCGGGGGGTTTATGCTGCTGGTCCACCATAGCAGCAGCGGCCGCCGTGCTCGCCTTTCTCCTGAGCCCGCCGGCCTTCAGACGCCGGGCTCGCTGGTAGGCCGTCTCGATCTCGTATTCGATCATGCAGCGGACACGCAGAGCACAGACGGCCGGCCACACGCTGCGTTCGCCCCTGAGGATCCAGTAGTCGAGGTTTTCGCGCGTGGGGATCTCGAGGAGGCGCACGAAGTCGGACGCGGTGACAGTGGGGACCAGGACCATGCTCGCCCCGTGGACCTCCTCGTCCACTAGGAACCGGCGTATGCTGGCCGGCAAGAGTCCTAGCGTATCTAATTGCCTCATCCGGTGACGCACCTCCAATCCCACAATCCTGAATAGATGACCCGTGATCTGCGCGCGCTTGTGGCGAGCAGTGTACAGAGAGGGCCCATGCATGTCAGACTCCAGAAAGGGAATGAGATACGGACGGGCCTGGCTGACGATGAAGTGATTCACGTTAAACAGTTGACTTATTCTTGCCAGAGGCGATTTGCGATCCTTGTCCGAGGCGTGCGTCCAAGGCTGAAAGCTGTTTCCGGGAGCCCATGGTACAATATTGCCATGGACATCTTTGCACAGCACCGTTGTTTGCCTGCTTCCGTACAGCGAGGGCGTCGACGCATTTGATGCAACAGCTGCCGTCCATATGAGCTACATCACTTGTTAGCCATCTCCGCCTCCTACCGCGGCTCCGAGCAGAACCAAAGGATACATGACGGCTTACAACGTTCGGAGCCGTGATATAATTCAGGAGTGTGGGAATTCCATCTTGCGCCGCCGTGGCTACCGTAATATTCAACACTCTCTTGCTCCTGTGGAAGGCCTCCTCAAACGTCAAGTCCCCCAAATTTGCCTTAACACATTCTTCCAGCACCTTCACGTCGAGGAAATAGCCTTCGTGCCAGAAGCGCATGATTCTTCGCCAGAGTGTCTCCCAGCTAGAGTTCCCACGTGGCGTCCATTTTTGACTATCGTGCACTTGATTCTCATGGGCCTGGAATGCCGATAGATCGATGCCGTCGCCCGTGAGCACACGTGGAAGCTCGTCTTCGGTATGGATCGCTACAAGGCTGGCTATTAGGGCTCCGGTAGCCGTACCTGTTATGATTCTTGGAAGGAGCCCGCGCAAAAATAGAGCCTTAACGACACCAACGTGGCACAAACCAAAAATCGCGCCGCCCTGCAAGACCAAGGTGGTGCGTCCAAAAGCCTGTCTCGCATCGTGCAAGAAGTCCAGTTTGCGCTGAGTAGACAGAGTATAGACGTGGCTATGCTCCTGTTGTGGCGAAGTGGTATCGGCAGTGATATCTTCGATCGCACCCGCAACCTGCGGGATGTATTCTTCGATGAGGTATTTGGTCCCCGCAAAGGATCTATTGTACAACTTAGGAGCAGTTATATTACCTAAATTTCTAACCAAACCCGATCGAACCAGGTCAACGAGGGCTTGGAGATGACTGTCTTCGCGGGCGGCGAGAATCGAGTTCAATCGATCGTTGATCATGGTCCAATCATAGGAGCGGGACGACGGATCGTTTCGCCTGCAGCCGTAAACGCTCGTTCGTCAGCGCATTGGTTGTGCACCCGTCACACCGACTAGGCCAGGGCGACCTACCAAAGATTCAGCTCTTTCAGGTTATCCAGCTGCAGGGCTGCGTGCTCCCAGTCCTCGAACACTTCGGCATTGCGCAGCTCCTCTAGCCACTCGTCGACAAGACTCTTCGTCTTCCATCGCGTGAGCAGTTTCTGCCACCAGAAGCGTCAGCTCCAACTCCAACTCGGCTCAATCCGGCGTGCCGTCGAGAGTTGACGCGTCTCAGCGCTCCCCCGCGACGGACAACAACAACTCACATTGTACCAGAACCGGAACACGTCGAGGAGCATAGTGCACACATCGAGGATCATGGTGCAGACCGCGACGACGATGCCGACGACGGGCGCCATTTTCGCGGCGGTAGCCCGGATGCGCGGACGTTGCTGTTGTTGGACATCGAGGAGGAGTCGAATCCTTCGAGCTGAAGCAGAGCAGAGCAGTCGATTACTAGCTAATTACTTGGTGTTGACGTGCCCAGCCGAGGGAGACGGACTACCCCGCCCCCATTCTCGTCGCGTCCTTTTGTTGTTGCTGTGTGTCAGCCTGGAATGTAGATGGTGTGTGGTGCGGTGCGAGTCGAGAAGGAATGAGATGAAGAGAGAGGCTGATAATGGGATGGGATGGAAGTAGATAGATCCGCAGATCCGGGGCTGAGAGCCTCTCTCTCCTCTCTGTGTCGGACCTGCCCGGGCTGACGGCAATAGAGCGTAAGTAGAGTAGAGGGCGCATTAGCTCAGCCTGTGACAGCCAGGAGCCAGCAGCAGCATGCATGCATGTGAAAGCGACGTGTGATCCACACAGGGATGTTTTGGGCATAGCTTGCGCGCGAGCTGCACCAGCTGTATTGACACTATTGATAAACGCCCACACTTGATAGGTGATCGCCGCAGGTCATTGCTTTCTCTCTATGCAAATGCATGTTGAAGACCAAGGCATTTATCTCTCATGCATTTTTCCATCTTGATTAATACTCCCTTCCTCAGATTGTATGTCAAGAGATATTGCAAGGTCGTACCAGTGTCTACTGTGCTAGGGCACGATGAGTGATGGGAACTAGGGTAGAACAAGCTATCATAATGAATAAAATGTTAATGTTTTCTAGTCGCATTAGAAAAGTGTATCACCAGATATGTAGCACACGGTCCAGTAGCCGAGCCGTTTTTAAATCTATTGTACAAGCTCGCCTCAGTCTTAGAGAGTCTAGGGCCGCCGCAAGCTCAGAAGAGAGGTCTAGGAGCAAGCAGCCTAGCCTTCGGAGCCCTTTACTCATCATCATCGTCGATGATATTGCGTCTCCTACCCCTCGACTGTTCCACCGGGGCAGGTGCATCTAGATCATCTAGATCGGCATCGGCATCAGCATCATCATCTTCGTCCGCATCCTCCTCAGGTTCCGCGGTCTTTTGTCTCTTCTTGCGCGGCGCCTCGTCTTCGTCGTCGTCGAGGAGGTCTTCTTCCTCTTCGTCGTCTTCGACCTCACTAATCATATCATCGTCACTGGGCGCGATGAAGTCATCCTCACGATCGTATTCGTCTTGCCGGCGTGTGCCCGATGGAAGGTCGTCATCGGAGTCGTACTCGGGACGGCGCCGCCGCTTTCCTCGAGACCCATCCCCTGCGCCCTTCTTACGGGCGCCACCCGCACCTCTTCGCCCTCCCTCCAAGTCGCCCACAGAGAGGCCCCCGCTTCGGTAGCCAGTACCGCGCGTGTCGACCCGCGCGGCAGCGTTCTCGCGGCGACGCTGCGCCTTCATGCGCTCCTTCTCAGCCATCTCGGCCTCTTTCTTCTGGAGCTCGGGATCACGCGTCGCGGTGATGATCATGTCGCTCTCGTTAGGCCGCTTGCCACGAGCGGCCGCAGCCATGCTCTCTGCCAGCTTCTGCGTAGCTTCGTCCTGCATGTCTCGGTTCAACAGCACCGTGTACTGCTCGTTGATATGGCCGACAGTAAGAAGCGCATCGACGATGGAGTGGGGGGCGGCTGCGTAGTAGTGTCCATCTTCCCTCTCCTGATATGCCTTGTCGCCGGATGGAGCCATCTTCTTGGTCTGGATCTCGTAGTGGTTGCCGCCGACAGCAATCGTCAGAGACCCGTCGCTCCATCTATGGACGAGTGTGTTGCTGACCAGTTCGCCGGTGGCGGCATCGCGACGGAAACGCGCAACGCTCTTAGGCTTGTCGGACTGGACGTTCTCCATATCCCACGGCGTAGGCTCGAATGTGTCGGGGTTGTATTCGCGGGCGTGGAAGGTCAAGAAGTTGGGCACGCGTAGAGATTGCAGCTAGAGACGGACAATGTCAGCAGCGAACGACTTCGCGATGTGCTCTAGAGTGCCGGCTGCTGCCTTACCGTGCCGTTCTTCATCTTAGGTAGCCGATGCCTACTCAGAGCGATGTCCATGACAATCTCGTCTTTCGTTTGCTGAGCCTGCATGGCCTCGTCGTCATCTTCATCGTGGTCCACATCGTCGCGCTCGGCGACGTCTCGATCGGAAGCCAATTCATTGTCGCTAAGATAGCGTTCGCGGTCGGATCTGGGCTCTGGCTCATCGTCTCCGAACAGATCATCGCCGCCTTCCTCGCCGAAATCGACGGGGTCTTCGGAGTCAGACATGATGACGCGTGCTCAATTCGGCTCTGGGAATAGGAACTGCTAAGCGTGCAGCAATTGAGCGAGTAGTTCAGAGAAATCACACGCGTAGAGCACGTTTCTGATAGATACCCAAATAGTTAGGTTGCACAGTACTAAAAGATGATGGACTGGTGGACGGAAACACCCCAAGAGGTGGATATATTGACGAATTATAGTGGGTTCTTGCCTACCTATTCTCAGCAAGGGCCCGCTTTTATTCGGATACCCATACCTATGAGCCCACCTGCGCGTGCAGCGAGTCTGACCTGGACGTGCAACGACTAACCCGATTCTGCTAAACCCAACCAAACCACCAAATTTTAGTGCGAAACTTGGGGAGGGTGGAATATTGGAAGTACCTCAGTGTCGCAGCCTGCGTGTATGTTAGGTTATTACAGCTGCGTACCAAATTTACTAGTGAGCATAGAATATAACAACATGAAAATCGATACGGCAGTGCGATTCGCAACGCAGTCAAACGCGTTCTGAAAACGTATTGAAATTCTATGGTGAAAAGGAAAGGAAGAGACGGAGCCGCGAAGCTGCCCAGGTGGCTGCCGCACCTATCTATTGCAAGGTCATGTGACCAGTATGCGACCCACTCAAAAGAGCCACCACAGCCACAGGCCAGCCACAGCTTCTGCTGTTGCGCAGCATTCACGCAAAAATGCTATATGATTACAAGTTCTCACTATATTTATTAAGAAACACAGAATCCAAGAACATTATTTAATAACTGTTATTGTGTAGCAGGCAGCGGTTGCAGATGGGTAGCTGTGGCTAGGTCGTGGCTGTGGTGGCGTTTGAGTGGGTCAGTCGACTGGTCACCTGACCTGGCAATAAATACCTACCTAAGGTGCGGCAGCTTTTGCGGCTCCGTCTCTTCTTTTCTCTTCTACCATACAATTTCAATACGTTTTTTGAATACATTTAACCACGCTGTTAATCGGACCTTGTAAAAATGTTACGACATTCTATGTTTGCTAGCTAACTTAACATAAAGTTGTAATAACTTAACACAGCTGCGATCGTTTAGCTTTGAACCTTTTGATCATTTTGATCAAACCAGTAGCCTGTGACACAAAGGTACTTCGAATATTCTACCCTGCCCGAGTTTCGCACTAAAATTTGGTGGTTTGGTTGGGTTTAGTAGAATCGGGTTAGTCGCTGCATGTCCAGAAAAAATCGCTGCACGCGCAGGTGGGCTCATACCTATGCACGTGGGGAAGGCGCGGTAGAGCGCGTACCGAGTATTACTAGAGCACCAAAAGCTAGAAGATAAATGCCAAAAACTAGAAGGCAAACGCTGAAAGTAAAGCAGTGTAATGACTGACATAGCTTATTGAGCCGTTCTTGAACGTCTCTGTGGGCCATCCCCCCTAGACCTATCACTGGGGACGTAATTAAGTACCGCAGGCGGGCCAGGCGATTAAGGCTCGAATAACTGCCCAAACCCACGCCCGATATTTGTTGATTATATTATGCAATTTAGTATGTAGGTGAAATTTCGTATACGAATCGTCGTAGCTTGTTTACGGTGATTTACGAAATACTATTAAATACGAGGCATATCAGAACTCAGCTTGTGCCCGGCGAGGAGCCCATCGAGGCTGGCGAAGCCAATGCGGTTCGTAGAGCTTCAGTCGACGGGTAGCCGGAATTGTTCCTCGGTACGTATCCGAAAGATACTATCATACGCCAAGCTTGTACATTTATAGCGTTGCGAGGCCTCGGGGAGTTAAGGAAAGTAAACATCACCGACCAGCACCAAAGTCACCCCTTTCGTCAGAGGTGGAAGAGTGAGGTGAACGGAGGGAATCCCAGTGTGCGCGGATACGCCGCAAAACAGCCCTTCTAGGGCTAAATGGTTCGTGCAGCACTGACCCTGTTTGTTGTAAAACAATTCTGTTAACGAGCAACCATCTTCGAATTGTAGCAGATCGTGTGCAAAAAGCAGCTTCAGGTACTTCGTACCTACTCAAGCCCTTTCGGCTCTTCACAATCTTCTGACCGCAATAAATTTACGAGGCCGAAAAGGATATGTGAGAGCGTTCGGTCTTTGCCTTCCTTTTCTCTCTTCACCTGGGGGTTCCCATGCCTTTCCAAAAATTCATTTTAGAGAACTGCAAAATTGCCACTACAGCAATCATATATTGCTATTTGAGCTTCATCTGAAGTGTAAACACATTTTGAGCAATCATATTGCTCTTTGTATGCAATAAGCGCAGGAAAGAAGAGCATGTCAAACCTACCTAGGTAAAGACAAAGTCTGTAAGATCACATACGTCCTTTATTTATACCTGCCAGGCCCCTCGCAGAAGACGGATTGAAACTGCCTTTCCAGCTTTTGATCAAGGTGACGTTTTTCAGTGTTATAGGTCAACGGAGAGTTTATACTAGCTAAACTATCATCGAACTACATAGCAATACCTGCGTATATAAGATAGTCTTATGTACGTTGGCGTAAAGAATTCATATTCTTGACTATTACATAGAACAATATTGACTCATATCTGTTGACAATTCACGATTCCACCGCCGCCTGTTTCTCATTAATTTGTTACAGAATGGTGACCCACAGCCAAACGGGGGCCAGAGCCCGATCTTGGGTTTCTCTCCCTGCAGAGATTCGCCTCAAGATCCTGGAAACTATCGCACGCCAAAAATATCCCGGATGGGCTTCCTTTGCCTCTGTATGCAAAGAATGGCAGTCCATTTTAGAGAAAGCCAATTTTCGCAAGATGAGGTTGGGACTGTCTTGCCTTGATGGTGTCAAACATCTCACCAGGCCCCAAAAGATGGGAATGATTCACCACATATACTTCAATATTGAACTGCCCACATATACGCGTAGATGTTGTGTGAAAGGCCGACATTCGCCGCCGTGCAACACTGATGCTATCGTTTACAACGGACTCAGGAGGCTTTTGTACATTCTCAGTACTTGGAACCCAGAGAACGAATTGGCACTGGAAGTCAACGCTTACTCGCCTAGCGACAACAAACATTGGTTTAAGAACATATACTTGTCCTCTAATGATGTTGAAGACGTCGAGGATAATGAAGACACAATTACGCATCTGCAAAAGACCAGGCTCCAGCTTCATGACCCGCGGCATGGCTGGGTGCATGGCCATCAGTCCAGACCTCCAAAAGAATCCTTGAAACGACTTTTCCGAATCACTCAGACGGATTTTTGGAGATTCCATATAGTTCAAGCAGTCACTTCCTTCGTTATCCGTCGGCAATTCCGGCGTTGTCTTTGTCCTGAGGCGATAGCCTTCTTAGTCTGCAGCTTCAGGAATCTGAAGCATCTGTCCTATGAGCCGTGGGCGCCATTCAATCAACCGAGTGGGCTGTCTCAGCACCAAGGTACGTAGCTACGTCCATATTTTAAGCATGTCCTGATCTCTATAGCTAAAACGGATCAAGATCTTATTCGGAAATTTTGGTATTCGTTTCCACGCGATCTCGAGAAGTTAATCATCTTTGAGGACTCGTATGCATTTTATGACCCATCTTCAGATCGACCGGCTCATAATATACCAGCATCCAAATTTTTCAAGAACAAGACGCTTGGTAGTACTTTCGCAAATCGAAGCCTCGAATTACAACATCTTGCTATATCTTTCATGGTAGATGCCGAAGACGTCTTTGAACCCTGCCAGCCGACGTGGAGCTGGCCACATCTGGAATCTCTGGCGCTCACATCGCAGAGTCTGGGGAACGATTGGAGAAAGTACGGCAAGATTGAGACTCTGCTCTGCCGAGCTAGTGTCTTCGTTCGGAAAATGCCCAAATTACACACGCTTGTGCTTTGGAACGGTGGAAAGGCAAATGCCTGTGCCTTCATCTATCGTGTAGACCGAGAATGCGCGTCCATCACTTGGCGCGGAACCTGGCGTCTACCGTTGACTCGTCCGGTTATCGAGTCATGGCAACGCACCGCATCGGAGCTGCCTTGTTCGGAATATTCCGAACTTCGAATCACGACGGAGGACATCCAAAGGATCCCACATTGTCACGGAGATGCCATACATTACCTACAACTACCCTGCCAAGTCATCGAGCCTGCATCACTTTGGCAGATCCGAAGAGAAACATACATTTGAAAGCAACAGTATGTTGCATTGATGAAGAAAACCAGTCTTGTTTAGGACGTCAGCGTGTTTTTGAGGATAGTCAGATCATCAGCGCATTTCCCTCAAGAAATTGTCTCGGTAGCACATTTCTCCTTTCTTGACCCCGGACGTCTTCGTTGATGTAGGCGGTTCGAGATGCTGGGCTTGTAGGGCGTCGGCCTTGTCGCTTATGGCTGGCGAAACCTATCGAGCGGCTGGTGGCTACCCAGGTCCCTAGGCCAACAAACCTCTGGGACAATTACTTTTATCTTGGCCTAATTATATTCCGTGAGAGGCTGATGGTGGCGAGAATGACAAAGTGGAAGATGGGGAGGAAGTAGAACGGGGGAATGCGAGGATTGAAGTCCGGCTGGCCTAGCGCCAGGTCCATCTTATACTTGTTTCGCCTACCTGACCTTTTTTCTCACGAGTTAGCAAGGCATTTTTATTTTTCAATGATGGAACTATCCATGTTACACTAGAGGAAGACTCTCAAGGATGCTGCCCGGGCTATGACATGGTGTCTTAGACCTAGGTTACGAAATCCGGAGACGCCACTATCGGGTCGTGCTGGGCTGTCGTCTTGCAGACTGAAAAATTCTGGTAGGCGATGTATTCCACACATTAACGGCTGAGAGACTTGATCCGCACATCTCTGCTTAGGTGCGAGCTGCGATACTTACCTACGGCCGAAGCGTGCGCTCCCGTATAAGGGTAGGACGGGGGTAAAACGTGTCTTGGCAGGTAATAGTGCGGGGCGGCGGGGTCATCGTACAAGCAGAGTGTCCGGGGCGTGGTACGGCTAGGCCCATAACCCCATATGACGTAACGGTACAGACAGCAATTGACCAATCAGCTCAAAGATTACAGACAGCCAACCAATCATCGCTTATATGTCACGTAATAATGTGTGCAGAGGTACCGGTAGAAAGAAACTTGAGGGGTAGGGCTAAGGGATTTCTGCCGTGGCACACCGCCCAGAGTTTTGTGGCATGCTGCACCCGGCGATCGGAGCCGTAACTCCCAACTATAAACAGCAGAATATGATTCATCATTCAGGGGATCACTGTTCACGGGCTTGAGCTCGTATAAACAGCGCAGGGAAAACTGGTAAGTAAGTTAACGTATGTTTTGAAGTTGGTGATCTGTCTGGAAATTAGATAGAATCAAAGCCTAGATTACGTGCACTTGGATATAGGGGGGAAATGGCATTGTGACACATTCTTGTTCCTGATTCCAATATATTATTGTAGAGCTACTGAAGAATTTTTTCCCACCTACCACCTGACAGATCCCCCGCATCGGTCCGGAGACGCTAGCGATGACTCTCCAAGAAAAAAAAATTAATATTTCTACAAGTGCACACCCCTCCATCACCTGCTCCAGAACATCAAACAGTCAGACTAATTCTCTCTATCTCATCGAAACGAGTCTTCAATCCAGCCTCTCATTTACTGCTTGCACGAGAGACATATTAATTTCGTAACGGAGTCGCTCATCCTACTTTACAGCTCCCCTATCGCCCTTTGGACGGCCCCCAACGCCCAACATGTCCATCACCGGCAACTCCACGTCAAACCCGTACTCGAGCGTCAGCGACCTCTTGAGTAATGTCCGCAATTTCAAGATCATAGAATGCAAGTACTTCAAAATATGTCTTTTGGCTCTATAAACGGGCTCAATACAGCAGTGACTAACTGTTTCTAGCTAGTAAGAAATTATCTTCGCTGTCATGCAGCTTCAAACAAAGTGGTTAACGCATGATTTAGCTTTAAGGGAGGGCGAACAATTTGCAAATGCGTACTTCTCAACTGAGACCAAAATTAAAATGTATGTTTAAGGCGGATTCAACCCCTTTGTTATACTTGCTAACATTACCTTGTGTATAGTGCGACGATGCTTTCTGAATTTGGTTGTGACTATATTGAACTCACGAATCCAGCTGCCAGCCCGGTGAATCTTTTCTGCTATGTCTTGGTCAGATTTCAGCGCTAATCAACCGTAGCAATCTCGCGACGACTGCGAAGCCATCTGCAAGCTCGGCCTCAAGGTGCATATTCAATAACCAATGCTTGAAAGAGATGAAATGTCTACTAACGATAGAGCAGGCCAAGATTCTAACCCGTTCGTTGTCTCCTCTTGGCCCCAGTTATGCCAAGTCTTCTAACCGACATATCAGACACAAGATGCACTCTAGAGGTGAGCAGTTGTTACGGCTAGCGATTTTGGAGGCCTTTATTTTACCTCATTCGATCTGCCGGTGCACTCATGCTCGTATGCGGCTAACACATGCTCCAGGACGCCAAGCTTGCGGTATGAGGTCTTTGAATTGAGAATGAATAGCAAATTACTGAACCCTCAAAGTGCGACTGCGGAGTTGACGGTGTAGACGTCGTAATCGGGACGAGTCGTGAGCACAGACCCGCTAAACAGTCTCGTTCATGGACTGACTTGCAGTAACAAGAATTCCTACGAGAGCATTCCCTTGGCGGCAAGGACATGGTAGCTATTACCAAGCAGGCTATCGAGGTCATCGAGTATATCAAGAGGTATGTGCACAACCAATCTGGTCCCAATTAGAAGCTAAACAATCCCTTAGCCGAGGCTGCGAGGTCCGCTTTTCGAGTGAAGACTCTTTCCGGTAAGTGCCGTATTTACGTTTCTCTAAGCCGATCCCTTCGCCAACCAACGGAGCTCTATGGCTTGCGGAGACGGGGGCCTTTAAGAGTCATGACGAGCAAGACTTGGAGGGAAAAGCAGGGTCTTGTTGGCAGATCCTCGTTGCTCGTGACAACATAGCACCATCATTTTTGCGACGCTCTCTTAAAATGCGCCTATGACCTATAAGGCCTCTACAGTACCCGATTCAGCAAAGCAAAGCAACGCTATTCGACGTGCTCTTCTCCATCCAAAGCTTGACTCCTCTGGCTCGGCGGGGCTTCTGAGGTGTCGACCGACTCTACCGTCAGCTGTCTCGCTAACGTATGCAAAGGTCGGATCTAGTCGATTTGCTCTCCATTTACCGCGCTGTGTAAGTACTTGCCGTGCTATTTGTGTCCCTTTGGCATTCCCCAAGAGCGGTTCGCTGCCCCAACGAAGAATTTTCAGCATGGGTGCTCCTGAAATATGTTCTCTGGCGCTAGAAATACGCTCCGTGCGGCAACAACTAACTGAGGATTTCTCAATAGCAATAACGTTGGTGTCGGAAGAGTTGGCGTTGCCGACACCGTGGGCTGTGCTTCTCCAAGACAAGTTTATGTCAGTGATTGCCATCCTCTTTTTGGGCCGTATGCTAATCATCCGCAGGACCTTGTTAGAACTCTTCGAGGATGTGTCTCGACCGATATCGAGGTTCACGTATGTGCTCCTGTAAATTATATTTTGCATGACACTTGGCTAACCGAATCAAGTTCCACGATGATACAGGCTGTGCTGTGGCGGTCCGTTACATGCTCCCACACTTGGAAATGAGAAGCTGACCATTTCTAGAACTCCTTCACTGCCCTCGAGGCTGGTGCTACACGTAAGCCCACCCGATTCTCTCTTCATAATTTCTAAGGAGATATGGACCTTGGAGATGGACTTCGGATCCACGGACGTTGTCTACAGAGGTGGACATGGGCTGACTTTCTACGGCATAGACGTCGACACATCTGTGCTTGGAATTGGGGAAAGAAACGGCATCTGCCCACTTGGGGCCCTCGTATGTCTCAATCTTACTCTTTAGGGATCCAACTATGGTCTGACTTTACGAAACACAAGATGGCTAGAATGATGCCAACCAGCAGAGATTACATTCTCTCCAAGTATAAGCTTCACCAGCTCAAGGCTATTGAAGATTTTGTCGCAGAATGTGTCGAAGTAAGCCCACACTTTATCTGGCTTCATCATACGCTTTCTTGCATGCTAACAGTGTCTCCAGATCAACGTGCCATTTAACAACCCAATCACTGGTATGTTATCTGCTATATATATAGCCATTGCCGTGTTGCTTACGAAAACCACAGGGTTTTGCGCCTTCACACACAAGGTATCTATATACCACATGTGAACCCGTCGATTGATCAACCGACTAACACGGCATTAGGCTGGTATCCACGCTAAGGCAATCCTTAATTCCCCGTCCACCTATGAGATCCTCAAGCCCGAGGACTTCGGTCTATCAAGGTAAGTTGTCCGATTTCTCTCGCACGTATTCAGAGCTAACACAGCTGTACAGATAGTAAGCTATAACATAGGTAATACTATGAAGCCTGAAAACTGATCCAATGTCCTAGTGTCCATTTCACATCTCGACTTACTGGGTGGAATGCTATTAAGAGTCGAGTAGACCAGTTGGGCCTCGATGCAAATTCCTGGCCAAAGGAAAAGATTGTGGAGGTGTAAGTGTTGACTACCCACCCTAACATCTACAAAACTGACGATCTAACCCCGGGATTCCAGTACGGCAAGGATCAAGCAGATGGCAGATCTCAAGGCTATGACCCTTGATGAGACTGATGCCCTCATTCGATCCTTCCACCTTGACCTACAGAATGGTCACAGTCAAAATGGACAGAACGGCGAGAGTGTGGAAAAGGCTACATGAAAATCCGCGTCTGTTCCTGTGGTATTTTCAGAAACAAAAATGCTAAGAAAATGCTATATAGACATGGCTCGCTCCTGAACATCGTGTTTGCGATGATGGCGCGCTATAAAAGCTATAAAAATTGACTGGCACCACAACTAATGTGTAGCTTAGTCCGATCAACTGGATTTCAACTATGAAGGCGTGAAATATTGTGCTGGCTTGTCCTGAGGTGTTTTATATCTCCGTTGACGAGGTTTTTATCCGGCCGTGGCAAAAAAAACGGGGGGGGTAAAGTTGTCGAGCTATTCTTCATGGAATTTGGAGATAGTGACTCTGGGCCCCAAGCTAGTAGCCTTCCATAACTGGACAGCCAGCTTTAATACATCTACTATCTATGAACATCCGTGTGTGCTCACTAGCATAACCATTCCCTTTTAATACGATGGCTAAGAGATCCCTTTAACATGTTCGCTAGTAGATCTTACCAGGTAAAGTGATACGACATGGGGAAGTTTTTGGCAATGAATTAGCAAGTCGGGTTAGCGTAAGTATGTACTTCGTACATACAGCTTTCGGAAGTCCGCTGAGTACGCCGAGCAGACAGCTGTACAAAAGACACATACGAAACACATATGAGGAGCACTATAATCTTATGTAAGAGAGAACCTGTGGTTTCTTGATTCAAAGTTTCTCCCCCTTTTCAGCATAACTTTCGCGCACCGCTAACCAGCCTACTTAGCAGTTTTTGGCTAGTTGTATGAACCGTATATATTCCGCTCAAAGAAATAAGCCGTAAATATGCCGCTTAAAAGCATTCACGTTTCGTATTACGAACGTATAGAAATTTAGAACAGTTAACATTTCGAGCCGTATTTTTACCGTTCAATTTTTGAACGCGTAAAATAAACCGAACGTTCCAACTTGCGAAACGCGTTAATTAGTAAAGCGCTCTAGTTTGCGAAGCGCTCTAGTTCGTAAAACGTTCCGTACACGTTCTTTTATTGTATGTGCAAGACCACTAGCTGCAAGAACAACGCGACTGCTTTTTGAAAAACCGCCCTTATAGATTAATTCAATCGAGCGAACGTGTGCGTAATAGTAGTCTCGTAGTGTAGTGGTAATCGCGTAGTACTCGTAATTGTAACCTGTAGTAATAGTAGTTCGAATCATACGTGAAATGTTCGAGAATGATTGTTGAACAATAGTATTCTGTCGGGAACGTAAGAATATACGTAGTACAGAATACTACGCGAATATGGTTTTTTTTTAGAGTGGGTAGCGGGAGCGGCTCCAAAGTGGGAAGCGCTCCGG
Organism: Nemania sp. FL0916; assembly: GCA_022578715.1. Lineage (NCBI taxonomy): Eukaryota > Fungi > Ascomycota > Sordariomycetes > Xylariales > Xylariaceae > Nemania > Nemania sp. FL0916. The sequence goes on along the minus strand of MU390258.1, from coordinate 191,311 downwards.
TAAATTGAACGGTAAATTTACGGCTCATTTACGACGGAACGTTCGAATAAACATACCGTTTTGAAAAAATTAGCGGCAACCATTCTCCTAACATTTGCAGAACGTTCCATCTCAGGAACCGCAAATTTACCGTAAATATACCGCTCCCAGAACCCACCAACCCCGGCTAAGTACTTGTTTGCAGCATGCTAGGTGTTCTACAATGAAGGCCTCGAAACGACTTTAATGTTGGTAGCTACTACCTAGGTATTATCCAGCACTTTTCCCCTTATCGATAACGCGCATAAGCACTGCAGGTGGTGTTCTCAACCACCTGGCATCAACTTCTGAGAACGACCTTACATACTATATTGGGTTAGGCAGACTGCAAAACAAATGCTTGGCACGCCTTCTAAACATCATTGGACAGGGCAGACCAGGCCAGGCTAGAAGGTCGGGTCGTAACAACATCAGATACCAGGATACCTACATACTTTTGTACCCTTACCCCTTTTCAAATGCTCGCGTGAATGAATACATATTAGATGCCAAACCGACGGCGACCTCACTTCTATCGCTTCTGAATCATATAATTTTTCAAGACCTCTAGGTTCATCGATCGGCAACTTTAGGCACTTAGACTTGAGATTCCGCTCGTGCTGCAAGTAGGATCCCTAATCCATCCCGCGGCCTGCGTCTTCCCTGGCCCACCCGTGTGCAGCGACATGTCGAACTTATTCTCCGGGATGTAAGTCGCGCCTTGCATTTATATCTCCATCTGCACACTCGCATGATCGAGGCTGCATGGGTGTATGCATATGTGCCTGCGAGACTGCAGGTACACATCCTTGCACCTTTCATCTTCGTCTTCAACTTCAACTTCAACTTCAACTTTTGTCCCTCTGAGGATCATGTTTCACAGACAGAATCCAGACCATGTCGGCAAGAGAAAAGAGACATTTTAGCACTTTCGACTTACTCGTCAATAACTTATATTTCTTTATTACTAAGCTTTGGTGTTGAACGATCTTTTTTTCTACGTGGTCTAGAGCTTCTCTGGTCCATTTCTTGCTCAGGGCAACACGAAATTTGTTACATATTTCAGAATATAAAATTTTCATTTATTATTCATATCAGTATATAGAATTCCCTATGCACGGTTAGTTGACGATGATGCAGAAATGCCCGCTTCAGAGGGACTTCAACAAGGGCCCCGGGTCAGAATAGGAGCCCGACGAACAATAGCCAGCCCAGTTCTCCCGGCGACGTACCCCCAGGAACTCAAGCTAGCCAGGTATCTTCGAGCTCAGCACCAAAGATACCGCCTCTTCCCACTTCACCCCCTCTAAGTCAGAACATTGGTGAAGATAATGCCAACGGCCATATCTCCAGCGCAGAGGACGTCATGAATTCATACCACCTGCCCAGGCCGCTGCCTCTATGGCTGAATCCTTCGTATGCGAAGCATATCGTTAAAGGCAATTTCATGACCTTGAGTGCCAGACCAAAAACAGTGGAACAGGCAGAATGGGTCGCTCACCAAGGTATGCCGCCGCAATGAGCAGGTTGTAGATAGTCGCTAATCACTCCGAAGTGGTCGAACACTATCGTAATCTATGGAACTTCGTACGAGTCATCTACGAGAAAGAAGAAGACGGTAGTAGTATCTGCAACCCCTCAACTTGCCCGCGCATGTCAGCTGGCTTGTGAGTATCTATCCCGAACATGTGAATTCACATCCATCGGTAGAATCTGACTTATGGGCCAGAAACCACTCGTTCACCTGGCTCAATGCTCGACATGAGCCCGTCGAGATACCAGCATACGAGTACTTCACCGTCATGCACCGCTGGATCTCAGGCAAGATGGACGACGTGAGCATCTTCCCGACGGACGCAAACGGCGTCTCCTTCGCACACAACCCTGCCATCACCACCACCACGCCGCTTCCGCAGCTAGCCGCCGCATCGAGCGACAACAACAACAACAGGGACTGGGTGGGCAAGAGGAGCGGGTTCCCCGAGGACTTCGTCGAAGTCGCCCAGGGCATCTTCCGCCAGATGTTCCGGGCCTACGCCCACCTGTACTGGGCGCACTTCACCGACCCCTTCTACCACCTCAACCTCGAGAAGCAGCTCAACAGCTGCTTCAGCCACTTCGTCCTGACGGCCTGCGCGCTCGATATGCTGAAGCCCCGCGAGCTCGAGCCCATGCAGCCGCTGATCGATCTCTGGGCTGCGAATGGCACATTCCCGCCCGGGTCCAAGGCTCACGAGTACGCGAACCTCCGCGTCGGCGAGCGCTTGCTGCATCTGTCTGGTAGCTCGTGAGAGTCGACATGCGAGGGGGAGGCATAGGTGTTGCGTTGTGGTTGCAAAGTAGACTTTTAGAACTTAGAGGTCAGAGCCCGATTTATTTTAGCGGAACTCCGCTGACCTGGGAGGCCGAATATGAGTGGTGAGTTGGCATTGGGACGGACTTTTGCGGAGGCCATAAATTGCGATACAGACATGCATGAAAGGAACGATAGCATCAGCGGCGGCACTAGATCAACCAGCATACGGCGGACAGCATTCTAGTCATTAGATTTCAATTAAGACGTCTTCGAGATACTTACCAACTCCTTTGGCATCAGATGGTGCATAGTAATGTTGAAGTGAGTAACACAGTAATAGCTCGTTATTTCTCAGTGACATATCGCCTTTACAGTAGGTTTGATTATCCTCCACACATGCGCAGTATACGAAGCCTCTACTAACCTACGATATTGAGCATGAATAAATTAATAAATAGACCTATCGAGAAACAACAACTGAGGTAGATACACTGCTTAGGTGTATCCATACGTAGGAGTAAGGATGTACAGTAGGGGTCTGCAATACGGAGTAGGTAGATAGGCCATTTATTTGCCCCGCACGAGCTGCAACCTCACTTCAGCTCACCTACTGCACCTCCGCGGCGTTATCTTTCCTTAACATATAGCCCGAAGACCGTAGCACAGCTATCAATACCTAGAAGATCAGATTGTATAACTCCGACGACTCATCTTGCATCTCATGTTCGCCCTCTCGGGGCGCTATCGGTAGTCCGATCTCGATTCTATCTCCAGTGACGCGACGACAGGACGCCGAGGCTGTCCGTTAAGTTGGGCGGCGACACTACGCTTGTCCTTCGCGATGAATGAAACGTTCTTCGCCAATAACACGGCTGATAAAGCGCATCTCTTGCGGTGCTGGGCGATCCAAGACTGCGGAGGTTGCCTGAAACAGCCGGATTGCAGCTGGTGTCCATTTGTAGGTGCTTCCTATCGGGAACTTAGATGTTTCTTGGTGAATTAAGGATCGTATATTTCTATCTGACGGCCTAGCTACCTGATTCCTACTGTCGCGGGCCCGTTGGTGTGGCTGGATACCTCATGTCTCCATGCCAGTCCCACACACTAATCAAATGCGTGTAGTCTTGGACATGCGTCCCTAATTCCCATCAGGTACAATTTCTCGCTCCGGCATGGGAGGGCGATAACACGTGCCCGCACTGGGCCGAGCGGTGGGAAATTCGCACTCGGCCACTCGGCTGCCACGTCTCCACTATCACGACGCTCACTTCTCTCGTAACCATCGCATGCACATTGCTCTTTGTACTTCTTGTCTGGTTTGCAGGCTTCGCGGCGCGGCGGTGGAGGGCTCATAGTAAGAAGCACCCGGGATGGTGGAAGTTCTGGAAGCATGAGGGACTGCGAAGACGACTCCCGACATTTCAAATGTTTGCGAGAAGGGTATCGACAGACGGAGACCAGGACCGCGAGCCGCTTCTTCCTTCTACACGAAGTGCCGAATCCCCGTAGCAAGATCTTCATCCGTGTATCTACCGTTGCAGTTCATCATTCTTTGTCAAAGGCCATGATGTTTCCTTTCAGCCCGAGCTAACAGGAGGAATTATGGCAACCTCGTCACCTTCCTTGATCATCGAGCTTGCCTCTGATCCCGGCTCACTGTTGCTACTGGGTATATCCACATAAGTGAGATTGACAGTCACAAGGCACGAAGAGAGAATCTTGTCCTTAATGCCATTGTACTTCTCTTCTAGCGTATCGAACAATTTGCTGAGCGGAAGCGGCGCGGGGAACATGTCATATTCTTTCGACGTGAACGAATTTGCACTTGCAAAGTAGAGGACGGCGAAATGGCCCTGGGGCGGTCTCGGGATGGCACCCATCTCGAAACGCAAGAATTGCCTCGCAACTAGTGTATCAATAATGACTGTCAGCTTCCAATTCGCCACTAGACAGGAGCGCGATTCAAGTGGTAGAGAATGTGTTGATAATCAGAGATCTTGGTGATAATTTGGTACATCAGACGATAGTCAGGTAATACATGCTTCTAAATTACATCATCCAACACAAGCTGCAATGGGAGGAATTGAAAAATGGCGATTTGGACTTACCTGAATGCTACCCTACACCGGTATACGAAGTATTGGAGATGGTTCGAAGATTGAGGGATGTGAAGTATAGGGGAAGAGATGAGAAAATTTTGGAGCCCAATTTATTGGAGACCAGAACCCGATTTTAGTGTGGTGTTAGTCAGCAGATCATATGTACCTAGGGGTGAGCACAGCCGCTTATCGGAGATAAGCTAGAGAGCCGTTATTTCAACATGACCCCTGTGCCTTCTGGAAGACCTGCTACCTATGAAGCAGCCTATGGCTTAACAATTATTACAATGACAAATGCATATATCGGTGCATCATGTCTTACATTTTTGTGTATACCTACTGTTACATTCGCCAGAAACTATGAGTTGTGAAGTGCGGAATATTCCACCAATTTAATGAGATCAAAACACACTAGGTTATGCTAATAGATCTCGCGTATTGCAGCTAGGATGGCGAATGTTACGAAGGCCCATGTCACGCCTAATAGGACCTGTGCATTCTCAGAAAGCCCATGAACAGAAAGTCCTGTCTGGGACATCAACGCTGCATTCATATTGACTGGTACTGACGAATTTGTTCAAAGAAGAGGTAGTCGATAGTGGATGAGGAGAACGAATTTAGACTCAGCGAGCTGATCAATTATGATACTGAGCTGCATGACCTGACTGAGCACTCCCGAGAAGATGGTATGTTGGCGAAGCTAGCTCCCGCTAGCGATGAATCCAAAGCTCTATTTTTACGTCACTTAATTCGAATGGCACTGATCCTGGAGCTAAGATCTGTTGTCCGGTTGGCGAACTGGAACATATATATGCGAGAACGGCTCACAGACAGCAATTTGTGGATGTGGGATGATTTCAAGCACATAAATCTTGATACTCTGAAGGAGAGTGTCTATTTGCCTATCTACACTAGCAGCAACTACGGATCGTGTTGCAACCTGAGCCTGCATACTAAATAAGTGCCTACTATACGCACTCAAGCCAATAATACTCTGAATATATAGTGAAACCAACATCATATAAGGTCTCTAATATAACCAAACTTATACTGAACCTGTTATCATCATGCACATGCAAGCGCCTCGAAATTTTGGCACTCGCGAGGCAGAAACCACGACCTCTCGTGACCGGTCTCACATAGTAGTTTCAAATATCTAAGCCCCCATTAGAAGTCTCAGCATACCTGTTGTCACCTATATACACACATAAATCTACCGGTACTCCATGCTTCTATACTGGTCAAAAACCACTTTGTTTGCGCTCTCTTGTTGACCTATCGTATCACTATAGACGAAGCGAAAGTCCAGTTAAAGACAATGTCGAAACACCTTCGTTGGCCTTGCGCTGGTCCCGATCGGCAGTGGCACCCAAAATGCTGCTACATGGATTGCTGCAGGAGTCACACAGGGCTTCGGCTCCGGAGGCCTCCATGTATATGCCCGAGAGATCTTCATGTGCCGTCTCGTACCGCGGTGCCATCGCTGCTTGTACCTAAGCTCGCTGCTCTTGACAGCGGCTATTGGCGCTGTAGGGCCAAACGAGTTGACTCGTACGATAACAAACAACACAGTAGGTAATGCCACAAATATACTGGAATCATGAAAGGCAGGCTTTTGAAACAAACGGGTTTACGTCTGGTCGTAAGATGACGAGGTTAGATCTAGCTCGGAGAATCACGGCGCACGCGGCTCTGGATCATGAGCGGTTCAGCGCAACGTGATCGTGCGCAAAGAGCACCTCTTCGGCACGTTGAAGTAAGACGTTAATGTAGTTGAGATCTAACTATAGGTTGGTATGAGTTTCTGAGTGTGGAGTCTTGGACGGTTATAAATATTAGGTTATAGGTAGTGTGAAGACGGTCAAGTGTACCTATCAGGCAGCACATCCTCTTTCTATCATTTACGCCTCGTTGAGTCGGCCTTCTAAATAGCAACATCGTCGATGTTTTAACACCAAACTACATTCGCCTTTGCCGTGCGAAATGTCATTCTTGTAGTTTCTGACGAAATCGGAATGTTGGTACGCATTCGGGATTAACAGAGGAGTGGCCACTGCTAATTCGTCATAGCATCCTAAATTTCCCTATCTCCCCAACCCCAAGTCTTCCAGCCCGTAAGTCTTCTAAGTCTTGACTGCTTCAGAGACTGTTTCAAGACTTTGCTGTTCTGCGCCCAACAGTATGTACGCATAAATGTAAATGCTGTCCCTGATCAGTTACTCAATTGCGGATACAACGAAGTGAGCGTGACAGAAAGCGGTGAGTACGCCAGCTTGTGCGGCCTCAAAGTGGTAAAACCTATGTAGGTTAACTACTCGACATTTGAGGCATGGAGTTGTCTGTTGCATACATTCAAATTGGCCACCCCGTGAAAAAGTTTGTCAAGTAAATATTGGCGAATCTTGCGTACCAGCACGTGGCGGTGATCTCAGCTTTGAACCCGATGCTCCTCCCATGAGTCGTGTCTCAGTGCCTATAAATAAGCTATTCTAGAATCGCAATAAATAATCCTTGTTTCCAAGCCGTCTAGACACCTGTCCATCGGCGGGCCCGGAGGCTCCACTCAATAGTCCAGCGGAGCCACGGCTATCTCGGCGTTCACGATCTCCCCTAATTAGTAGCCATCTCATAATGTAACATGGCGATCAACATACTTACTGGCAAAATGTGAGTCGGGTGATGCCTCTCATGATATATCTACGCTTAGGTAGCGTGTGGAATATTTCCTGACATAAGTTTCTGAGTACCTAGTGTAACGCATCTTCCTTCTCTTCAGACTTTTGGCAGTTTCTGCACCGCCAAGACCCGGGGATCTCCCAGATCTAGTACCCGCAATTGCAGAGAGCGAGGGGTTGCAATGCACAGATTGTCTGCAGGGGTCCTTTGTATGGAAACGATCTGCGGCAGTTCCAATATCGAGTTATTAGACAAGATACGGAGTAGGGTCGGACATAATGTCACAAGTGGGTTGTGTTTAGACAAACTATGCCAATGTTATACTGACTCGTGTTAAGACTCTTTAATTGAAGCCTCATTTCTGAGATCTTCTATCATTGCTCTTTGCGATCTTGTCCCATCAATCATCATGCATTGAGGTTCCACTGGGCCTACCTATCCTGTCTACGCAATCCGTTTCCATCTATTGCTATCGTCCATAATTGGTCGAGCTTCTCCCAAGACGGCCTAGACGTGACGTTACGACCGTTCTTTAAGCTGTCGTGTTCTGTTATTGGAATACGCCGATAGAAAAGATCCTTCCTTGGCATAAACACTAGATCGGTGTTTGTTCTCTCCACGCCAACCAGCCAAGCTGTCCTTGAAATCGAGCCGGAACACACCTACCCATTCATGAAAGACCGAGTACATTTTCCAAAGATCTGGGATACTCGGCTAGGAATTGCCAATGGGTTGGTAAAATTAGAGTGAATATCAAAGACTGGCAAAGCTACCTATCATGCAAGCACAACTCTAGAATGCCACGAACTGGGAATAGCCTACTAACGTGATACAATAATGCGCCGATGATAGCAGCTTGGGGGTAATTATGTTGAAAGGCGGGTCTATTACTGCCGGCTCATCGGCAGTTAAATAGAGTAGAGAAAAAAAACCTCAATTGCCGTTTTGATCTCGTTTCTTTTGCTGCCTTCAAACGTGCACTGAGATTGGCTACCTCCTATCGAATTGCTTATTCTACTAAGGTTAGTCGCCTATGCATACTTAGGTCATTCTAGCCGCGCACGCATCTCTCCCTACCAACTGTGTGACGACAATTGGTGAAACAGCGCTTCAAGTCAATACTCTTTGACCTAATCACCTTACTATTTCTAATCTCTAATTCTAGGTTTTAGAAGTTCTCTACATATAGATTATATCTGGTTCCGTAGTAGATGAAACCAACGTATTAGTAGTAGTCTCCCCAGCACATCGAATTCGATTAACACTGTAGCGGGCACTGGTTCTCAATACCAGGTCACTTTCGATCCGAATCTAAGGAGCCCCCCGCTATAAAAACGCTCTGTGATTGGCGGACGTGGCCTAAAAGGGTGAGAATTACGTCGATTAAGCACTGGTCTGGTGAGGGAGCCCGCACGCTAGCGATACCAGCTTTTACCAGCTTTCGCCAGCTTTACCCACCTTTCTGCCACCTCACAGCATGAGGGAAGGCCAGCCCCCTGCAACGGCCCAATAGCATAGAGTGATCTGCTGCTAGTGTGCAGGAGCTCCGCGACTCTATCGAAAAGGACTAACCAGGAAGCCACAGCTGTGCTACGCAAGACGAAACTCGGGTCAAAATCAAGACGGATGGCATGCACGTTCCCTCCCGCCGGGAACCTTCCCGCCTGTGTTTGCTGTGCTTGCTTGTAGACGGCCTTCCAGCTGGCTCCTACCTGGCTCCAACTTGGCTCCCTTTATACCTGCGATCTGCCCTCTGCCCTACCGATTTCACCGCTGTTGCATTTGCCATTCTTCCATGTCAACGTCAGACGTCATCGTCTGTGTGGTGGCTGATACATTGTGCGCTGTATCCATCCCTTGACACGTGTTGCATCCATCCATTGCATCAATTACATATCCAGGCCGGCTACCGTTCAACCGATTGCTTGGCGCATTGCGACAGCGGGAAGTCTCTCGATAATTAATTATACAGTACTGTGGTATAGGTAGGATATACTGCATACTGCACCGTGAAGGTGAAGCCTAGAAACCAGCATACAATATACCCCCGACTGCAGCCGCTGCGGACGCCTAATCGGTCGCTGGAGCCCGGCTGCCACGGCAGCTCTGCCATTCGCGCATCATGGCTACGGCCCAGCAAGCGAGCGAGCTCAAGCAGCAAGGCGCAATAGAGGCTTCTCGCGACCCCGCCTCCGCCGTCACCGCCGACGATGCACAGAAAAAGCTCGTCCAGGAGAGCCAGAACGCGGGCGTGGCTGCATTCACCTTCGATCCGGATGCGAGCCCGGCCGAGAAACGGGCGCAGGCCAAAGCGGTAAGTCGGCCAAAGTCACTCGGCATCTAGTGTCTGACGTCTATTGTCTGATATCTGCGATGTCTAATATCTACCACTACTACTGCCTGCCCTGCTAATCGCACTCCGCCTCGGTAGAACCTGACGAGCGATCCGCGCCGCTCGAGAAAACCAAACGGCGTAGCCCTCGTCACCGACGCAGACGACGGTGCCACGGCCGATTATGACCTCCCCTCCCCTACTAAGGCCGGCGTAGTCCAGGTCGCCAAAGATGCAGACGGCCAGCCCATACAAGAAGATGGCACCGCCAAGGAGATGGAGGACATGGCAGACAAAGTGGGCTGGAACCAGCGTTACGGCTGGCCTGTCGAGAGCGTTTTGGAGGGTGACAGCATGCTCGACCACTCGACCTGGTTAGAGGGCAAGCTTCCCGACACGATGTTTGGTGGTAACGTGCCCCCCTTTACGCTGGGTCGGAATTCTTTGTAGCTGTGTATACTTACTCCCTCGATAGACTGGTACCACAACGCCGCTGTTATCGTCTTCGCTTGTCTGTCCTCCTGGCTGGTCGCCATACTGGGCGGCGGCTTAGGATGGATCCTTATTATCATGGCGGCTTGCTCCACATACTATCGCACCTCGACCAGACGAGTTCGGCGGAATTTCCGAGACGACGTGATCCGAGAAATGGCGCTAAAGAAACTGGACAACGATCACGAATCACTCGAGTGGATCAATTCTTTCTTGGTCAAATTCTGGCCCATCTACCAGCCCGTTCTCGCCCAGACTGTCATCAACGCTGTCGATCAAGTCTTGAGCTCTGCTACACCAGCTTTCTTGGATAGTTTGAAACTCAAGACATTTACGCTGGGGTCGAAGCCCCCACGAATGGATCATGTGAAGACGTACCCGAAGGCCGAGGACGACACTGTGGTCATGGATTGGAAGTTCAGCTTCACACCCAATGATACGGCTGACATGACCTCTCGCCAAATTAAGAACAAGATCAACCCCAAGGTCGTTCTAGAAATCCGAATTGGCAAGGCCATGATTAGCAAAGGCTTAGACGTCATCGTTGAGGATATGGCTTTCTCTGGGATCATGCGACTCAAGGTGAAGTTACAATTCCCCTTTCCGCACATCGAGAAAGTGGAGATGTGCTTCCTTGAACGTCCAACAATCGATTACGTCTGCAAGCCGCTTGGTGGCGAGACATTTGGATTTGATATCAACTTCATTCCTGGTCTAGAAAGCTTCATCCTGGAGCAGATCCACGGCAACTTAGCCCCAATGATGTACGCGCCCAACGTCTTCCCTATCGAAGTCGCCAAACTATTAGCCGGTTCCCCTGTCGATCAGGCCGTTGGTGTGATTGCCGTAACCCTTCATGGTGCCCATGGCCTTAAAAATCCCGACAAGTTCGCGGGTAATACCGATCCGTATGCCGTACTCACTCTCAACAAGCGCGCTCCTCTTGCCCGGACCAAGACAATCAAGGACTCCTCAGACCCTCGGTGGAACGAGACACACTATGTCATCCTTACTTCGTTCAACGATTCTCTCGACATCATGCTATATGACTACAACGATATCCGGAAAGACAAGGAGCTTGGGGTTGCATCGTTCCCATTGGAAAGAATCGAAGAGCTCGGTGTATACGAGAATGAGCGGCTAGAAGTAATTGCCAATGGAAAGGCCCGGGGTGTGCTTAATGCGGACTTCCGTTTCTTCCCGGTTCTTGAAGATACCACGCTCGCCGATGGCAAAGTCGAACCGCCACCGGAGACGAATACCGGTATCCTACGGTATACCATCGAACAGGCGAAAGACCTCGACGGCACGAAGAGTCTTGTTGGGCTCCTCAACCCTTATGCGGTGTTGCTACTGAATGGCAAGGAGGTTCACCAGACGAAGAAGCTCAAGCGGACCAACAACCCCATCTGGGATGACGGGTCGAAGGAGATTCTCATCACAGACCGCAAAAATGCCAAGCTTGGTCTGGCGGTTAAAGATGACCGTGACATTGCAGGACATCAGCTGGTTGGCACATACCAGATCAAATTAGATGATATGATGGACATGATGGAAAAGGGCAACGAGTGGTATAATCTATCCGGGGTCCACACCGGTCGAGCAAAACTGACGGCGCAGTGGAAGCCCGTGGCCATTCCAGGTGCGCTGTCGAGCTCCGGGGGTTATCAAGCGCCTATTGGAGTTATGCGTCTTCATTTCAAGAGTGCTCACGGTCTTCGCAATTTCGAAACGATGGGCAAGTCTGACCCTTATGTCCGTGTCCTCCTATCAGGCATCGAAAAGGGCCGAACGGTGACCCACCGTAACACCCTCGATCCGGAATGGGATGAGGTCATCTATGTACCCATGCACTCTTCCCGTGACAGATTAACGTTGGATGTTATGGATGCTGAAAAGATGGGCAAAGACAGAAGTTTAGGCTTGGTTGAAGTGTTCGCTGGCGACTATATGAAGCAAGGAGAAAACAGCGAATGGCTGGTAAATGACGAAAAGAAAATACAGAAGGCGGGTCTCCGACTACACGGCAAGGGCATTGAGAAAGGAGTGCTGACTTACACCTTGTCATTCTTCCCCTGCCTCAACGTAGCTGATCCTGAAGAGGAAGAGGATAAGGAAGAAGATGCTGTTGCTTCGAGCCCTCCCAAGACGGTACCTGATGCTCCCCGTTCATTGGAAGCCGGCAAGATTTCGTCATTGGAAAGGAAGACGACCAATAACCTACCGTCTACGCCAACATCGCCAACTATGCCCACTTCGCCTACCTCCACGCACGAGCGGAAATCGAAAGAACTTCCAAGAGAACCACCCAAGATTAGACTCGCCCCTGAGGAATTACTCAAATACGAAACTGGGTTCCTGATTTTCAATCTTATTGATGGAGAAATGCCCAAGAGTGGGACTCATCTCGAGATTTTCGTGGACGACATGCTTTATCCTTCCTATGTATCTGGGACGGCGAAGTCACGGTCGTTCAAATTTGACGAGATCGGTGATTGCTTTATTCGCGAGCTAGAGTTTTCCAGACTTTCTCTGAAGGTGAGAGAAAAGCGCGAGAAGCCCGGCGAGGAACGCGACGAAGACCACACCTTGGCACGGTTATCTGGCAACACTCTAGAGACTCTAAAACAATGTCTAGTAAGTTTCATAAGTAACCACTCCTTGACCATTGCTTACTTTTATAGAATAACCCCACTGTTTTACGACTTCAGGACGAGGAAAATCGCCCTACAAATGTCAAAGTTAGCTTGAAGTATCTCCCCGTTGACATGCAACTAGACCCCAGCGAGAGTATCAACAATATGGGCAATCTCCGCGTCGACGTGCTAGATGGGGCCGAGCTACCCGCCGCCGACTCCAACGGGAAGAGCGACCCATACTGCAAGTTTGAATTGAATGGCCAGGAAGTTTTCAAGACAAAGACGCAGAAGAAGACTCTGAACCCGGTTTGGAATGAGTTTTTCGAGGTTGCCATTCCCTCTCGTACAGCTGCCAAATTTCAATGCAAGATATATGACTATGACTTTGCGGATAAACCCGACTTCCTCGGAGGAGCCGATATCAATCTCGAGCAGCTTGACCCGTTCAAAGGCCAGGAAGTTAAGCTTTTATTGGATGGCAAGTCTGGGTCTATCAGACTCCGACTCCTTTTCCGCCCCGACTATGTTACGCGGTCCAGATTGGGTACCGGCACATTCTCTGGTACCTTTGGAGCCCCTGGCAAGATAGTCACTGGTGTCGTAGGTGCACCCGTCAAGGGTGGCGTAGCTGTGGCTGGTGTGGTTGGGCATGGTGTAGGCAAAGGCGCCAGCTTCATCAAACGTGGATTCCGAGGTAAGAAAGATGATGAGGGCAACGGTTCCATCATATCGCCGAGCACAACCGATATCCCCGCTATCCCTACGATCGTAACAAACGATGTGGACGCTCCGGCTCCGGCACCAGGCCCTGCTATGAAACGTTCTGCTGCCATTGGCCTTGACGGGGAGCCTGCCACACCGACTGCTATGTCTAATGGGTCCAAAGTGCATAATCGTACGGCTAGTCTGGGTGGGGCTTCGATCCATAGCCTGACGCCCGGTGCCGCTGGTCAGGGGACAGCTATGTTCACCATCGTATCTGCATCAGGATATCCTCCGTCATCTGATGTTTACATTCTCGTCAAACAGCTTAACCCGAAGGAGAAAGTCATTGCGAAAACAAAACATCACGAAGAACCCGGCACGATCCACTTCGATGAGACATTCAAACACAAATGTTCGCCAGATACGCAGTTCCGCATCGAAGTCAAGGGCCACCATACCTTTGGCAGCGACGATGATCTCGGCGATGCCTTATATTTTGTGGACGAGAGCGGCAGCGGCGAAAAAGAGATCAAGGCCGGAAATGGCACTGTGGTTGTAAAGAGCACATTCGAGGCCGCGGAGAGTCCCCGGCCGGGCACGTCGGGAGGAGGCGTCAGGCGGAGTTTCCTGAGTAAGAGGGAGCCCAGGACTAGCCGCGAGAGCACGCCAAGCATATAGACTTCCTTTCTTTGTTCTGTGTCTGGGAAATAAAAGGAGGCTGGCAGACAGGTTAGGTTGAATTGCGACGGCGTCCAGGTGGGAGCGAGATCATGCTCGCTTTGTTCACCGGGAAACTGGGTACAATTTATTCGTTATGCTCTATTCTTCCCGTCAATGACATTGTAATTCATTTGTAGTGCAATATATTAATCTATATTAATAGTATCAAGGGGCTGATGCACGCAAAGCTTTGTGAGGCTTGCTGCAAGACCTTGGTGGCGTGTGATAACTCAAAATTCTGAGCAGATGAGAATCTTGGTTATGTCCACGATGCCTTACATTTCATTTCGGTCAGCGGCGGACAGCTCGTGGGCGCTGTCCTAATTATGAATAGCTGATTCGTGAGGTATTGTCCGTGACTTGAGCTTTCTAGAAGCCCCGAGGATGACACATATTACTCTTAGATTATAATACTGTTCAACATCTACCAGCACTATCAGACGATCTTGGGTATAATTCGACGCAGTTCCCGCAGAGCGTAGACTGTTTCACTTGCATCCTGATATTAAGCTCAGCCAGTTTTTCGATCATTCCAACTCAGGACTTACATAATTATAGCATTATTCTGCTAAGGATATTCAATTACCCGCGAGAAGTGATGCGAAAAAATATCTTGGAATTTTCTTGAAGGCTGGACTGCAGTTCTACAATGTAGGTAGAAGACACTTGAGGCAGCGAACGCAAGCCCTAATTACCAGCATGTACAACATTATATATTATATATATATGCCGGCTAGAGCTGTAGAATCCGACCACCTCTTATCAACACAGATACGCCAAATATGTTCATCGACAACAGCTATCTTGAAATCGCAATCCGAACCATCATCCACAATGAGTCTACTAGAAGGGACAAAATGGATCCACGGCAACGTCCCAGCAGGTCGACCTAGAAACATCAGAAAGACAGCTTACAAACCATTCACCCTCTTGAATTTCACAGTGAAACATTTCAGAGACACCGAGCTGTCTTCTCTCCAACTAGAATCGCGCGCCGGATTCGTCAAAGCCTTCAAAGATTGCAAGAATGCATACGAAAATGTCAGTGACTATATGCAGCTACAACGTTTCCAAGCCGACATACGGTCTTTTATAATTGGTTTAGATGGCTTCTTCTTCTTCGGGTACTTGGATCGACGTCTCCGACTTACCTTTGAGACCATTGATGCTTCCCCATCCAACGAGGAGCCTAGCAATGCTACCAACAATGACAATGATACCATCCAAATTCGAATTCGACTTGGTGAAAGCAGCAATCTCAATGGGATCGAAGGCGTCGTTGCCAGTATCCTGCATGTGATGGTGCACGCCTATCATCTATGTTTCTGCTGTAAATGCGATAATTGCAAGAAGGAGATGCTCAACACGACAGGCCACCCATGTGATCAGCACGGGCCGGTGTTTCTTATCCTGCACCGGCTGATTGTGACCGAGATGAGGCGGTGGGACCCCGTACTCGAAGGTTTCCTCGAACACGACTGTCCGCAGGACAAAGTGAGCCAGAGCGCAAAGGACAGCTCTCGAAAGTTCGTGGCTAGCCTGGACGAGGTGGAAAAGATGAAGTATAGCCGAAGTCCTTACCGAGTGTTCGCGAGCCGATCATTCGGCCTAGCAGAGGACGATACAGTAATAGTTCAGCCGCCACGGCGGCCACCCAACAAACCTTCTCTAAGGAATGCAACCGGAAAGCAAGAAGAACAGGATACGGATACGGAATTCGGGAAGCACCTTTTGAAGCATGATGACACCGGTGACGAGAAATCAGATGATATGCAGCCTATAAAGAAGAAGCACAAGACGTCTCACAGAAAGCAAGACGGGGAATGAAGTTGATCTTACAAGCGACAGACACCCAATTTCAGGAAATCATGCAGCTCGATACTTGCCGCGTCACTCCCTTTCTGCATTTCACCGAAACACCTTCCTTTAAATTCGTGGACTTTGGCAATGGCGACGTGGACTCCTCTAGTCTTTTAAGTTTGACACGGGTATGACGGCTGTCGGAGGAGCCTGATTAGAGGCTAATGGAATAGAGTACTTGGATTGTGTTATAGTTGGCTGGCAGTAGGTGTTGAGCTTGAGTATAGATAGATGAAATACGTAGACCTGTTTGCCTCTGCCCAGGTTTCATTCTTTTCCACGTTGGTTAATCTCGATCAGCCTTCGTAATATCTCCACCTGGCAGCTCTATAAAGTAGCCTATCTCTTCGAGACGTGTCTCTCTCCTTATTCTTGGTAAGAACTCCATTTGTCTCTTCAATTCCTTATCAGAACCACTACTTTTAACTTTTTTGATGTAAAACAATATCAAATCAAATCAAATCAAATCAAATCAAATCAGAACCACCAGCA
Organism: Nemania sp. FL0916; assembly: GCA_022578715.1. NCBI lineage: Eukaryota > Fungi > Ascomycota > Sordariomycetes > Xylariales > Xylariaceae > Nemania > Nemania sp. FL0916. The sequence continues at coordinate 174,982 of MU390258.1, read as the reverse complement.
AAAAATGCAGCTTCGAACCATACTCTACGCCCTGGCTATAGCAGGCATCACCGACGCTTTCGGCATCGACATCAGAAACTTCAAGACCGGGGTCTACAAGATCCCGATCGGGTTCACTGGTAACATCGAGTACGAGAGCGCGGAAATGGTCCCCATCAACATCACGCACGGTTATAACTTGGCCAACCGGACCAGGAAGCGTGCCAGGACGAGCCTCAGACTCGAGGATACCAGATTTCAAGATATTGATTATGATGATGATGATGAGGAGGAGGAGGAGGAGGATGATGATGATGATGACCTATTCCGAGTTAGCGACAAAACCCCCGATGGGCACGAGGTCGATGACATGTTCCGAGTTAGCGACACCGACGACGACGATTTTGGTGATGAATACAACGCTAATCTTAATGGTTGGAAGAAAGGATTCCACTGCCATGGCCATCTGCCAAAGCGCAAAAAACTCAGGTTCAAGATGGGACTCGTGACGTTGAACACCACTGACTATCCGCTCACCTCCGCACTGCTCGGTACGTAAGCTACATTTTCTTCCCAGCTTTTTCTCTTTATTGTCTTATATTTCTCATCTGAACACAGACCATTCTCTACCTAACGTTCATAGTCACTTGTGCCCCCTTTTCTCCCTTCCCTTTTCCCCCTTTCCCTTTCCCTCTTCCTAGTCTTTGGACAAACAAGAAAAAAGAAGAAAAAAAAATAACACTAACACCGTCGCCCTAGCGAACTGGATGGAGGGTGAAGAGTGGGGGTTCACGGACCGGGACATTCTGCACATCGCCAAGTCGGACTCACTAGTGCTAGGCGTGTGCGTGTACAAGAAGCGGCGGCTGCGCACGTGCCCGCACGAGCTCCGGATCACCATGGAGCTGGCCGACAAGGAGTGCGGGCTCGGCAAGGTCGGCTGCCACGTCTGCAACGACAAGTGGTACAAGGACTACTTCCGCTTCGACCCCGCTGAGGCCCCGAGCGTGTGCGAGTGCGGCTGGTATCATTGGTGATTTTGGAAGTGTGGGATTTATAGAGTTGGGTCTGGACCAGGTCATTGAAGCTCGTAAGTCGCCTTGATTTTCTCGCTCTAAAAGCGAGCTCGAATCACTCCATAGAGTTACTGACGATCGCCAGCGTATATAGCCTACGTGTCATAGTTCCTAACGACGTTCATCAGCCTGCGCTGCGCCGCTGCATGTTTTATTATAGCTGCTGGACAGCGATGACCCAATTTAGATTGAGATGCCAGTTGGATGAGATAATTACCATAAATGTATTGAAGATTGAGGGACACGAATCCAAACCCTTATTACCATCATCCCTCTTCTGCTCTCGCCTCGAAGAATCTAGCTCCCATGTTTTCTCCGCTCCCCCAAATCTCTCTCTCCCCTAGTTATCTACGCCGGTCTGTCTCTCTTTCCCAGCGCATTCTCTCTCTTCGGGTCCTACAACCTTTCCGTCGAAAATGCGTGCTCGTTGCACGTTGACGAGGCCAAAGAAAGAGAGTGTCAATAGATGTATCACCAAAGGCTCTCATGTGATTCACCAGTGCCACGCCGGAGTGTGTCTACCACTAATTTGGTGTATAAAGGACTTCATAGGGGCGTGTCGAATATTACGTACTGTACTGTCATGTGGATGTTCATACTAGGATGGGGATATATAGGTCGCTTGGATCCTACCTAGCTATCTGGGAGGTCCAGGAATCAACGTGTCATAGAGGGTTTCCCCGGAGTGAAGATAGGGTCACTGTTGCATAGCAGGAGCTTCGTAGAGGATGAGTAGTTAGGGGTAATTAAAGGCTCAATCTTGTTGATTCCTGAGTTCTTCCTTTTTGTAGGAGGAAAGCCCATCTATGACACGCACCCAGTGAGAGAGAGAGAGAGAGAGAGAGAGAGAGAGAGAGAGAGAGAGATTATACCAAAAACAAACATGGAAGTAGCTATCCCAAAAGCCACTGCCACCTGACCCAACCGATAACCAAACAAACATAGAGGCAACTGCAGGCTACCGGTGCTATGTAAAAAGGTGTTGCTACCCGCTTCTCCGCATCTACCTTGTCTTCTTCACACCCTCTTCAATACCCATCACTATCTGCTATCAACGGACTATTTATAAAGCACCTCGCTTCATATCGACAAATATAGAGAGAGGGCAGGGGCAAGCACCCCCGACAAACTCCCATCCAAGAAATTTAAGCATAATACCCTCAACTCACTCCAGAAGAGTTTGACGCTGAAATGAGAGAAGAGGTGAGAACTCTGAGAAATCCTAAAAAAACCATAAGAGTAACATACTCTTGGTTCAGTTACGATGGGCTCGAGCTGGCGACATACTCTGGTCGACAACACACGGGTGGATGAATACTGACTGCATTGTAGTTCTGGTGACCTTGACAGCACAGCAACGTGGTCGTTGCTTTTTTCGGCCCCGGAAGAGGAGATGGCAGGCATGGTCAATGTTCGAGTCACACAATAGCTTTATTCTCTCCCAATAGCTTACCTAGTCAGCTGCACTAGCTTGGTCAGCTAGGGAGGGAGGGAGGGAAAGAGAGAGAGAGCCTAGTCTCGAGACCCGGTCCTGAGATAGCCTCCGAAGACAACAATACATAGATCATTAGGCCACAGCCTTTCGCACTTAGCACCTAGTGGCTAGCGACACCCAATCCGAATCAACCAGACCTGTCAGGCTTTGTCAACCAGACGCGACTGGTCATGGACAAGGGCATGACCAAAATCAATCAAGCTACTCAAAATCTAGAGCAGAAGTTGAATGAGCAAATTTCGAAGATTCCAGAAGCAATGAATCGCCCGCGTCCACGAGCCATCTCGATTTGTCTCGAGACACATCAGACGTGCCGGTGACACCATCGAGGCGACCCAAAAGCCAACCCCAGGGATCACACACTCGATCGTCTCATTTGGAAAGCGAAAGATATCGCCAACCCTGGGACTTACTGAAGAGTCTCCATCCTTCCGCCGAAGAGATAGCTTGGGCCACGAGGGAGACGATGAGCTGCCCCTGCGCACACCTTTCAGACCTTAGCCCACGACGACACCTCGAGATTGAGCAATGGGCGAAATCGTCTTGCCGGCTACAGATATATAATAAATATCGCGAATAGAGGAGAGAACCGACGCCGCGCCTAAGGGGCTATATCTTGATAAATTATCAGCTGGACCGCCAGAGTACGTCTGCACGCCAACCACAGACGCCATCTGTAGGATATGCCCAGACACCACCACAGAACAGTAATTATCATCCTCCGCTAGCTCAACAACAGATCCCCTCCCAGGTGGCACAGGTGACCTGTTACTCCTGTGGGCAGTTTGGGCACTACGCCAATATGTGTCCGAACAAACACAGTCAGCAGAGATATCCTCCTCCAGCCCCTCCTGCATCAGCACCTCCCGCATTACCTCCCGCCAACCAGAACTATCCTCCCAGTACGTATCCTCCCAATTCCTCTTATCCTTCCATTCGTCTTCTACCAGAGACCCTCTCCCTGCGAGGGAGACGTCAGAGCATCCACTGGTCAATGGGACGGAGACCTTGGGGCAGGGAGAAAGAGCTTGCTTCCGATGTGGAAGCCGATATCATATCCAGTCCAAGTGTGATGCTAAGGACTTTCGACGAAAGAGGGAGAAGGTGACGTTCCTGTCAATTAAATCGGAGCACAAAGCTACGTACAGATTATCCAGTACAAGAGAGTTCTACTAGAATCAAATAAGTAGGCATCATTCGTGCGTACGAATCTGTCATCGTCCTCACGAGACTCTCTATTCGTAGGTATTTCTCAAGGACTAGTATATTATATATACATATACCATTGATCCCTGACTGGGCTTAACGGCGTCTTTTTCCCCGTCGCGATTCTCGACCAAGATAGTTCAAGAAGCGAGAGGCTTTTGTCCCCGGGGCACGTAAGCGAAATTGTTTTTAGGCTTATATGAGTATTCAAATGATACATACACCCCTCTCCGTAAGTATTATGACTGCCAACGCTCTCCTTCTAATCGTGCAGACCGTAGGGATGGGAAGCAAACGAGATCTCATCGAATAGCCTAGATGACAGAGAGGTGGATGCACCTAGAAGGCTCACATCAGATACTTCCTCTTACCAGATATCACGAAATCATAGTGAGCTACGACGGAGTAACACATAGACTTCGGTATCAATATCACCATGGGAGTGCAGAGGTTTGAAATCCGGGAGCGCTGGGAAAAACGAATTCGAAAAAGTTCCCTGACTAAGCCTTTAGCAGTCTATCTCAGAAAGCAACATGCTCTCTCTAATAAGAACTGAAGTGGGTATTCTAACCCGCCATAGCTGTACAAATATAAGCGTAGAGGAGAATGATCCGGGATAATATCCCGTTTGCCGATCCGTTCGTCTAGCACTCCATGCCACCTCTTGCTAATAACACACTTGTATCCGTTCTTCTTATAGCGAATTATAGTCCGCATTAAACAGATTTCGTACCGATATTCTTATCCATAATCTAAGTAACTCACTTCCCGAGAACTCCCTGGTATCACGAATCAAGATCAACTTTATCAAGATCCATCTTGGGCAGATGCGCCATATGCACCTTCGCGCTCGCGAACGGGACAAAGCGCGCACTAAACGGTTTCCCCTTAGCCTTCGGGCTCTCAGGCGGGTCGACAGGCGAGTCATAGCGCACGGGCCAATCGATCTCCGTCGCAGCGACGCGCAGTTCGACGGGCGGAGCGCCGAGGGCCCAGGCCGGGTACGCGACCTTCGAGTTGCCCGGGTTGACGACTTTTATTTGTGAGGTGTCGATGGCGATGTTCCAAGTGTCCGTGGTCTCGACGATATGGTCCCGCGTCTGCGCCGTCGTGCTCGCGGGGTCGAGGAACCCCTGGTCGTAGGCCACTGGGCTGCGGAGCGTGTCGTTGAAGTCCAGCGCGAGACTGTATAGTAGCGGCCCGTAGTATATGGCCGCGGTGTTGTTGGCGCGCTCGACGATGCGTGGCTGCGTCTGCAGGCTCACGGACACCTTGCTCTGCCCCTTGGGAATGTTGAACTTGTGTAGTCCGGTATCGCCTGGTGAGACACTGGTGCTGGAATCACTGGATGGCCCTGTTGCGGAGCTTTGCGAGTTGGCCCAGGTCGGAATCCGAACGTAGAAAGAAAAGTCATCGTCGGCTGAGATCGAATAGCTCAGATCGAGGCCAAAGGGATAGCTGGTGTCGGCTGAAATAGTGACTTTGTTATCACCTAATGTAGTCGAGACGCTACCAGGAGAGAGCAAGACGTGAGCGAGCCCTCCGTCTTCTGTGCCGACGAAGGAATTGGCAAGGAATTTTGGATAGCCTTGTCCGTGATTCACGGTGCAGCAGGGCTATTGACTTATTTAGTATTCCTGATAGAGAAGTACCAATGCGGGTGATACTGACGTAATTTGGCTCTAGTCCAAATACATTCCCATAGCTCTCTACATTATCCCACATCTTGGGTTGTTCTGTGAGATTTCTTGCCCATGGCTAAGATATGTAAGCAAGCAGTCCCGTTATGCTTATGAAGAAACTCACCTGATTTTCTTGCTGTACATATTGATGAGACCACCAGTCAGACCAGATCTGTCCAGGGAAGGCGTTGAATGCTGTCAGCTCCGTCTGGTCGGCGAGATCATTATCTCCGAGATACTGATAAATCCAAGTAAGCGAAAACATGTATTCGGTAGAGGTGCAGAGTTCAGCAGCCCTGCTAGGATTGTTATCAGTGATTGCTTCATCGCCGATGATGGTGCCGGCCAGGGACACGTGATATTGTGTTAGAAGGTCGACTGCCGTTCTTGTCTGGACCTTCAGTGCCTCATCATGAGATGTGCGATATATCGCCAGAGGAAAGCGGACAGCTGTATTGTATCAGCATGTATGTCAAAGTTTCGCTAACATTTAGACACTATGACTGTACTTACCCTCTGCTAAGTTCACGCCGTGGTTGAAAAGCCATGAATAAGACTGGTTTCTCGGGGCGTACACAACCTCCGGGAATGTGCCCTTCACGAAATAAGTTCGCCAATCAACACCGAACTGGATGTTAACAGTTAGCTAAGCGGTAATTCACGCTTATCATTAGAGATTCAATGTCTGGGTGCTACTTGGGTTCACGGAATTCTTGTTTTGGTTGTTGATACGTTGCAAGTAAACGACCTCGCTAGAAGATAAATGTAGGATACGTACTTTCACGTTTCCTTGGATCATGAGATCCATGGTATCCCATATAATTTCAGAATTATTCTTAGGGTGGTTCTCGTAAAGCCATTGCAATGAGATGTGCACTATGATACGAATGTTAGCTACTATCAATCGAGTATGAGCGTAGTGCTGAAGATTGGCTTACTCTCATGAGCTCTTGCAGCCCCCCATCCAGAGCCATCGAAAACATCGTCCGGTTTCGGGATCAGGCCAGTGAAGTTATCTTCAAGCATGCTGTGGGCAAGGAGTATGTACCGGTGCATGGCATCGACAATCCTGTCTGTCTCGGAGGGATCGGCTTGCGCATATTGCTAGTTGTCGTTAGTATCCTACGTGTGAAGTGCGAGAGTGGTATCAAGCCCGTGTTAGGCATGAGCTCGGCGTACCATAAGGCCCAGCAAGATGTAGCATCGTCCCCATAAGCCGCGAGTTTGTGGCGTTGTCTCTGGACCGAGCCAGCCATCATCTTGTTGGTGGTCGAGGATATAGTCTAGGAACGTCTTGATCTGGCCCTTTAACCTCGAATCATCGAGAGTAAAAGCGAGAGGAACAAGACTGTTGAACCAGTAAGGTGCTGATTCATGGAGGTCGGAGTACTCTATCTCGCCGCCGAGCCATTCTGAATCTTTCACAAAGCGATAGAAGTCGAACAAATTACCAGCAAGCCCGGCAGCTGATCTCTCTAATTGATCCTGGAACCACCCTCGAGGGCTGATCGACCCGAGGGTTAATGGTCGGTACACCGGCTGTACGACTATTTCCTTGTAAGCTAGATGGGATGATCTGGCATATCATGTTACTCACGCTCATTGCTGTCTCTACCCGTCACGGGCTGCTTGACCTGAGGGTGAGCTGCAGCATTCGTGCCTAGAAAGGCCAACGCAGCCACAAGGGCTCTTCCTACACTAGCCGAGGTAATCATTTGTTCAAACCCAAGGTCTTCAGAGTTGATAAACAGCACCCTCAGAGGGAGGTTCTAATAAAAGTCGACAGCAAAGCTATAGGGCGCTCATCAGGTCTCATAAACCCTGTCTGTAGTGAAACAGTCTACTCAGATAGAATTACTCTAAGAGCTCTGTCTATGGAAAGGAACGGCGGGGAGAAAAAGGGACCAGAAGACCATGGAGAAGCAGAGATGGGTATTGATTTCCCATTTATACGACGCGCTCGACCTGGACGTGGACGTATAGCAAGCATGAAGCTTGTTATTAGCCAGGTCCAGTTCTCGGCATTGTTCCTGGTGTCGCCTTGCCAGCACATCGATTTGCTGCTGCCCCTTACTTCGGCTGGGAATAACAATAGGTTGTGTATCATGCATATGCAGAACGACATTGCCAATGTATCCCCGCCCGGTCTTGTGTCATGCTCAAGCGCAAGTTCATTTCCCCCTCAGCGATCACGGTCAAATGATCGCGTGGTATAGCTGCAGGCCACCGCAGACCACCGCATCACATTACGGAGCACCCAATCCGGCTCCTTGCCTAGACGGAGCAGTGGTGGATGATAGGTCTGCTCGAAAAAGGGGTATCGTGACAGCTCGGTATAGGCCAGCTGCACCCGTAGCAAGATGGCACAGCATGCACAACAATTTCTGACGCGACCGCTAAGTTGTAGATGTTTTGATCGGCATGTGCGATGACAGCATTCTACGTGCAATACGGCACACGATTGGCGCGCCGTGTGACCATCGAACCAAGGCTATCATGCGGGCGAGTTGGTCGATCAGGTCCCGCGATTGGCTGTTGCTGGGCTGCATTGTCAACACATCCTGGAAGAAGCAAGAGTCTCTGCTCTCGGTCAATACATCTCACTTTCGATTGCCGCTGGTTGTCTACTTTGGGATCTTAGACACGGCGATCGAATCTTAATAGTGCCCCAACTACCTAGTGAAGCGAGTGAGATCTTGTACAGTTACTCCGCACGCGTTATATTGTCATGTGCCACGAAGAAAAAGTGACACTGCAGTACTTTGTATGTTTGCCTTCGATCCTCGTTAAAGATCAAGCAAATCAAACCTTATAATATTGCTCACCGACTTTGCACCGAATAATCTGCCACGAAGACGCAAACAAAGCCCCTCACAAGCAGCTCACGTAAGAGCCGCCCACCACGAACGGGTAGTCGGACGGCTACCGTATGCATCACCAGTATGGAGTACAGAGTAGCTTAGCTATTTTGTCGCGGGGTAACCGTGATGACCAAATTTCACACAACCAGCATCGGACGCGGTGTGGACGGGCCGCAGTTAGCCAAAAGTCTATATTAAGGTCAAGTCCGGGGAAGAATGGAAAGAATGCAGGGGAGACATCTTCATCCGGCATCAGCGCCCTACGAGAAAGAAGTTGAACTGCCTCCAAGATACTACCTAGGTATGTCGCATCAAGCGTCAACGGGGTGTGATTCTCGGGACAGAATTCAGGGCTCGCGTCACAATTCGGACGTACACGGGACAAACACGGGAAAACTGAACGGAAAAAAGGAGAGAAAAAAAGGGGGGGATACAACAATGTCACCAATAACTCTTGGGCTGCTGTCTTTGACAGTAGTTTGGCATGCATTCAAAATCCCGCCTACCTGGAAAGTTAATGTCTTCTGGAAAGGTCTTGCAATGGAGAGTACCTGGATTATTGGACCCAAGCTGATCAAAGCTAAAGGGGCTTGGCGAGGGGCACCGTTAATTCCACCCATCTCCGCGGCCAATGGCAGTGTGACATCTTATCAGAGCTCCCAATTACGTCAGTGCTCTTGTCACGGTCTTTTAGATCAAGACTACGCGTATCTACCCGTATCTTCAGCACCTCCCGAGGTAGGAACAGTAGCTAGCTAATCTCTTCAACGTGATAAGCACTTTCCCGAGACGACGATGGGCTGAGGCCAGCTGAAACAAACAAGGAAATATGCTGCGCAAAGTGCGGTTGGTCTGCAGTCGCAACCAATAGGTATGTACATACATCATAGCAGTTGCACCAAGCCACCCGCACTAGGTATCCAGGTCCACGGGTATAAGCATGGTACACAGCATTACGTGACTGGGGCTTGAGCTGGCTGAGCAACCTTGGAAGGAAATCAACCCAAACACTTACCTCTACCCAAAACTATCTTGTTGTCGAACCGACACCACAAGTGATTCATTACCGTACTAAATACGCAATCCAACGCTACATACATCCGATCGACATAAAAAGCAGGTACGTTGCTCCCCTGCAATGCATGAACGAGCCGTCGGCAAGCCTTGGATGGACTGCGGCGCCCACTTCCGCTCCAACGGTTTTTCTTCGCTCCCCGGGCGCCTCGCATGGCACTGTAACCGTAACCCTGGACCTTCCATGCAATCAATCAATCAATCATTCATCCGCTCTACATCCGTTTTCCCGGCGCTTCAGTCCAGTCCAGTCCAGATCCCCTCACGTCGACTTGCGAAGCACGAGGTAGCAGTACCTACTAACACGCCTCGCCTATTACAGCGCACGCATGGTATCGTACATACAACTGGTATAGAATAGCCGCCAACGAAAAAGGAGTCGACGAAATGGCTGGTCCTGAGGTATCCCACGGCCGCGGCGGCGCCGGCAACATCAATGCCGACGACACGCAGTACGTCGACGGCGAGATCGTGCGCCAGGGCGACGTCGGCACCCACGGTGATGGCGCCTATAGCACTGGACGCGGAGGTACGAAACCCCAAAAGCACTCTTCCCATTTCCTAGCGTCTGGCTCCTGCGCGCATCCGTGTCACAAGCACTGACTGACTGACTTTCCGTGTCCATGACAACAGGCGCAGCCAACATCGGCGACAAGGAAGCGCCGGCGACCCCGCGCACCGACAAGGACGTGGTGCCGGCCGAGGCCATGCGCCCGTCCATCGACGGCGACTTCCACACCGGCCGCGGCGGCGCCGCCAACGTCCAGCGCACTGACGAGCCCACCACTACCAAGGGCCAGCAAGCTGCCGCCGCGAAGCCGCCCAACCAGGGCCTCGCCGATAAGCTCAAGCACAAGATCTTTGGCGCCTTCAAGAAATAAAGCGAGAAGGGGAGGGCTGAAGAGGTGTTGCGTTGCGTTGCGTAATGATGTTGAGACGAACGGCTATGGTATGAGAGAATGTGTGGAAAGAAGGAGGAGGAGGAGAGAGGCACGCATATTTCATCAGCAGGCAGGCATTCCGGTCGCATTGATTCGTTTCGTTTCATTCTAGGAGATCGGCTTGTCGCGCGATTTCTGCGTCTACTACATCTTGTCTTTTTTCTTCTGATATCCCCCGCGTGTTGACTTTTAATGATAGCTGCAAAATCAATTCATGCCCTTTGACCAATACTGGCCTATGTCTACCTACCTGCAGTGAATTGAAAATGTGCCCAATTGAATATCGCAAAGAGATTTTTAACGCGCACAAGCACAGAGAGACAACGAAGCACGGAAAGCGCGTTTATACCTGATAAGGGTTTCTTATATTATTCTTTCTGTCTTTTCATGCACTAAGCTGGGTAGCTACATCCCGTTTCCGGCTTGGCTATGAGACGTAGAACTGATTCATCCGCTTGGCAACTACGCACACAGTCTCTTGTTCTTTCTCTATTTCAAGGCGTTGACGACGGCGGTGTACGCGGGCTTGGGGCTGAAGTTGGCGTCGAAGAGGAGAGGGTTCGAGCTCGCGCGCCACGAGTCCTACACAATGTTAGTTCTATAATCTTGCTCACTTTTGCCTGGTCGCCGAGATCAAGGCATCTCGACAAAGGAAATGTTAGGAACAGGGGCAGCCAACTTACAGGGTCACGGACACCCCAGACGGTGATACCGACGCACTTGGGCTCGGCCATGCAGGCGTTGGTGACGGAGACGTAGTCGTTGGAGGGGGCGCCGACGATGTCGACCTCGGTGAAGGCGACCTCGCTCACACCAGAAGCAGCGAGGGCCTTGATGGTGGCGGCGGCCTGGGAGGCGAGGCCCGCGGTTAGGTGGGCCTGCGACCCGATGCCGTCGATGGGCACCTTCGCCGCCAGCCACTTCTGCACGTGCTGCACCATGCCCGTGGTCACCTTGGCGTAGTTGGGCTGGTCCAGGTTGTAGTCGTTGATGTACAGCTTCACGTTCGGGTCCGCCGCCCGCGCCGCCTCGAACGCGATCCGCACGAAGTCCTCGCCCAGCACCTGCGAGAACACGGAGCTGCGCAGCGATCCGTCCTCGTTGAAGATCTCGTTCACCACATCCTGTTGTAGACCCACGGCTGTAAGTCAGCTGCTGTGCTGTATACGTGTGACGAAAAAGCTCAGGCACCTTCGGAGAGCTAGATATATAGGTCGAGAGAGGTAGACGGCGCAAGTAGACTCACCCAGGCGTAGATCTTGCCCTTGTAGCGGGTCACCAGCGTGGTGACGTGGTTCTGGATGACGCTGGTCAGCGTCGCCTTGTCTCGGATCTGGCTAACCCAGCCTGGCAGCTGCGAGTGCCAGACGAGGGTGTGGCCACGAATCGTCTTGTTGTTCGTCTGCGCCCAGTTGACGAGGTAGTCGGCTTGCGCGAAGTTGAATTGGCCCCGGCTGGGTTCGGTCGCGTCCCACTAGGTAGTCCCCCTTGTCAGAAAAAGCTTCTCGAATCCTGCTGAACTAGCCTGGAGATCATATCTCGTTCCCTCATCAGGGCCTATTGTTACGGTGTCCTACCTTCATGCTGTTCTCTGGTGTGACCTGGCCAAAGTCGGCTTGGATGACGGCGGCGGTCTTGCCGGTCGAGAGGCGGCTCTGGTCGGCGCACGAGCCATAGTATTTCTTGCCCTTAGCCTGGATGAGCTTGTTGATGCTGTCCGCAGCCTGTCTCTCCGACAGCTCGGCCGGTGCGGCCAGGGCCACGATGGGCGCGAGGAGGAGGAGTAGCGCTGCCTTCATGATGATTGCTTTTTGCTAAGATGGTTTAGTGATCAGCTGCACTCTAATAATGCCTATCGCCGTCCACTGCGGGAGGAGAGCTTTTGCCTTATATAGGTCGGCGGCGTGCCTATTCATACTAAAAGGGGTACGGAGCCCGAAAAACGGAAGTCTTATGCTCCGTTCCATAGTTGGTCCTCATCCTGAAATATTCGAACTGCGGCCAGGAACGGTGGAAAAATACGGCCGCGGTGGGCAAAGTGTCGCTGCTTAGAACATTTGTTATCCGACATCCCTTCGTCCTGCGATTGGGTCCAAGTGTGACATAATTAGGAAGATGGTCTGAGAGCCGAGGAGGCTTGGCTCGCATATTGCAATCACATGAGATGGAAACTGGCGCCTCGATTCTTCGAAAGTCGTGATTTGTTTACTGTTAAACATGAAATCGTCTCTTGCATGCTCCGACTTATAACTCGCAACTGAATTTTGTCTAATTTCTTTCCTCCTACTAGCACATTGCAACGGGATACCGATTGAATTTCGACATGAAGTACTTAATTATCAGCAAAGCATCGTTTTGGATAAAGCCAAGCCGGGAAACAAGCCGTAGGCTCTGTAGTGTAAGCGTAGATCTAGCATGCGCAGTGCAGAGGCTCGCAAAGCAGTGGCTTGGTGGAGCAAGAAACGCGTAGATCAACCAAGGCGGCAAAGATATAGCCTGAAGTATATTACGGGGTAAGAGTCTCCTCGGACGGCGATTGGTCCGCAAAGCAGCATGGCGAGGAGGATGACACCAGGACGGGTATCGTTGCCCTTGTCATCTTCTGTTGGGTATCATGCACACATAACATGACCCTCCGAAGGAGAAATTGATGTGCACATTTGGAGGCATGGCGAGTGCGGACGGGGGCGGCTAGACGGAGCGAAAGTCGAGTCGCTACCACTCCAGTACTGTCGCTTCGTCTCTTTAGCTTGCACGAGCGTGGGGGAGGAGAGGGGATTCACGATCTATTTTGCGTGGGTTCTGCTAATCAGCCTTGGCAGGAGCTGTGATGTTGCGAGAATGTCGTGAAATGCTGTCAAAGCTTGGAAAGGACTGCTGCTTCACAAAACACGCCTTGTTGCCATACCTATGTCTCAATGCGGCTAAAACAAGCAGACAGAGCGGGGCTATCCGTTGGTCCGGGGAATATTTATAGTTTTCTAGATCCATCGGCAATCTGGAAAATTGCGGCTGGGGAAAACGTGATAGAGGAGATCGAGGAAAGGACGGAGTACTTCATTCAGTTTAGCGTACTTCGTACTTGCCAATGCGCCTGGTTTCTGCTATAAGTCGATTTGGCATTTTGTTCATATAATTAGCTCTACCAGGGCCACCTCAAGCGTATGTGCTCGGATTGCCGTGTTACTGTCGTCTTTGCGAACTACGGAGGATGATTCTTGTTTCCCTCAGTAGGTATACACCTTATGTTATCGAGAGCTATTGCCTCTCCTGATAGCTACCTTATTCAAATCAGTATAGTACCGGTATCTCACCTGAAATAACAACCCACTTCCGACTCAAGAGGTTGCTAGGCAAAGCCCTGGCTTACACAAAGATGGATGTCAATATTGAGACAAGTTCTTTCGCGGCTAGCAGGTCATTTATGTCTACCTTATTATAGCAATGAGCCCCGAACAAGACATAAACACCGGCGAATGGTTTTGTCCGATTCTGCTTTCTTTTGGGTACTTTTTCGGTATGTGATTATTCCTGAATAGTTCACCCATTTCTTCACCTCACGGAGTCCTCCTGTTGCAGTGTTCATCAGTGACGGGCGATTCCTAATGATGTTTAGAGGCCGTCAAATGAGCTATGCGCGTGTCTGAGAACTATAGAAATGTTACCCCAGTCGTTGATTCAATGCGCTTTCATGATTACGCCCTAGCATTTTGATTCTTGATCGTATGCTCTTTTACCTTAACCGATCTAGAAAATGCACTACTACACCCTTTTGCTTACATAATTATATACATGTTCACAGCCCAGCTAAGTAAAGTTCAAGTCAATAACGATTCAAACTACGTGCCTAACCTGCCTCCACAACCGGGGTAACGTACTAGGGCAAGATGAAACTACCAATATCCAAATACTGTAGATCGAACGAACCTAGTTTTGAGTCCACATATTGTTAATACCAAGGCTTGAATCAGTTATTGCCTACAATTTCATGTTTAAGACCATGGCGAGTTTGTACGCAATCAGTTCAGGTAGGCTTGTAAGGGCAGTAAGGTAGGAGTGTCGGACCTTATTCATTACATTCTAATGTAAATCAATATTTCAGGCCTTTTACAAAAGTGCAAGCTCTGCTACTTCTTCGTACAAAAAGCTCACCAGTTTATGTCTCCTCTCTCTCAATATCACCTGCAATAGTATGTTTCGCGATAAAATTATTGAACCTAGCGCCTGGCAATATCCATCCTTCGCCATCTTCTCCAAATGAATTGGCTTGAATGACATAGTCTCAGTCAGAACTTTCAGCTCGCGAGTTGCACTCAACCACATACTTATCTACCTAATAAATAGCCGTAATGGGCAGCGTAGCACGCCTTAAATATGTCTATCCAGACTACTGGACCACTTAGTGTACGCTAGAACCAACCTTAATGGCGATTGCCCAGTTGCTATCCTAAAATGGTCATCAAAGGGCCCGCCTGACCCTACCAACCTACTCTTGGCTGCAGAACGAGGGGTTGGAGTGCCGCACAGTTCACGTGCTGTCCTGAGGCAGGTTTGCCGAAGATATGGGCAGTAATATGGGCACTGATACGAGGTTACAGACACAGCAGGCATAGAGCTACCTACCTAGTGTAGCTCCCATCGTATGTCTTCCTCCAAGCTCCCGGTCTGGTTGACCTCCCCTCTCCCCTCCCTTCTTTGTCGGCGGCGGATTGTGGGGAGGGCTTTCTCCCCTTGACATCCTCGTTCGTGTCTAATGCCCATGCCCACGAGTATCGTCGAGCAAGCCGGCCTACTCGCCTGAGAGACTAGGCATATTGCATGATTGCATTGCACTGGGGGCAGGGAAGTGTTCGAGGTCCTGCGCCACGGTGCACGCACAACCATCTGCCGACAGATCGGCCGGGGAGGTGGGAAAGTGGATGAGGGATTGACACCGACACAAGAAAGGGGCGGAAGACTTGATCAAGAGAACGAATCCTGCTCTTATACCCTACCTATTCCTCCGCTGCCTGCTTATCTAGCCGGCTGTCTTGAATCTTTTTCGACGGTCTGCACCGCGCGCAAGCGCGATGGCGACGTGATCGAGAGGCAGTGGTCCACCACCGAGGCGATCAAAGAAATCCGTGCCGAAGAACGACTAGTAGGTGCGGGGTGGAGAAATTTACAAAGAGGAATTATATCAACATGAAGCAAAAACTAACTCTGATCTTCCTCAGAGATCGCACTAGATATTACTTGACCTTCGCAGCGCATGATTACTGGTAATTGGCAACCATCGAGTGGGGCCCATCTAGGCATCATACAGGTGCTATCAATCGCACTGCTGCTTACAGGTCACAAGGGCGCACGGCGCTGCTGACCACCGGGCGTGCGAGCCTCTGGAGCCGCTGTTGGTGTAGCCTCTTTCAGCTGCTGGCTGCTAGCTCAGGCACCCCCGGTCCCAGCCTGACCAATCACACGGCCCGAACCGACCACACCCCAGGCACTGACAGGCAGTTATGGTTCCCCGGAATGAGCAGCAGCCACGGCGTCCGCCGCCAAACCCTCGCCTGCTCTCAGTTCAATCGGTCGTGTCCAAGTATTCCATCCGATCGCATTCTTCCTCGTTCGAAGCCGACGATGAGCGCTCGACCACCACCGCCGAGTCGTTGAGAATGAGCCCGCGACCCAGCATCGACACCGGTGATCTCTCACCACCCGTTCGTCGCTATGCTGGCGAGGACACCCGTCCCACCAGCTCCAAAGAGCTGTCCGGCTGGTATATGTATGCCTTTGCCGCCGAGACCTACGTGATATGCGGTGAGTCTAAATCATACCTTCTGGCCCTTATAGCGCCGTCGAGGCATCATGGTATAGGTTAATGACGGCTAATAATTCCCCTTATAGCTATCTGTAAGTAGCAACCGAGTCCGACTACTCTCGCCGCGTCTGCTCCGAATTCATTCCTGATACGTATCGTAAGTCGATGATCGTCGCGAAGCTGACATACATTACGATACCTAGCCTCCTTTATACCGATCCTGCTAGAAAGCCTAGCCAGAGAGAATGGCGTTCTTCTCTCTGACCGCACAAAGCCATGTGGAGACAGTGCCCAGAAACATCACGGCCGCGAAGACAGCCAGTGCGTCGTCTCCATATTAGGAGTTGATATAAATACCGCGAGCTTTGCCATGTACACTTTCAGCGTAAGCGTATTATTACAGGCGCTGCTCGTAGTCAGTATCAGCTGCGCGGCCGACCACGGGAATCATCGAAAACGCCTCTTGCTTATATTCGCTTGGACTGGTAGCCTGTGCGTCATGTGCTACATCTTTATTTCCAAGGAAATTTATCTGCTCGGTGGGCTCCTAGCCATTATTTCCAACACCTCTTTTGGAGCGTCATTTGTACTGCTCAACTCTTTCCTACCGCTCCTTGTCCGCCACCACCCTCTTATTCAAGGATCGGCCTCGGGATTCCCGGTTGAGGACAGAAACGAAGAACCCGTACCCGATTCTCAGTCCCTCTCTACGTCGCCTACCCTCACAGAGCACCCGATCAGCAACTCGACCTCTGCTCTGCTTCGGCCGAGCGATGTCAGTTCAGAATACTACGGACTACAGCGCATTCCAACCCACGAAGAACTTACTTCTATCGAGCTCAAGCTTTCGACCGAAATATCCGCCAAAGGTATCGGTATTGGCTACGGCGCAGCGTTATTCGTGCAGTGTGTTTCGATCCTACTGCTAGTTGCTCTTGGAAGTTCAACATGGTCGCAACGTATTGTCCTGTTATTCGTCGGATCGTGGTGGGCTATCTTCACGATTCCTGCGGCTATGTGGCTGAGACCACGTCCTGGCCCTCCACTCGCCGCGACTGGTTATCAAGGCGCAAGGGCGTGGTTGTCTTACATAGCCTTCTCATGGAAAAATTTGTTCCGCACAATCAAATTAGCGCGACGTCTGCTTGATATCGTTCTATTCCTAGCCAGCTGGTTTCTTCTTTCCGACGCAATCGCCACGACCTCGTCTACAGCTATCCTATTCGCCAAGACAGAGCTTGGCATGCCACCCTGGGCACTAGGGCTCATCAATGTCATCTCTACTACGACCGGCGTCATCGGAGCCCTGAGCTGGTCGTTTATCTCTCGACACTTTAACCTTAAACCCCATCAGACTATACTCGGGTGTATCGCCCTCTTCGAAGTGATTCCTATATACGGTTTACTCGGCTATCTGCCGTTCGTACAAAAATGGGGTGTAGTAGGCCTCCAGCAGTCATGGGAGATATACCCCCTAGCCGCTGTCTACGGCCTTGTCCTAGGAGGCCTCAGCTCGTACTGCCGATCCCTTTTTGGTGAACTCATTCCTCCGGGGTCCGAGGCCGCGTTCTACGCGCTATATGCTATCACCGATAAAGGATCTAGCATATTTGGCCCTGTCATTGTCGGCGCCATCATTGACGCCTATGGAGAGATTCGGCCAGCGTTCTGGTTTTTGGCAGTGCTAGTTGGCCTCCCTGCTCCCATCGTCTATTTTATCAATGTCGAACGCGGCAAATCGGAAGGCGAGAAGCTTTCGGAAGTGATTGAAGGGTTTAAGAACGGGGCAGGTATTCGTGAAAACGGAGCGAGCAACGAGGAGGAGCATCAAGGGATGCTAGCCGCCTATCAAGGGGATGAACAAGAGCGAGCTTCTAGGCAAAGCCCGCCCTTGTAAGCGATGATGGTGTAATTCCCCCTTATTGGTTTCATTCTGCATAGCGATGGCGTCAGCTACACGTTTGTTCAAGGACACACTGAATTTTTGGCTTGCGTCTGGTATCGATCGAGGAATGATATAATGTAGTAATAGTGCTAGCTTTCATTACATAGTTGGCTGTACGAACAACGCATACCAGTGGCGGGGCAAGAAGCCAACGAGGCATAGAACATGTTGGTATGGACCTCTAATTTCACTCTACAGTAGCCCATTTGAGGCCAACGGGACACTTTTCTCCACAATCTAGCTATCAACACTAGCTTATAAACAAGAAACAACCATACAATAACCTATAAATAGTAATTAGCTTAGGTAATATGCTATAATTCTTGTCATACCACAAACAAAAACATGCTTATATGTGAATTTTCTCTGTACGACAACTCCTATCTGCCACTACTTAAATCCATAACTTGCCGAGCACTACCTGCTAGAACATATCCGCTATTGTGACTACATAGCTACATTTATGTTATTATAAGCGCTCAAAATAATTACCAAGATTATAATTAGTTCTACTTTCTGGGATCATACCTACCTACAGATAGTTGGTAATTTGGAACTTGGCCGTTCTTCAAGGTTCCACACCTGGGCATTATCTTCTTCTCCCGCCTCTTCTAAATACCTAGGCAACAACCAAGCATCCCAGTAACTTAGAGCTAAGGACGCATGGTCTTGGGGGCCAATGGACAGATAGGAACAAGGTTGCCCGTGGAGGTGCCAAGAATAGTAGTTATCAGTGATCCCTCTATCGGGGCAACCCAAGAATTGAGAGGCGCAAGGGGTGAGCAAGCAAGTCAGTGTCGGTGCTACCTTACCAACTGGCAACAGAGTACTCCGTACGGAGTAGTGCGAAGTACGAAGTAGCGCGTTATTGCGTTGGTCTGCGTGGGAAGGGCAGCGGCACACGTTAACCACCCTACCTTGTCCTAGGAGGGTTAGGCGGTTTCACTCCGCTCGTGCCTGCCCCCGGGCCTCGACCCATTCCCCCGCCACCCTAATAATTGGATATGAATAATTATATTTCCGGGCTGACTTGGGCAAGGTGCCATTTTTACCTCTTCGAAGACACGTCCCCGGGTTCCCGCCTCCCGCCTCCCGCTTCCGTGGTCCGCCCAACAGCCTATGACAGCTTCATCGCCGCGACGCTGTCGGATCGCATAGTACTTTGTACTCCTACGCAGTATAGAGCCCAGCGCAAGGGCGCCAAAACGTGTGCGACACTGCCAGCCCCTGCAAGCTGATTATGCGACGGGCTCTGCTCGGCGTAGCTCCTGATTCCATCGATTGTCGATTGCCGACTGCCGATTGCGCGACGGCAACGGAGCTGTTGCATCCTCGCCCAACCGGCGCAACGTGCAAGCCGCGCTCCAAGACCTGTTCCAGATAGCTGGCTGAACGGCGCGCCCGCTTTGCCTGCTCCTCCGTCACTGTTGATCGCGGCAGATCGCGTCCAGTCGTATCACTTGCTCGCGTTCTACCAACGCGATCCCTACGCTTGCGGTACCCTAAACAGCCCTCTGCGGCCCAATCAAGCTTTTGCTTATTTGCCGTTGCCGTGTGTCTCGGCTTCCTCGCCCCACCGTCCTACCATGGCGACCGCTCGCAAACGACCCCGACCTGATGAGGACACCCAGGCCGAATGTCCCTTCACCGTCTCCCATCCCGACCCGAACGAAAGAGACAAGAAGGCAAAGCGCAGGCGCCAAGAATCTGAAGACCAAGCCATGCCTAAACTGTCGCTGCAGGTCTCGCCCTTCTCTCCCATGGGCAAGTTCAAAGACCCGAACAACAACATGGATCGGTACTACCAGATCCATCCCTACCAGAAATGGATGGATATGACGCGCTATAACAGCTTTGTCCGTACGTCTACATTGATAATCTTTCCCCCTTATTTGCTCCTTCGCGACTGACCAGGCCTCTCCAGTCAATGGTGTCAAATACTATAGCGAAGGTTTTATTTTTGTCGCCAACAACTCGACGATCGAGCGCCAAAAGAATCCCGGCGAGGCGCAGCAATCCAGGCAAAAGTCAGATGACGACTGGGTGGCTAGGATCCTGGAAATCCGTGCGAGTGACGAGCATCACGTGTACGCTCGTGTATATTGGATGTACTGGCCAGACGAGCTGCCCCAAGGCACCCAAGACGGCAAAAAATCCGTCCGAGGAAGGCAGTCCTATCATGGTCAGAATGAACTCATCGCGTCTAATCACAGTACGTGTGTATCATCGGTCATGCTACGCGAGAATGGGCGCGCTAACTTGACACCAGTGGACGTGATTAATGTCGTCAGCGTGACCGCGAAAGCTACAGTGCACCAATGGGACGAATCAAACGAGGACGAGATACAGCAAGCCCTATATTGGCGTCAAGCATTTGATATTCGCAGCATGGAGCTTTCAGTAAGTTGCGATCAGTCTTTTAAACCCCCTCCCCAACCAATAGATCGCGGCGCAACAGGCTAACATATTACTAGTCTGCCTTGCCACGATGTAAATGCAACCGGCCCGAGAATCCCGATAACCAATTGATCAACTGCTCAAATTCGGAGTGTAGAAAGTGGCTACATGATGATTGCCTCGTCCATGACGCCCTCGTCAAAACCTTTAAGCGCCTCGGAGCCCACACGCCTCATAAACCGGCGCGGGTGAAGACGGAAGAGCTCGAGGGCGGCCAGCGTCCACTAAGCCCGAGCGAATCGGGAGCAGCTCAGACGGCCCAGCAGTCGATAGACGTGAAGCCGGAAGGCCAACAAACCATCAAACTTGGCGATGTCGAAAGTTCAGGATCCACGGCCAAGGCTGAGAATCGCACGATACCGATCGTCACAGGGCCGAAGCGGAAGGGACGACCCAGGAAGTCGGAACTGGCCGAGGCATCAAATACCAAATCATACGAGGGACTATTTTCGGCCGTGATTAATGATACGTCGCCCCCAGTGGTGGAGATCCGTGATCTCCGTGAAAACGTTACAGGCGGTGTGAAGACATGGACTGAACCCGTGTACTGCCTTCTTTGCAGCAGTGAGATTCAATAAGAGAGGCCACCCCTCACGGCGTGGAAGGGGAGCTCGAGGGCTGATTTATTCGATGGGTGTATTATTCCCATCTCGTGTCTTGGATCTTGGGCTTTGTTATCTACGGTATCGGTACGAGGGCGGCGTTTTTGGAACGATGATACCCTGCAATTTTGCTGCGGGGCGACAAGATTTCCGAGCTTCCACACGTGCTTACCGATGGCAACGCGGAAAATGCTATCGATGCAGTCAGCCGACGAGCAGTGTAGTTGTTATGGCATCAAATGTTATGATCAGCCAGAAATCTCGGTCATCTAGCCTTGCAAACGGGCAGAAAATCCTGCTATATCAACGTATGAAGTAGCAGCAAGATTATATCTCTGATGACTCGAGGCAAAAAGGTGCTGGCTCTTCAGTATCTGTTCAAGACTCTCTGAGCCGTACAGTCTACAGACAGATGTATGTACATACTCGTTAGCTGTTTCTGAACCCATAGGTATCGAGATGAGCATATGCATTGCGTGGCATAGCATTATTTCAGACGATTTACTTGATTTATTTAGTTATTTCAAGCTCTTCATGGCGCATTTGTACTATGTGTACTTCGTACTCCGTAGTCGATTCCTTGTAAATATACTCCGTACTACAACAGTTAAAGCGGCGGGCGCACTCCCGTCCCTGACTGGCCAGGCCTACCAACCCAAGCTCGCGGCAGGACCCACTTTATTGTGTAGTGACACAGGAACCCATCTGCTCAAACGGCAGCACCCCGCCATGCGCCCGTCCGTCTCACATCTGCCACAACCACCTAACCCGGCCACGGCCTCCCCTCCATGCACACGATACCTACCTCACTCAGATACCACGTGCTCTTGACGCCGGGCCGCACATAATTAACGCCCAGCTCGATTCGGTCATTAGACAGTGTTCCGGCGATTTACACACGCAGCTTCACCAACCGTAGCAGTACCTAGCAGCGCGCGACGGCCTGTCCCCTCACAATGGCGGCTGCCGACCCCTTCGATTCGGCTCTGTACGTATTCCACATCCCTGCGGCTCTGGCGGACTTCTCTTCTTTCCGATATCTGGGCAAATTGTCTAGTAGGGTGGCTGTCCGGCTCTCTGCCGTCAGAGATACCTGACAAGCTATGAGAAAGCTTCTTTGGTTGCTATGGCATTGACTTGAGCTACCGACCGAATGTTTACATATACACACTTCTACACTTATACACGTACCGCATGTTTACATATCACATATACACTTATATACATACACGCATGCGCTCATATACATAATATTCCCCCCACCTCTCCCGAGCTACATGGTCTACAAACCACCGAAAGGGCCAAGACCACATAAGCTGACCCTCACGCGCCATCTCTAGCGACCTTCTCCGCCGGCTGAACCCGAAACACACGTCCGCGCATCTGAACGCGCTGATCTCGCTCGCGCCCGACCTGACCGAGGACCTGCTCTCGTCCGTCGACCAGCCGCTGACCGTGCGCCGCTGCCGCCAGACCGGCCGCGACTACCTGCTCTGCGACTACAACCGGGACGGCGACAGCTACCGGTCGCCGTGGAGCAACGAGTTCGACCCGCCCCTCCAGGACGCCCCCGGCAGTGGCGGAGGTGGAGCAGGAGGAGATGACCAGGATAATGCCGCGGCTGCGGGATTGCCTACGGAGAAGGTCCGAAGAATGGAGATCCGCGCAAATGAGGCCTTCGATGTTTATCGGGAGCTGTATTACGAGGGCGGCGTTAGTAGTGTTTATTTTTGGAACCTGGACGACGGGTTCGCGGGCGTGGTGCTGTTGAAGAAAGGTGAGTTGAGTTAGGTCGATCGATCACACGCCCCGGCTCGCGAGAAGCCCAGGTCAGGTTACTAACGGAATCTACAAGTGGCCACACCAGGTACCAGCAGCGAAGGGACATGGGACTCGATCCACGTATTCGAGGCCATCGACCGGGGGCGGTCGACGCAGTACAACCTGACATCAACGGTGATCCTCTCCCTAGCGACGGCGAACACGAACACGAACGCAGGACTCGGGGATATGGACCTGTCGGGGAACATGACGCGGCAGATCGAGATCGAGCTAGCCGCCGAAAACGACGAGCAGCAGATCGCGAACATCGGGAAGCTCGTCGAGGACATGGAGCTCAAGATGCGCAATTTGTTACAAGAGGTGTATTTTGGCAAGGCGAAGGATGTGGTGGGGGATCTGAGGAGTGTGGGCAGCTTGAGTGAGAAGGGGAGGGAGAGGGAGGCGCAGAAGGATATTATTGGGAGTATGAGGCGATGAGAGGATCTGTGAGACTCTGAGCTAAGCTTAGGTGCTGTTCACTCGTCTCTAAGTGACCGCAAGGTGGACTAGACTAGAGAGAAGGTTGTGGTGGGTAATGCGGTGCAATACTTAGAGATCGTGTAGAGATACGAAAGCGAGAAAAATGTCGAGACATGATAACGTGGTATGGTCGTCCCGTAAAAGCAAAGCTGTTCATAGCTATCGATCGAACCACCCGTATGTTAGGCAGCTATCCTGTTCAGAACGCTGGACATTCAGGGGCAGGCGGGTAGTGCCCTGTCTTGTTCCGTGCTCGGCATTTTGAGCATCTCAGATAGGCAGCGAAGTGCGGAATTGAGTGGTTTGATTTTATTGATCGATGTTCGGGATGGATATCATGATAATAAATGGAGTCAATACTATGTATGTGTTCCTACCCAATTCTTTTATGAGGTCTATAAGTGAGTTGGTATTCCGGAATATGCCTCGTGCATTATAGCATTCGGGTTTTACGGCCTTGTAGACTTGGACGCTGGTATTCAGGATTTGCTTTCATTACTCCTGCTGGTGAAAAGGTATACTGGTAGGAGGGTAGGGGGTAAGAATGTATACCGGTAAAAGCGTAGAATTACTGCTTGGAATGCACTTGTCCCCGGGGTAAGCTATAGTATGAATGTCGGGGTGAGAGTGGAAGTATAGGAATTCCCTATCTACGTTGAGTCCAGGGCTAATACTCCAATACTATCGAGCATTGTACTACATAACTACATCGTCTACTTATGAATTGGGGGTGAAGAGTTGGTGTGAGAGATAAACGCAGCTCCAATCAGTCCCGATAATACATCAATAGTTGCTGTACACTTAGGTACCCAGGGAGAGAGAAGGCAGTAGAAGTGTGGAGATGGAGCTTTGGCCTGAAAATGCCGGGCTAGGTATGTTTTTTTCGGTGGACTCGATACTTGGGTTGGGGAATGGTGGTAAATAACTAGGTAAGCAATTAAGTAAACTAAGTATGTGCTGAGCGTGGTTGATTCTGTTTCGTTATGTAGGCTTGGTATTTGTAGTTTGCAATATTGGAATCTTGGTTGCCTGGTGTTAGGCAGCGGGTGTAATATGATTCCAAGGCATCTTCGATGGGAAGCGTGGCGTTGTATACGACTGGATTACGGTATATGTACTATGTTAGGTAGTCAATGTGCTGGCAAGGTCATTTCTATTTATTTCCGTGTTATGCGAGGCGCATAGTGGTTATATTTGTGCATGGAGGTGGATATCTTGCCTGTATGTATGCTGGTTGTCGTTGCGATGACGAGAATCATAGCACGGTGTGAGTTATTCATAGATTGGTGTGGATCTGGGGAAAGGCGACGGGCGATTCTATGGGTATGTATTTACATATGGATGTATATGAACATGGATGCGAGAAATTAAATTCAACTAGCTAGGGAAGATAGGCCTCCAGCGATTTAGTTGGTTGTTTGGCAATATTGACTTTCAAGATAGCAAGATAGATGATATAGATCATACGAGTTTCTGGCCTTTTCAGGGGCCTAGTCGCTGTGTCTAAGGTAGCTTGTCTGTCTCTTTGTGAAGATAGACTATTAGCGACTAATGTTTCTTTTTAGCGGTATAGTCATTCAGCAGCATACATAGGAGGGTCGCGGCCGCGAGGTCCTAGTACGGCCGTAGTTCAAAGTCAAAAGTCTGTACTGCCTTCCCAAGAATATCGAAGTCGGCCCTAACTATATCCTGAAATACGTTGTCTCGGAGTTGCTGCCGTCTTTGTAATGAGCACTCGTTCACGAATATGGTTTGATTCGCGTGTTTGCGTACATAGGGGAAGGTTCGTTGGCGCCCTCTTTGGGAAATAGGAGGCCTAAGAATTAATTGATTACCCTAGTGAGTCCTACCTATTCCCTACTGCTTAGGCTATGGGTTCTCTTCTCTGGACTGTATCCGGTGCTCGTATTCTGCGACTTTGGTCTCTCCGTGCACGTTCTTCTTGCATGCTTGTTATTCGCCTAATACGTCTCTTTGGGATTATAGTAGTGAGAGTGACCTGGACGGAGAGAATTGATGGTTCCGGGTGGGTTTAGTTGCACTGCCCGATCCCCCTGTCCTTTTGCTGTACGTCTTAGAGGTATAATCCAAACCAGATCGGTGTACATGGCTTAGATAGATGAGTCGATAGGGGAGCATTTTTCGATCCTATTTCTCTCTCCATGTAAGCACAAATTAGTCGTATCCCATGCGCCTCTCTGCTTCGTTCCCAACATTATATTCCTGCTTCATTATGGCCATGGTGTTCCCGGTCCTGCCCTGACCATGCCCTCGTTCGCTGCCATCAAATCCTACCTTTCTCTCTGCTACACACTCGCCAATACATGAGGCTCTGAGCCAGGGAATATTGGTATACGTGTCGTCGATCCGGTCTGGTCGGGTCTGGGGTCGAAATAGCTAACGTCACACCGACGTTTCTCTAGGGGGAGATAAAGAATTAATTATAGGAGTGTCTATCTCTCGCGAGCTCGGACATGTATCCAGGGCTCATGCCTGGACATATATGTACGAACTTCGTAATTGTGCCTCTGTTTCTGAATTTGGTAATATCTCGTCTGCCAATGTTTCCTTGGCCAAGCCACGTGTATGTATGTATGCATTATTGGATACGACTCTGTCCTCGGCCGGCCTATCTCCTCCACCTCCTTCGGACATACATGAAAAGCCGTCCCCGACACGTCCGGATATAGACACATTCTACCGATACTATCCACAGTAGTTTTGTAGCTGGCTAACCGTTCTGCAAATAAGCGCGGTAGGGTGGTAGGAAAATCGGTGAGACGAGGTGAGGCAGCCTTGTTTGTTTCTCGGTTGTGCTGGCTTCCGCTCGGGAGGTGTGTGCGGGTGGGTAATCGACTTGTCAGCGGCTTGCATGTTGAAGCATGGTATGGAAGAGGTGGTGTGGTTCTGGCTGTATCAGTCGTCTGCCCCTATCATTCTTCGGTGCATATATGTAATGTAATGCTGCCTGCATGCATGCATGAGAGGTGCAATGTAGGCGGTAGTATGTAGTCAGGGTCACTTAGTCATAGAAGCACGTAGACCTAATCTGGAAAGTCCTTACCGAGTCCTACTGGGCAATTAGACATAGTAAAAGATAATAGGTAGTTCATACTGCTAGCTTATGGGTTGGTCTGGGGTGTGTGGTAGAAACCCGGGGACAGGACGTCTATTGGCCTGACTCCGCTGGTATGGCTGCAGGTAAAGGATGGGTGTTTATAGTATAGGTATGTTTAGGAGGGATTCATAGGTTATTTGAAACCTCAGGGTCTCATGCAATTCGGAATGTTTCCCATTTTACTCGCCCCCCGGATATTGGTTTGAAATTAGAAACGCTGCTGTGCTACCTTGTGCGGCCTCATCTGTTGCATACTTAGTTACTCATAGAGAGTGCAAAGTATCCTCTTTGACTACCTGTTTTGGATTGAGGCCTCCTCCGCGCGTTGGCTTTGCTTCTCTTCTATCTACTTCCGGACTATTAAGTGCACTCCATCGTTTCCTATGAGTGATAGAGTAAAAGTCAGGTGGTGTTTCGAGTAATATAATGGATAGATACTTGCAGGTATGAACAAAGTTCTTTCGCCTGTGCTATAACAAGTAATTGCCGAAGGCGTCACTTCACGCGAGGCGTGATACGAGCGAATAAAAAGATAAATGAAAAAGAAATGTGTTCTTTTGTTATACGGCGGGCCCAGATCTCAGCTATAGAGTCTCAGCTCACAAAATCTCATCTTATCCGCACATCTATCCACATCTGTCGGTAGCGTCCCATGTAGTCGGATGCTTAACCTAGGTAGGTCAGTTAATGGCGATGCTGCCCAGGCAGCTGGGGCTGGACGTCGGTATTTGCTCATTTTGATTATTTATTTGTTCATTGTTGTGTATGTAAGCGTGTGTGAGTGATGCTTATTCTGGTCCGCGCTCCGCGGGTGGATTCGTGGTCTATTATCTCCTAACACCCCCTAGTCCACACCTACACAAGACTAACCTAGGTATGTAGCATCCATCTGAGGCCGCCCGTTTTGTGCCGGCGGGAGATCAACATTGTCAGACATACTAGCGAATTGCAACATAAATTTGCGGAAGGGAGATATGTATGTTTTATCTGTATGACCTACCTCCTTAAACAGTTGTTATTTTATATAATCCTCTCTCGGCTTCAGGGCAACAAACTAGGCCAGTGACAATTTTAAATATTCTTTTGAGATGAGAGCCGAAGGCCGGTTGAAGGCCAATCACTGTTTCCTGCCGTAAAGATAGGAAGATAAGCGTCCGACAATCTTGCTACGGTCACTATACAATGCAGCGCGAGGCAAACGGGATATTTCACCATGCGGAACGCCGGAATGGACCCGGCGAGAGAATGAGATCCATGGTATTATAAGATACCGAGTTGAACGTGTGCAAATATATTCGTATCTAGCGTAAATAGTGTAAGCAATAATCAAATGTCAGGCCGACTGGATCCGAACCCGACTTGTGAGTTGTCCTCTAACTGGCTAGTAATTATGGCTTACATTCCCTCTCGCAACATTGAACTTCCAGGCGGCTTCGTTACCAGTTATTTTTTAGAAGGGTTCGGCATGTTTTAGGCTTATTGTAAGGATGCACAAGGATGCAGATTATACATTACGTACGCTCCTCCCCAGACGTGTGACTCATTCTTTGATACCCTGCTTCTTGTAGCTGTTCTAACCGTATATTGTTCACGAAAGTACGCCCTCTTAGTTTGGATAGATAACATGAGTATCATCGACTGTTCCACACGTTCCCTTATGCCTCGAATATTAGACAGTGACAGAATTGTGTTCAGAAATATCTGGGTGAAGTTTAATAGCCATAGATTACATAAATCCTTAACGCCGTTTTGAAATAGGCTCTTTTTGTGACTCTCTTCCCTTTCCAAAAAAAAAATCTACTGGCATACAGAGACACTAAATTATTCTTTTCAGTTCACATGCTCGTTTACGCTGCAAGGGGAACTAGATGGTAGTAGCGTCGCGAGACTATCTTAGCGCAAATGTCAGAGACCCACTTAAACAAAATTTCCCATCTGGAGAAAAGACTAGACTAGGTAGGGGTCTAGCTAGGAAGAAGGAAATAATTGGGCCCCGTGGTGGGGCGGGTCGGTTCGTGTGGCTGCTGCATGGAAGGTTTCTAGAAGCTTTAGAAGCCTTCTGGATGCCGATCCCAGCCAGACATTCGCCATGTACCCCTGATCAGAACCCTGATTGGGCTTTGCAACACATCCTCCAAACAGCTGAACTCGTGAAACAGGTGGGGCAGTAACGAGATAAAATCAAAGTTAGACATTTGTATCAGAGTTACGTAGTTGAAAAATTATCTTATCGTTGTGTATGAATGTACTGGAGGAGAATTTTTTATTTCTTGAACAAAACATATATAAATAGTTCTGGTTTCTGAACGGTGGTACCCCTGGGATTAAATTCCCTAGATCAGAATTGGGATGGAATGTCTGCTACCTACCTACATATGTGCCTAGTTTAGTGGACGGTTTTGTTCGCATGGGGGAAAGGGAGGGAGGGGCCCGGTGGTCATCACGGTGAAGACGACGGATACGGGTGCCCAGTATATTGCGAGAATTTTCACGTCACGATGGACGCATTATTAATATTATTAATGATCGTAAATAGTAATGATAATATACAGGAGCAACAGTACTCCGTATGCAGCCTATAGATAGGCTGAGCCACACGTGCAATATCACTGTGACATTTGCGGTTTATCGCGCTGCACCATGATATAAACCTGGTCCTTCGGGTTTCTGGGGATGCAACATCTTATCAAATGAGTGCATGGGCTTGGTCGCATATTCGTACCGAGTAATAAGATATACCTAATTAAGATGACGCAAGCTTGGCGCAGACCGATATTGTGAGAGTGCCTTGGGAAAATCAGGGCGGATACCTACGTTTTGGCGAACCAATCCACATCAGGCAGATTAGCGTGACAATATTGCGTCTAGGTTTTGCCCAGGCACAAGACAACAACGAGCATCAAAAAAAAACGGAATGTGCCGACTAGATATTGCCTGGCCCTTGTGATTTAAAAAACGTTGTCGGTGATTGATGATGCTGTCACAATAGCACGGCCGCTATCGGATGCCTGTTGCTGCGGGCATCGTGAAGCAGATAGTGTAGAAGGCCTGGCCACTTAAGATCAGTGCTACCGGCATTGTCAAAAACGCCTCTTTGACAGGGTTAAGAAGGATAACGAGGCTGGATAGGGACTTATCTTTCTCTCTCCCGGGGCTCAAAGTAAGAGTCGGTAGCCTAGGATAAATGGAGAATATCTGTAGCATAGGTATACTACTGCTGTACTTTCACATACGAATCTACTGAAGAATGAGCATAATCGAACGAAGAAACAATGTTTGCCATGCATCAATCAGAAGTATTTCAATCATTGCTTGGAATTACCCATATCTATCCCGTCCTGTTAGCGGCGATCTAGATAGACAATTACCTCAGGCGTTCAATGCAAATGTATAATTTCCTATGTGGAAGCAGATGGCCTAACAGACAGTACGGCAGCACTGTCTTCGCAGGCGGGACGGAATCGAATTCATGATGATGATGAAAGGGCGATCCCTGCAGTGGTTCCTCGAAGGTGCACTTTGAGGTACACTAGTCCAGAAAACCAGGATTGTGATGCTGCAGGCAGAGCAAAGGGGGCCGCATATCCTTGCACAGGGATCATTGATCTGTCGTTCCAGAAAAGTTCCATTTGGGTTCGATATGGTGTTGTGCGCTTGTTATATTGAAATTTGAGTCTACTCACTTAACCTAACAAGTCATGATGCTGACAGCCTTAGCGAGGAGCAGGTACCTAGTCGACATATCACATTAGGATTCTTATTCCGTGAGCGAATATATGTATTCTCAGCAGCAATACATTCATAGCTGAAATTGCAGTACAGGACCACTTACGGCCGCACATACGAAAATAGAGAGGACGAGAAGCCCTAGGCGTATATATTGATGTATCTCAAAGTTTGTATTAGCGTACCTTGTGCTCGCTAATTAATTCTGAAACATATCATGCAGCTGAGATGCAGCGTAGAACTTGGATTTTTAATTAGGTAAGTAAGTGGTGTCGATGCTAATATCAATCCGTGGTGGAAGACATACAAGCCAGCTCCACCACGTTCTTCAAATCGACTGCACTACCTACACGTATGTATGCCAGACAAGGCCGATCGCTTAAGTGGACTAGGTATTCAAATAGCAATCTATCCATATGTATCTTATGTCTTCTGTGTAATTGCTTGGATTCTCTTTGCGTAGCATGCAGTAGGACGCTACACTAAGTGCACACTATCTAAAAGAGGGGCCGAGACCGAAAGTACCGTACCGTATATTATGGTGATGCCTGATTACCGTGTCGACAGAAATGCTATGCGTCGTCTTTCTGCGAGGCCGCAGATAGTCGTTTTATTTCATTATGCAGGTATAATTGCGATACCTCCCATATTCAGTATGCCTACTTGACTGTAGCTACATATCTCATGACTTTGTGAGTGTCTCCACATTCCCCTGAGAGCCGAGAGGAGATGTTCTGCCGTTGCACTTACACGGGACACAATGCTAAGTTCTGTCCCCCAATGAGGTACTTGATGATGCATACTGGGTAATTGCTCGTCTGTACACAACGTTATGACTCCCGCAATAAAACTTCAATGAAAAAAAATGCGCTGTATTATTACGTACACTTGTAACGGATGTTCAGTATGGGGTTAATATGTTGTTCTACCCATCTCAGCAGGGGTGGGTATGATCACATCTCCGAGAGCGTGCTGGGTGGCTAATTTACCTCCTAGATACATGACATAGCGTGACTAGACCGCTAGAGCCAAATTGGACTAACCGCAGTTAGAAACTGGAGCTCCAGTGTTACACTGTTACGCCTCTATCCCACCACCACCACTCTCCCCTACATATTTCTCCCTTTTCTGCGACCTGGTGGCAGCTTCTAATTATAAGGCGCATATGATGTACCTAGCCGGGTAGTAGCGTAGATAGCCAATGCTGCGTCGGCTGCGTCGACTGACTGCATGGTGCTTGTTTTCCCCGCTAATCCTTTCTGCATTATTTCGTCTTACCGGATGCCTACCCAGTCTAGTGTACGCTACTGGCAATCGTCTCTGTCTCATTCTCTACTTTTTCTCCTTACTCTTTAGGGCCAAGTGCCTCCGACGCTTCTCATCTCTCGACTCTCATCTCTCGCATCTTTCCCCCTCATCGTTAGCCTGGATCACTATCCCCAGGCCCAAGCCCAAGCCCTCTGCTGACGAGCAGCCCATTTTATATTACGCTGTTCTCGATCGACGCTTCGGAGACAACCCATCTTCCACACCGCGCCTCGGGAGCACGTAGCGTAATCTCTCATATTGAAATAATTTTTTTTTTCACCAGCCGTCACTGCAGGCAGACTACCAAGCAATCCTTCCCGTGCCGCCTTCTTGCCTCACCCGCCATCCACCATCCACCATTCCCCATTAGCCCGCCTCAGTCCGCGCCTCTGTGCAGTATAGATACCCAGGACAGAACCCAGGACCCAGAACCCAGAACCCAGGGGATGACCACGCCGCCTGCCTGCTTGCCTGCCTTTCCGCTATCCACGACAAGCCAGCGCTCGACACCTGCGGCCGACTGTGCGCCCTCTTGCTTGACTTGACGTAGGATTCTTCCGCCCAGCAAGACTGCCGAAATGAGCCAATATTAGTCTCGTATTACCACCCTATTTTCTCTTAAACAAATAAAACAGTACTCACTGTCCACTATCCGCTGCAACGCCTGTCTAATTCGAGGTGTCCATTCTGCCATCTATCTTTTCTCCATACATAATCGCGCGTTCTGCCCGCATCCGCGACCCCCGTCGTTTGACTTGGTAGAGCCTCATCCGGTGTCCTTCTGCTCCTCGCGTGCTCGTGCTCCAGCACACCCCCCTTTTGCACTCCCTGGCCCCAGAATTTGCTCCACGCGTTGCGCACTGGCTGTTTGAAGCCTTCGCTTTCCCGCAGTCACACAGATCGGTCGCGTCGCACTTGTCGCAATCACTATGGCTTCCGAAAAGCCGTCAGTGCTTATCATTGGCGGTCTGGGATATATTGGACGGTTCCTGGCCAAGCACATCCACGATAACGGCCTGGCATCCGAGCTGCGACTGGTCGACAAGGTCCTGCCCCAGCTAGCATGGCTGGCCCCCGAATTTGAGAGCGCCTGTTCGGCCGCCAATTTCATGCAAGCCGATGCCAGCAGAGCACGTAAGTCTTACCCCGAGAGCTCCCGCCATTTCTGGCACGCTACGTCTGGCTATAGTCTGACTGATACGCTTGGGCACTTGCGCAGCGTCCTTGGCCCGCATATTCGACAGGGCCGACGGCAAGCCGTGGGACTATGTTTTTAACTGCGGTGGTGAGACGAGATATTCACAGGAGGATGAAGTCTACAAAGTCCGATCTCTGGGCCTGTCACTAGCTGTCGGCGCGGAGGCGGCGAAACGGGGAGTCAAGTGCTTCGTGGAGCTAAGCACGGGTATGGTGTACAAGCCGAATTCATCACCCAGTAAAGAGGGCGACAAGCTCAAGCCGTGGAGCAAAATCGCTACGTACAAAGCGCAGGCAGAGGAGGAGCTGTCCAAGATTAGCGGGTGAGTCCTGACTCGGTGACACGACGGGTCTGTGTAAAACTACCTAAGTTGACTGACGGCCCGCTTGCGTAGACTGAACCTTGTTATTGTTCGGCTGCCCCACGTGTATGGCCCGTATGCGTCACAGTGGGTTGCAACCGCGCTCTGCCTGGCACGAGTATACCAGGCTCTCGACGAAGAGATGAAGTGGCTGTGGACAAAGGATTTGCGTACCAACACAGCCCATATCGATGATGTCACTCGCGCCCTATGGGCCGTTGCTTCGTGGTACGATTCCGGCAAGCCCAAATGGGATGCCAAGGCGATGGGAACCGTCCCGATATTTAACGTGGTCGACAAAGGTGTCACGACGCAGGGCACAATAGCGGGCATTATCGGTGAAGTATTTGGCATCAAATGGGAATTTCAGGGCCAGCTTCTGAGCAATTTTGCACGTCTGAACATGGACAGCGTAGTCGACGATGTCAACGATGACGTGCTTGGGCCTTGGGCCGATCTTCTCAACGATGCGGGTATCACGAGGCCCGGCCCTTTAACTCCTTTTATGGAAAAGGAGCTTCTTAAAGATACGGACCTCAGCATGGATGGTAGCCGGCTGGAGACAATTGTCGGCTTCGAGTATACGAAGCCAGCTATCACCAAAGAACTTGTTCTAGACGTGATCGACAGCTACAAGAAGATGAAATGGTGGCCATAACTGCAGATGCAGATATTGTCCACTGGATCGACAGGTGTACTCCTTGACGCCGCACTCGACCACCTTGAAGGGGGATATTGATGTTCTTGCGGGGTTTCCGAAGATGTTCTAACAAACGACTCAATGACTGACGGCCCACGGTTCCGCATCAAATAGACTTATGGCGGCTCTTCTTTCTTCATTAATCTGTTCCCTTCCGATATCATGTCCTGTTTTAATATTAGGGGTTTTCGCAGAAAACGGCGACGGTGTACGAATAGGATATCCTTTCATTTCCTCCCTCTTTGGCCTAACGCAACACATCACACTAACACATACTCGCACCCACGCTCATATCCTCGCATCCGTCCCCTCACAGGTCTAGCAGTTGGTGTTACGATGGAGCGGTCCGACGCGGGTCTCCGGCTAGACATAGGAGATCCGCCTTGCCCTTTCTAATTAACGAGACAATCTTCATATTTAATAAACTATGGTGGAGCTATTTATACTACGTTCACCTAATGATGATCATGCGGAGTTGCTCATGCGATGTCCTCATGAACTTATCTCCGTCCCGAATCTTTATACACTTTTATCTGTTTTCTTGTGTTTTGTTGAGTGACCATTGACCAAGCAAGAAGCTCACCACCATTATACAAAGGTAACTATGAGGCGAGCATGTACTAGA
Source organism: Nemania sp. FL0916 (assembly GCA_022578715.1). Classification (NCBI taxonomy): domain Eukaryota; kingdom Fungi; phylum Ascomycota; class Sordariomycetes; order Xylariales; family Xylariaceae; genus Nemania; species Nemania sp. FL0916. The sequence continues at coordinate 140,527 of MU390258.1, read as the reverse complement.
TAAACATTGCCGTTGTATTCGAAGTTGGCTTTTAGCGGCCGGAAAAAGATGCCATGTAAGTCTGACCTGCACGCACCACAAAAGCTTACCTCACAGAGTCACTAATTTATTCCAGCAGCAGACTCCAAGATACCTTCCTTGAAATTGTGTCTTTCTTTTGCTTATTATTATACTACATTGAGAACCCCTATCACCAGCAGCGTGAATGAACAATATTTAATTCATACACCGTCTTGCCATTTCCAGTGTTTGTGCTGTACGTACCTCGGCCCAGTGCAGGTTTTGGCGGGTTGGGCTATTTTTAGAACGGGCCTAGGCTCGCCCCCGCATTTCGCTGGGTTGCACCTGCTCGCGATTGGCGGTAAGGTCCGTTACACTGACCTGCACTGAGCCAAGAACAAGCTAACCCCTCATGCGTGTGACGACAGAGTGCAGGGGCGGAAGGGGCGGGGAAGGGCGATGATCGTCCCCCAACGACCTCGGCCTGTTGATGCTCAACGTTTTTTTATTGCTCATGTAATTCTGCTGATGTACAGAAGCTACGTATATTGTCTACTCCATAAGCTGTGCATGTAATTTGTGTAAGTAGTATTACTACTCTTAGGCTCACACTACGTCGCTACGGGTTGTGCATATGATGCAGGTGCGGGACCGAATGCCGGAATCACATTAGGTAAGGAGAGAAATAGCTTCGGTTAGATTTTGGCTTGTGATTGCAGCAGCACCTTCCCTTAGTACCTCTTAAGCACCTCTCTAGGTTCGGTCTGCACCTTTAAGGTGTTCTTGGTTGGTAGGTAATTCGTCTCACCTGCTTTACATACCACATTATAGGTTAGCTGCGTCTTACTTGACTTGGCTTGACTTACCGACACAAGGTTCAATTGTTGGCGGTTGCGTTTCACAACTTCTCTCACATTGTCTCACTTGCCCGGCCCTGTTTGCTCAATCCTTACGCATTCTAATTAAACTGGTCCGCTTCTTCTGCTTTCCCCGCTCGTGGCCATCGCAATTGTCATATCTGAAACTTTCGTTGGACGACATCCTCAATCTATCTGACTTGCGGCAACATAACAACGATACGATACCTTGCGGCCTTGACCAGCTACTCCCTACCACGCCGCACTTGATAAATCACCAACAGAGAAATTAGATCTAAATAAAGAAACACGCAACAGACACGTGCAATGGCGGCCCCAGCTTCGAAGACGACTGCTGATTTGAGCGGGAAATGGACTCTGGTATGTCACCTCACCCTCAGCTTATGCTTTCTATTTTTATATCCTGGACCCATGAAGAGGCCAAACTCGGTACCGGCCTCATGCGAGGCCAATTGATTGAGCTTGGTTGAGAGGAGAGAGGGCAGGCTGTGAGAAGCACTGACGAGCTCTCTACTCACCTGAGCTTGAAACCTCTCTATCTCTCTCTCCTTGCACATCAATCTTTCCTCACCTTATTTCCACACAACCACATACACTTCCTCTGTTCTTCCTTTTACTCAGCAAAACCCTCCATCTTTCTTCTCCCTTCCTTCTAACCCGTAGACCAGAATAAAACCCTCTCAGACCCTACCGACCCAGCCCTCGCGCTGCAGGGCATCGGCTGGCTGGTCCGCAAGGGCATCGGCGCGGCGACGATCACGATCACGGTGAAGCAGACGCGGAACGCCGACGGCGCGGCGCGCATCGACATCGACCAGTCGGCCAGCGGGCTCAGCAGCACGCACGAGGCGCGCGTGCTCACGTGGACCGAGCGCGAGCACAAGGACTGGCTGTTCGGTAAGGTGCGCGGCCGGTCCAAGTTCATCTCGCTCGCCGATCTCAATGCGTTGATCGCCCCTGGCGGCGAGGCGCGCACCGAAGGCTGGGTCGACGACTCGGGATTCCTGGCCCAGGACTGGCTTACAGGCGATGAGGAGGGCGATGCCGGGCTGGTGATCAGCCATGTTGCGGCCGAGGCGGGCTGGTTCGCCACGCAGATCTGGGGGTTCCAGGATGTGGGCGGTGAGAGACGACATGTGCGGAATGTCACGGTGTCGAAGGGGGAGACGTATATTAATTTCAAGATGATTTATGACTTTGTGTCTGAGTCTACTGAGTAAGCTGGGCTTGGGAAGAAACGAAGAAACGCAGCCGAAGACAAAACTAGACATACAGATGGACAATCATCGTTAAAGGAGGAAAGCAAGGCATAGCAGAGAAGAGCAGAGCAAGCAAAGAGGGGAGACAAAACGTGTGCATTAAATTTGTGTAGAGCCTAAGCCGCGAGCATTCAACAGGCTGAGTTAGAGTGGTCATACAATAGACGTCTATCTGGACCCAGTACGTTCAAGAATGAGCCAGAGTATTTGAAACAGAGCGTGACATCATCTTTTTTTGAATGTGTGTATTCTTTTTTCTCTCCTGAATTGGAGGGCACAAGACATTGAGCTACCTAGATTGTGTGTGTAGCTAGCTAGACAAGAACTGAAGTTCTCAGAAACATTGGCGCGAATTCGTCAATTTCCAGCCAGCGCAGGACGTGTTGAAAGTCCAATCCGGCTCATGATTATCCTATGGCGCCCTAACCAACCAGAAAAACATCGCAAATGTGTCCAGTACAGCCGTATTCTATGTGTAAAGCAGTAGTACCAATCTGTGACCGTGGCCCTCCGACAACGCCGTTCATGTGGTTGAATACAACATCATCCATCTCAAATGGTTTCTTTCCTTCAGATCGCGGTCTGCTCCGCCATCAGCCGGACATATTTCCGTCCCGCACAGGTTTCGCTTCGGAAGTTGTCACACAGACAATTGCAATATCCGACCCAACTCAGACCGGTCTCCGCTTCACAAACTCCTCCAAATCCGCCTTCGTCGCAACCCCCAGCACAAACCGGCGATCTTCATCAGTAACGACCGCAAACTCCTGCTTCTGCCCGAACGAGTCCCCCACGCCCTCGAAGAAGGCCTCGAGCTCCTCGAGCGGCGTCTCCAGCGTGATGACCGTGTACCGTCTGCCCTTGCGCTGGAACCGCACCATGGCGCGCGATAAAGGGTCTTCGGGCTTCACGGCACCTGAATCTAGCTGTGCTTGTAACGCCGGGATCGCGATGTACCCGACTAGACCGCGGGTTTCGGAATCTACGATGGTTAGGTGCGTGTATTCCCGCTCGAAGGCAGATACGAGCGCTAGGGAGATCGGGTCCGTGGGGTTCAGGGATAGGGCTGCGGGCGGTTCGAGGTCTTGGACTGTGGCCTGGTGATGTAGATGAACCATTAGCAAAGCTGTTTCTATGTATGTGAGGTTTTGGGTATGAATGTGTCCGGTATGGAGATGTGGCAGCCAGCTTGCTTACCCCTCGATACCGCGCCGACCACTTGGAGACGAAGGGCCGGCTGGATACCGGCGACGGTCCGATGTGTACGGAATTCTGCATGGCCTGCGCCATAGTATCGGAGCGCGATGGATTTGTGAGGTACGGGATCGGAGCGGCTGATCAATCTGTTCGGGTGGAGGTCGGGTCGGCACAGTCAGCCCTACAGAGGCGATGATACTGTCGATCAGGCGCGAGGAGGCGAAGAACTCTTTCTGCTTTCGGCTAGACTAGATATCTGTCAATCGCGGCTCGTGCAAAGTCAATCGTACGCGAGTTCGTGATCGTGCTGTCGTGGCCTTATGCTAGATGGATATGGTGGCTTTTGAGGTAGTTTTTTTTGTAGTGTAGATGGTGAGGTTTGCTACCATGTCTACCGAGAAAATAGGTGAGGCTGTTACGTAGGTTACATAGCTGCCGTTGCCTGTCAATTACGGCTGTAACCGTAGCACGGGCAGTTGCCCGCTACCCAATTTATCTGCAAGTCCTCGAAGGTGGAGAAATCTTAAATTCCTCCCTCTTTCTCCCCAGCAAGCCACCGCCATTGCGGGCTGACGCGAGACAATTCAGCAACGCTAGAAAATAACCCGTCATTCGAATTCTAGTAATCCTAGAAATACCGCAGTCGAATATCTAACCTAGCAGCTCGGAATCATTAAAATTAAAAGTAGGAAGCCATTTCGAAGATATTTATGCCAAGAGCACATGATAGCTTTGGACTAACTCCATCTCGGAAACGGACTGTTTTTACAGGTAGCGCAGCAGTGAGCTGCGGGCCAATGGGAGCGCAGGAAATGCGAAGTGACCAGTCCTAAGCCTTATAACCCAGGTGGTGGGGCCTCTGGAGGATGGACTTAGATAAGAGCTCTAATTACTGGAGTGATATAGCTGCCCCACCGACGTCATGTACTTCGAAAGTCGTCTTATACGAGTTACTTCGAGGGATCAATTCAAGTTGTTAATGCGATGGCAGGAACTGGAAAAACATTATAGTGATAATATATTGTCTCCAGATGTAGTTAACAGAGTATCATTGAAATTGCCAAAGAGTGAAATCAATATCTAGGCCATCACTCTGTTGGCGGGTTTAAGCTCCGGAAAAGCCGGGGTCTATCCTCTGACTTGACGCCGATTCGAGGCGCTGCCCGCCGCCTGGCCCCTCGCTTCCTGACCAGTTGACCGTAGGGTAGCAGCGAGATACATACATACTACATACCTGGCCTGCCTGACCTTACCTTACCTGACCGTGAATTTCTGGATCATGGGCCCGGGTTAGCTAATTCTCCCTTTCACTCTTAAAGCCCTTTCCTACCCCTTTGTTTTTCTCGTCGGGCTCAGCTACTCGCATTATCTATTGTAATCCAACTTTGCTCTCCTCTGCGCTCGGCTACAGATTGGGTGCCGATAGTTGTGAATGTGATAATCTCGGACATCGTACCGTATGTTCTCCATTCGAATCTGTGCCAGGCCTCGCCTCCGCATCTCTGTTCTGCGAGCAATTGACCAATAACACACCACAAGGTCCGAGCTAATAACTAACAACGGACAAACACATAGATCCAAATTCGCGACTGAGATGCCCTCCTTATTCCCCTCCTTTTCCGCGCTCCAGCAGACTTTCGGGCCGCTGGGGTCGCGTGTCCCGTCCCCATCCGAGCGGCAGCAAGATGGAGCCCGGCCGAATACAACGACAACGACGCCACTAAGGATGGCGGCGAAGCCGCATTCGGGCTTCTCCGGCGTCGCGTACTCCGTCATCGACGACAAGAAGAACAAGCTCAGCGCCGAGGCCCAGAAGGAGTTCGACAAGGCGAGCAGCGCCGTGCGGGCCAAGACCGGCCAGATCGAGCTCTACTCGCCCGGCTTCTACGCTGCTGCAACGTTTGGTGGGCTCTTGGCTTGTGTAAGTGCTCTTTTACGCGACGATTGTAGATGGTTTGCGTATAATTTAATTTGCGGAAGAGGGGCCCCCGATGCGAAATTGTTTTGTTAATAATGATATGTAGGGTCTTACACACACGGCCGTCACTCCGCTTGATCTTGTCAAATGTCGTCGCCAGGTGGATTCGAAGCTGTACAAGGGGAATTTCCAGGCCTGGGGCATGATCTATCGCCAGGAAGGCATCAGAGGCATCTTCACCGGATGGGGGCCGACATTTATTGGCTATTCGGCACAGGGAGCGTTCAAGGTGAGAAGCTGTCACCAAGCTGGGGAAACTGTCCAATAATTGTCTGTTCGACTAACGTATATCAACTACGTGTAGTATGGATGGTATGAGTACTTCAAGAAGACGTATTCGGATCTCGCAGGTCCGGAGAACGCCTACAAGTACAAGACACTGCTTTACCTCTCAGCCTCCGCCTCGGCCGAGTTCTTGGCCGATATTGCCCTATGTCCCTTCGAATCAGTTAAAGTCCGGATGCAAACTTCTATCCCGTCACCTTATACTGGCATGATGGACGGATTGAGAAAGATCACGGCAGCTGAAGGCGTCGGTGGTCTCTACAAGGGTCTTTATCCTCTGTGGGGACGCCAGATTCCCTATACAATGGTAAGTGACTACTGGTATAAGTTTCAAGGACTGCCACCTTCAATATAGAGGTTCAGCGTGTACCAAGAACTGCAGACTCAGCAATTGCCTTGAGCGACGAATCGGTATTCCAAACGAGGCTAACCTTTCATTGGCATTAGATGAAATTCGCCTCCTTCGAGACTATTGTTGAGATGATCTACAACCGTCTACCAGGCGAGAAGACCGATTATGGCAAGGTCACACAGACTGCTGTTTCTTTCACTGGTGGCTACATTGCAGGTATCCTCTGCGCCATTGTATCGCACCCGGCAGATGTGCTCGTCAGCAAGCTGAACGCGAACCGGAAGCCCGGCGAGGCATTCGGTGCTGCCGTGGCACGAAACTACAAAGATACCGGATTCATGGGCCTATGGAATGGCTTACCCGTGAGAATCGTCATGATTGGCACACTTACCGGTCTGCAATGGATGATCTACGTAAGTACCAAGACGATTGCTGTCGCCTCGCGCATCTGCTGACAAAGGACTAGGATTCGTTCAAGATTTTCATGGGTTTCCCGACTACAGGTGGCGCGGCGCCTCCTGAGGAGAAGAAGTGAGTGGATAGGCGGACAGGTCATTCATAATGCGTATAACATCGTGTGTGCCGTGATTGTAATTGTACCGGTTGTCGTAAAGTAGGACGTAAAGTCAGTTCATTAGTAGGACTTGTTAGTAACAGGTATGACATGGAAGAGAATAAGTGGATGGGGATACCAGTCGCCGTGGGCTTTATTTTGTTTTCTGTTCTTGTTTGTCGAGAGTAGCAATCAAATCGGGTTTGGCATTTTGTCCGTCCAAGGAAGGTGAGAATCGTGATACGGCCGCAAACCAAAAGTCATATTGCTCGGTCGTAGCCAAAGCCGGTTGAAATTGACACATTTCAGGAGCTCAGATACTTGATCCGAGAAGAGGTGCCCGAGTTGACAGTAAGCGCGATATATCTGCTGCCTTGATCCAGTGCCAAAATCGAGTCTATAACTGTGGTACCGGATGAGAAGATTGTGCTATAGGTTGGGGCGTATCTTCGCTTGTCCTTCAGAAGCTATTAGTCCGGTGCTGAATTCGACACGCTGTGCGTGTACTAAGACCGTTTTCTATCTTGTAGTCGTTGAGGTGCATGCTGGTCTTGTAGTTTGCGTATCCTCCAACGATGGTAGGGCTTCGGATTTCTTGAGGGTGTGATCACTGGCCAATCAGACAAGGACGAAGATGAAGCAGTAAGATTAGATGAGACACATTAACATAGTACTGCGTCCGCGAATTTGATGTGCCGAAATGTCGTACGTACAGATATCCGGCGGTAAGGCGCGGCTTTGGGGGCCTTTTAATTAGTATACTAGTGGATGGCAGCGTCGTGCTAGATCGCACGGCAGCTGATTTTCTAACGGCGATCTCCTATTGTTAGACGGGCGGTCTCTGCGGCTATTGGCTGCTGACGAGAGGCTGGTGCGCTATTAGTATTTACCCCTCCAAATCCTTGCTGTCGTCATTGTACATCACCCATGTGGCTGGGGATGGGTCTAGGATGGTTGCTGGATGGGTGCACCGGGCGCCGCTCTTGTTGGCTGGAGTGAGAGAGAAGGCGGCGCTACCTCGGTTCCGCCATGTCATCGAGTGGTATATCATCGCTTGGCGGGGTTGTTGATTTTGTTGTCTGGCTGCCTACTAACCCGTCGGTTTGGAGACATGGGGACTGGCAGTCTTGGTTGCATCTTGGCTATTGCTTGATTCCGGATTGTTGCACGTTCTGCCGTTTGTGACGATGTTGGGTGTGAAATTGTAGCATTTGTAAACCACTTGGGCTTAGTGGAAGTCTTGGCTGGAGTACAGCAGTGTAGAGTAGGGTCAAACTTGACGGCTTGGCCGGATCTCTTGCTGGTGGCCGTACATGCCGAATTTTGAGCATGTACGTATGCGGTGTCATGTCTCACAGCATCCCACTTGTCTCGCCTTTTTGTCAGCTTATCGATTGCTCCATGCGCATAGTTCGTGCCTTCTTTGCCGAGGTGGCGTCGGGGTGGTGTCGGGATTGAATTAAACTTAAAGTCCGAAAAAGACGATGTCTTAAGCCGCCGTCGCGATAGAGAACGCCGAACTACTGGAGATAACTCATCGGGTCAAGAGGGTTACATGCAGGGGACAAAAGCTGGCTCGGATTCCGGGAGGAGCTCGGCATCGTAATTCGCTGGGTACTGCCGAGCCTCCAACGTCTGGTATAACTGCCTACGATATATGTGAGGCAGGTAACCGCAGGCTGGACCGCAAATGACGACAGAGTGGTACATATGGTATCCGTCGTGTTGGGACCGATTGTTCCGTTGCATCACCTACTTGTTTCAGCCTAGGACAAGTCTTGCTCACTGGTCGGCTACGGCGATGCATGACGTGACAGGTGGGAGGCATGGCAAGTGGATCTATCTGACAATAAACATCATGAGATAGATAGGTGGTAGGCAGGGCTATTCGATGTGCCGCCATTGGTCGATAGTATACAAACATTCCCCATTGGCAACGCCGGGCATAAAGTTAGGTAGGCATTGTGTGTGGTAGCTTGGTAGGACTAGATCGTGAGACTAAGGCGGCAGGTAGGTATTGTTAAGTAGGGGTAAGTGGTGGTTTGCAGAGACAGCAGCTTCCAGATTAGCCGGCTTTGAATTTGTATCTTGGGGCCGAGAACACCCGCAGGTGATACAAAACGCTCGCTGCGTGTTGGGGACAGCACCACGGCCACTACATCGTAACTGTAAAAATTGATTACTTCGTACAGAGTGCACTAGCGCAAATACAGTTTATATGTTCGTATGTATCTAGACGGCTGGCACGTCGCTGAGATGCTGTAAAGCGGCTTAGACGTCGGTATCGTCTAACGGACCAGACTTCCTTTTTCAGATAGGTCGGCCGCTCCTCACAGCTATCTCGGAACCGGACACTTGGGAAACAACTTGCAAGTTGCAAATACTGTGGCTTTGTAAGTAATCGCGGTGGGCGCCCAAACAAGCGCAACGAGACACCTGCCAGTCACAAGACTGACACATGACTGACAAGCCGCAATGAGAAAGCAAAATTGCCCAAGGAACAAAAAGAGTGGCACTAAGGAAGCAAGAGAGATCCGATGACACGCACAGCGCTAAGTTTGAGTTTGATCGTGCAGGTGTCGGGAGAGCCAAGGACGAAGAGCGGTCCTACGACGGGAGGAGGGTTGGTTGGTGCAGTTATATGCGGATGAATTCGATTCAGTTTTGATCCGTTCTCACTGCTTAGATCAACTGGCCCCTCGGTGGGCGAAGGAGGAGTGACAAGCCTAGGCGTGATTGGACGATCTGGAGTGGTGCTTGATTCATGAGCGCACTCAGGGCGGACGGTTGAGATGCTGCCAAGAGAGGTGGCCAATAGTCTGCGTGCTAGGCTAGGCTACCCCGTCTTTTAAGTCATTCTTCCAGGGACACGCGTGCGCTATCCAGGCTACCCAGGCTACTTTTCCTAGGCTATCTTGAACCCCCTGGCCTAATAGACACTAGCTCTAGCCGCCCTACTGCATGGAAACCAGCGCCCCTGCTGTGGAAGACCGCGGCCGCACGCAACTGCACGGCCTGAGTAACGCTGCACAAGGACTGCACAGGGACCGTACAGCTCTGTATTGCTCTATCTCAGCACGAGGACCTCACTGCGACTCGTGGCCTAGCGGCGTCTTACTGGTGCGCTAGCCCCCTCTACCTACCTGTCTTGGAGTTGCGGGCATGCGAACCGACAGGCCGGCGGGTCTTTTAGGTACATACAAGAGGGCATGGTCTCGAATCCTTTCAGCGACCCCGGACTCCCGTCTACAGCAGCACTGCAACATCATTGCGACCAACTTTGTTTCTCCATCCCTCGTCTTTCTCTTCCCTGGCTTATGGTGCGCATTGCGACCAGTTTCTTGAACTTGTACTCGGTACCCCTTTTGTCATCGTCACGAATACCGTTATTCCCGAGCGTGTACTCGTGTCTGGCTCAATTGAAGCGGCATAAAGATAGACCGCCAGCCTGCAACACCATCGCCGCTCCCACTAATACGTACACACGCACACGGATCTCGGCAGCACTTCTCGCTTTCTAGCTGACCCCTACCTCGGTCGCCGAGTCTGAAGCACGAGACCTAGAGTGATTTCGCCTCGCCGACTATCATCATCCGGTATTGCGTTGATTCCAAGGCGCTGTCGGCGTCTGTATACTACCTATAGCGGCTTCAATATTGTACTGCGCCGGTCCGGAATAACAAGAAATACTCTTTTTCGGATGTCGAGACCTGACGATACTTCTCGCCTCTGCTGACTCCTAAGCCGCGCGCCTTGACGCTGGCCCCCAAACGTCCCTAGCACTTTTTCTGACCGCGCCAGCGCGCAAGAAGAGTCACGATGGCGAGCTTTCTGAACAAATGGAAGCCTACTGCGGCGGTATGTCTCGAGGCTTTCGTCTCCTTTGGCACCAAGTTCTCTCCAATTTCCCCTCCAAGTCACTCTCAGTGTGTACTTAGCATCTCGCGTTGGACGTGTCTGGTGCTCTAGTGCTAACATGCATGCCTATCGCAGTCTTTGAACCCCTCAGCGAAAGATGGCGTCAAGAAAAAGGAAGAGCCTGCGCCCGAGATGACACCTTTGGAGAAGATGCTCCAAAATGCGGGCTCGCTTCGGCCGGATGGGAGCGACAAGTTCTTCGGCATGGAGAATGTGAGTTTCTGAGCATGTCCATACGGATTGTATCTCTGCTAACAATGCCCTATTCTTTTAGTTTGGCAACACTTGGTATACCATCTCAACTTGATTGCTACGGAGCTGCTGCTAATGTGACTCTAGCTATTGTAACTCAATCGTCCAAGCTCTCTTCTACACGACTGCTTTTCGAGACCAAGTCCTAAATTTTCCACCTCTATCGCCCTTGGACACGCCGAACGGAAGCCGGCCTAGGGTAAACGTGCAGATCAGAGCGCCGAACGCGAACGGCAACGGCCAAACAGATGCGAATGGTAAAAAGGGTCCCAACGACAAAAAACCGCCGACATCTGGGCCTCCTCAACCGGGGCAGCCCATCCGGCCTGAAGATAAACCGGATACTCCCGAGTATAAGAAAAAGCAGGCCATGTTGAAAGGACCTATTCTGGAGCTGGCGCAAGAGAGCAGGAATACCTACGGTATGGAAGAGTGCACGTTTACGGGCTTAAGAGACATATTTATGGCGCTGGTGGAAAGTAATACTCGCACCGGCGTTCTCAGCCCGCAACGGTTTCTTGAAATCTTCAAGCGCGACAACGAGATGTTTCGAAATTCTATGCACCAGGACGCGCATGAATTCTATGGCTTAGTACTCAACGACGTCATTGCTAATGTAGAGAGCACCGCACAACGGCTCCTCAGTTGCGAGGGAGAACATGCCCCGGATGGAATGACGGAATCCCTCAGATCGGCACTAAGCGCAGTAGCCAAGACTACCGTTAACGGAACAAATTCGCCCGGCACCGGCTGGGTACATGACATCTTCGAGGGTCTTTTAACATCCGAAACGAGATGTCTAACCTGTGAGACAACCTCCCAGAGAGACGAGACATTTCTAGATTTGTCGATTGATTTAGAAGAGCATACCTCCGTCACGTCTTGTCTTCAGAAGTTCTCGGCCGAAGAGATGCTCTGCGAGAGGAACAAATTCCACTGCGATCATTGTGGCGGCCTTCAAGAGGCCGAAAAGCGGATGAAGGTCAAGCGGCTACCCAAGGTGCTAGCCCTTCATTTAAAACGGTTCAAGTACACAGAGGATTATAGCCGACTACAGAAACTCTTCCATCGCGTTGTTTATCCCTACCAGCTCCGGATGTTCAACACAACAGAAGACGCTGCGGACCCTGACCGTTTATACGAATTGTATGCCGTGGTTATTCACATCGGCGGAAATGCTTACCATGGACATTACGTGTCGGTTATCAAAACCGAAGACCGAGGTTGGCTGCTATTTGACGATGAAATGGTAGAGCCTGTCGACAAACACTACGTCCGCAACTTCTTTGGTGATAAACCAGGGATGGCTTGTGCATACGTTCTCTTCTACCAAGAAACTACATTCGAAAAGGTTCGAGCGGAGCAAGAGGCGGAAGGTTTAGAAGAAGTGAGGATAGTCAGTGAAAAGGCGGACGTCGCGCAAGAGAGCAGGCAGCCGAACGGAAACAGTAACGGGTTGTCCAAGCAAACAACGCTTCCGCAACGGCCTGCCGACGGCCAAGACGAACTCCCTACGTCTGATCCACCTGCTTCTGCTACGGTACCACCACTTATTCGTAGTCAATCGAACCCGATACCCGTGCCTCCAACACCTGTGGATGATAAGCCCATCGTCTCGATACCTAGGACTAATACGGTCAAGTCGTCGAGAGAAAGTAAGAAGGAAGCGAAGGCGCAAGAAAAGGCACGAAAGCAGGCCGAGAAACAAGCCGAAAAGGATGATTGGAAGGCCAAGCGAAAACAACGTGAAGACACATTTACTCGAATACGAGAAGCTCGAAAGGTAGAAGAAGCCGAACTAAAGAAGGCGCTCGAAGAGAGCAAAAAGTCGGCGGCCGAAGAAAAAGAGAGACAGGACGAGGCACACGATACTGTGCCTGCCCTGGCCAGCGCCAATAGGGACAGCAAATCTATGTCGCGGAAGAGTTTCGGATTCCTCAAGGGAAAGAGGGACAGCATCGAGGCCTCGGATGGTAGTCAAAACGGCAGCCATAATAGTGAGAGCACAACGCAAGCGCAGGCCCCGGAAAAGTCCGAGCCCTTCAAGCTCCGGAAGAGCTTCAGCTTCGGGTTACGGCGCAAGAAAAGCACCAAATTCCCCTAGGGCCTGCAGGCTGATGATCTGTTTACACGTTTGGCATGCGTTCATTATTCGCACTGTTGGCATTTTCGGGAGTCTAGGGATGAAATGGATGGATGATTGGATGGATTTGGTCTACCTATCTATCTAGGTTACAACAACAGGACCTCCAATTCCGAATCATTTTGCGGAAAGAGTAGAGAAGAAACAGCAAAGAGCGCGCGCGCGCGCGCGCGAATTTCTAAATAATGAAACAAACCGGATTGGCCGGTTGGTCTAGTTGAATGAGGAAATGAAGTGAGATCTGGATTAAACTAGCGTGATATTTCTATCTTGAAAGACTTGTCCACAGCGATGTTTGGGGGGGACTAAACATGGAAATGCGTGGTCGGCTGTCTCGCTAGACGATATCACTGCCAGGTAACAACCAAAATACAAAATAATTGACCGGTACAAGGCATTTGGCATTATGGAGATCTGCAGACGCGCATACATAGGGTGAGCACGGATTTCTATATAGTTGATCTACAGTATATGTTGGTTGGTAGGTAAGGGGTGATGCCCAAGTCTCGCTTACATTGCGAATTGCCGCGCCAAACGCTTGCCACTAGAATCTGAAGCGGCCTGGCTATATCTAGATATCTATCGCTCGCGCCGCCTCCGTCCTGCACCCTTCGCCCCCTTGAAGCCATGAGCACGGCATGCCATGTCTGGCGGCATATTGCGCCTTATAAAATGACTCCGGAAGATGCCGCCCCGATATCTGAGAGAGCCAGGGATATGACAACGCCGCCTCGCTATGGATTTTGGTTCCTCGACTCCGTGTTGATTGCTTGGTTCGTCCGCTCATTTGTTTATTCGTCTTTAGGCGATTCTGCGCTCGTAGTAGTAGTAGTAGCAGTTCGTCGCTTATCTTATCCGAGCACCAGTTCGTAGATTATTATTAACGTGTTCGTTAATATTAGGGGTACTAAATTTCGAATTATCCGTTAGCGTATCGTCCCTCCATTTCCGATATTGTCTCCCACTTCTTCCCCCCTCTCCTCTCTCTTCGAATGGATGGGACAACGACGTACTCCTCATCAGCGTCCGTACGCTCGCAATCAGGTTGATGGCTTTCGCCCGCACGCTCTGGGTGTCTGGACCTGTGCCGAAGGCCGGATCGTACGAGGCCGAGGAGAAATTTACTGGACGCGCGGGAGCTGGTTAGCTGGGCTGCCTGTTGCCTGGGAAGCATAATACCCGGTTGAGGGTCAAAGCGAGACATGGCGGATCGACGTACTGCGAGCTAGGAACCGGTCCTCGGACAGAATGGCGAGTGCGTTGGTCAGTAGGACCAGCACTGAAGCAGACGATGAAGAGTATTAGTGACTGAGCTGGTGAGAGCGGTTTGATGGAGGACTGGTTTGATGATGAACGTACCGTAGATGAGGTTTCCGATGAGCATCATCTTGGCGGCGCGTGGTCTCGCGGCACGCGCGAGAGAGGTCTATTTGTATATATGATGCGATGCGATGCGCTTGCAATGGTTGGCCGTGTTGTGGGACCTTGTCGTCGGTGGTTGGTTGTGAGGATGCGGATTGGGTATGTAAGTTTAAGTATCTCTTTGCGATTCAGCGACTGCTGGCTGGGACGTTGTTTTAATTGATGATGTTGCCAGCTCGCGCTGGGCACAGGCCAGGTGTCAACGGGCGCTGTGCAGGGAATGATAGTGTAGAGCCAGCCAATCAGGCTTTAGCATGTGCATGACAAGCTTTCCAGATACGCATGCTTCGTAGTGGACACTCTTAGCTCTAAGCTTACCTATTGCACTTCTTACACCTTTGACTTGAAACTTGTCATGGCTTTACGCAGCAATGCGATGCCATGAGTATACTACATCAGGTTCTCCGTACTATACCACTCTTTTAATTTGTTAAATTGAGATCGAACATATTGGCAATAAAATTTAGTTGCGCAGGGTGGCCATCGGCCTTCACCGACGCCAAAATAAGGGCCACCACCGGTAAGAAGCAGATGCCAAAACTCAACATTTTTTTTTTTCAAAGCTATCACTAAGTCGATATAGTTATGGATACTCTCTTATCGGCAATGATTCCTACTCTGGTCGTACTACACTTAGTTGTAGCTCCCTATACCAAAGTAGAGGAATCATTCAACATGCAGGCCACTCACGATATGTTAGCCTACGACATATTCAGGCGGGATGCACGCGAATATCTATCCGCTCATTACGACCATTTCGATTTTCCAGGAGCCGTGCCGAGGACATTCACCGGCTCCCTTCTTCTGTCTAGACTCGGAGCGCCCTTAATTACAGCTGTTGGCTTCCAATATGCGCAATTCATAGTGAGGGCAGTTCTAGGCCTGGCCAGTTCAGCTGCTTTGCTGTACTTCAAACACCGCATTGGGCTGGCATTCGGGAAGCCGACGGCGAGATGGTTTACGGTTCTGCAGGCAAGCCAGTTCCATGTCATATTTTACGCTTCTAGACTGCTTCCGAACATGTTGGCATTCCCTCTTAGTACGCCACTCTTAAGTCCGCTCGCATAGCACCGGTGGGCTAACATGTGGCAGCAACCATGGCTTTAGCACAGCTCATACCGCATCCGGATTCGAAAAAGCAAGGTGAGCGCTATGTGACAGCTATCGCGTGGTTGACGATAGCTACTGCGGTTTTCAGGTCCGAGCTAGCGATCCTCATGGTGACAGTAACTCTCTATGGCTGGCTTGTACATCGTGCCTCCCTCCCGCGGATCATCAAGCTTTTCTCGGTTTCCTTCGTCTTGTCGCTACTCTTGTCGCTCCCATGTGACTCTTATTTCTGGCAGAAACCATTATGGCCGGAACTTTGGGGCTTCTACTACAACGCCGTGCTCGGGTCTTCCTCAGACTGGGGGGTTTCCCCCTGGCACTATTATTTCACATCCGCCTTGCCAAAGATCCTGACGAATCCACTGACCTCGACGATACTGATCCCATTCGCATTATGGAACTCAGGAACAGCGAGACAGACTCGCGCACTGGTAGTGCCCAGCTTGCTCTTCGTCGCTATATATTCCATCCAGCCACACAAAGAGGCGCGCTTCATATTCTACGTCGCGCCACCGCTTACCGCCGCAGCTGCTTTGGGCGCTAACTATATATTCTCTCGCCGAAAGAAGTCGTATCTCTTCATGGCTGCGTCGCAGATCATCGCCGGCTCAGTCCTGGTCTCGTTCGCCATCAGCACCGCTATGCTTCTTATCTCATCTCTCAATTATCCCGGCGGCGAGGCGCTCTCGGAACTCAAAACTCTAGTAACGTCTCTGTCTTCTCCAGAAATACAGACGGCGGCGGTACATACAGATGTCCTCTCCTGCATGACAGGAGTCACGCTCTTCGGTCAACACCCCTACTGGCCCGGCGAACATGGCTCCGCACACGAAACTGTGCTGCTCACGTTCGATAAGACCGAGGACGAAATCACTCTGAGAAATCCACTCTTCTGGGAAAGATTCGACTACGCGCTCGCCGAGGACCCAGGAAAACCGCTCGGGCGCTGGGAGACTATCGGCGTCGTCGAAGGATTCGCTGGCATTGAAGTCCTCAAGCCGGGCAAGCCGGTTCGGAACGAAGATATCGAGGCTGCGCAGCAGCAGCAGCGGGTCCTTGGCAGAGGCGCGCTCGTGAAGAGAATCAGAAGCTTTGTGAGGGAGAAGACCGGAGGCTGGTGGGTTGGTCCGCGCATGGAACCCCGCGTGTACATCCTGCGGAAGAGCCGGGAGAGCGAGGCGAAGTAGACAGGCTGTGGCGGCTTGGTTCTGGCGATCTCCACCTGTGTAATTATTGTATCTGCTTATTTATATAACAAGCGCTGAATTGATCTGTGATATATTGGCTTTCGTCCAAGCGACCTGTCAGCTTTGAAATGCAGTCTCGATGGCGCAGTTGGGCTAGAACATGGCTCTATTCCAACTAGAGAATTCTTCGCCTCGTAAGGCTGATAAAGTGGAACAGAACTGTGACGTGGAGCCTTAGTGACTGTGAGTACTGTTGAGATGAGATGAAATGAAGTGAGGTGAAATGAAATGAAAACGAGGTGATATGAAATTTATCTCAAGTACCTAAATTATGGCACCTCACCAACTCTATCATTTCTAAGCATTCATCATATAGTAGCCGTTCGTTCACATTATCTTTGAATAAAGCCTGTACACAAGATTAATTAATTATTTCATATTGATCGCTCCATAACACTGAATCCTTGGCTTAGACAGATTTGTACCATGGGTACATTCCTTCCGAATCAGATCGATAAACCCAGGGATCAGGCCAAATCACGTCCTAGACGGCCCCGCCCCCAGATGTCAGTAAGCTGACGCCGCGAGCCGGGCGTGGAGGCCATCATCAGGATGTTGGGGGCTAGGTCTTGGAGCTCGTTCATCCTGGCGATCTTTGACACGTTCTTGGCTAGGACAGGGCTCGTTGTGATGATGGTTGGTTAGGACTTACATACAGCCTCGCTTATTTTGCTTTATTATTTCGCGTGAACTACGGGCGAATATTGGATCCCGCTCGCGGCGTAGCACTGTCATGCTCATTTATAGCTCACTAGTGGACACTTCTCATTGCGTCTCTGTGTGTGTATGTGCCCTTTCTGTCCAAGTTCTAGTGTAAGGGATGCCTCCATTTATTTTATGGATCGTCTTGTCCGCAACTTAAGGGTACTTCCTGTGAAGGCTGCTGCCATGATACATGATATCCGAGCTTGCCTCGGACCGAACTTTTCCGGCGGTGGGCGCGAAAGAAATTAGCCGCGATACCTAATGTTTACATCAACACTATGGAAACAGAATTGGCAGGATCTAGTCTACGAACTATACTCACACGGTACTTGAGGCTTTGAGCATATCAGCGGATTTAATGTATAGTCCTAAAATGCATAGTACTTACCTAAGTTGACGTACGGTACCTACATGCGATAGAGTCGTGAATTGGGGGCCGCCCCAGGGATTCCCTTTTAGGAAATGAGAGTCAAAAATAGCTTTCGCAGATACTCTAGCGTATGGAGTGGGGGCAATGCCCCACACTCCTGAGATAAACGTGGAGTTGACTGCAGGGATGAACCAGGGGGGTCAGGCGTCTCTAGCGTGCTGGGCAGAGCTTAACCCCTGGAAACTGGGGCTTCCATCCCAACGGCTTGCGCCGGGGGTGACGGCGATGAGACCATAACGGTCTGTGACCAAGCTTTTTAATTTCACACGGAGACGGGTTGGGCTGTTTATCGAATCTGTTGCCATGGGCAATGGAGAACCGTTGCCCGTCGGACAGGATCATGTTTATGCCACAGACGGCCATGTTGTGAGCCCAATGCTGTCAAGATTCTTGAATTACTGTGGCCACGTGCTCTGTCAATATGCTCGGTTAGACTTTCGCTGCGTAGTACTACTATATCCAGTGACAGCACTCTAAAAGACATAACAGAGTCAATAACTACTTTAGCCATGTAATGGGAACACTGCGTGCCTGATATTACCTGCCAAGCTACGAGTAAATAAAGCTATTCACGCCAGCATCTCCGATAGTCTCCCGCTCTATTCTATGCCTACTCGAAACCACTTGGTAAACGTACAACAGGATCAGTAATAGCCCAGTAAGTATGAGGAAATCTCAGTGCAACACTGATCCGTGTTTGTAATAGAGATCATTTCGAATCTATCGTGAATTTGATATCAAAAGATTATCGATACACACGAGTCAGCAAATACAACTCTAGAGACGGTTGGCATGTTTGGTGTTAGCGCCATGAGCCTCTTTCGAAGCGGCTGCAAGGGATCCTCGAAGCCAAGGTCGACGTCACTGAAACCAACACAAGCCACTGAGCACGAGGCGTTCAAACACTTTATACGCACATCCCCTTGAATGTTTACTAATTATGCAAGATAAAAGCATACACTCAGGTAGAGATGAGAAACAGAATGACAGGTTAAAAATTTGCATGTTGCACCATACTCTGTGCTCCGTACGGAGTACTTCGTAGGTGGATACGTTCAAGTGATGTGGGACAATCTCGCTAATATGTGGTGTTTTACGAAGTAAGTACTCCGTACTTCGTACTTAATGGTTGCAGATCTATATCTACATGTTGTCCCAGCATACGTATAGTGCTAAAGTACGGCAGGTGCCAACTGTAACTTGAACCTACCTAGTATCATTCCAACCAACGCTAAGCAGCATCCTACTGCCCGGTACCTAATCTAGCTCAAAACTCTCTTCTTGAGACAGAAACACCGGCGCACGTCCCGCATCACTTGAACCCACCTGCGCGCCGACACAGGGTGGTACAGGGGCGCGACGGGGCCATATGGGGGGGCCATACCGTTACTACCTAACACTAGCGTAGCCAGTGTCAGATAGGTAGGGTACCTCGTGTACCCGTACGCTACCATCCCAAGTTATCCTTCTTGACCGTCTCCGTCCAACAATAAGAATCTCTGACCAACAAGAGCGTGCAACGACTGAACGCCGCAACAAAGGAGAAAGAATCCAATTACACCACCTCGACGACACCATCGGTGAACGCTATATTACGCCAAACTCGATCATTTCTACACTTCCTCTCGAATTCGGGAACAATCAGGACTTGCAGGCGGGGAGGTCTGCAGCGGGCTGCAGAGGCAATCTCAATACGAGGACGCAGCAAACAGGGCTCTTCTATTCAGTGCGGGACTCTACTCCCTTGAGAGAGTCGGTAATACAGGGCGGAGCGGGTGACCATATTGGAATCACAACCGCTATACAACGACTCCGATCGCGACCGCGAATACGGCTTCGACTTCGACTTCAACTACGACCACGACAACGACAACGGCAACAGCACAATTTCCTCGCATGCGCTTTCGCGGGCCTAGCAGACGATGGAGCACGACCTGTCCCCGGCCGACGGCGGGCGCTCGTCGCGGCGGGACCGTATCATGGGCAAGCTGTTCAAGCCGAAAGATCGGAAGTTAACCAGCGAGGAGAGCGCCAACGAGATCTCGGATTTTCTCGGCCACGCCGACCGGCTGCAGGTCACACACCCGCCGCCGCGACCGCCGCCATTCCAGAACACCGGGAACGGCCTGCCTGCTCTGGCCATCGACACCACCAAGGCGAGCCGCTTCACCAAATCCGCCAACTACGACGCCGCCTCGCAGCATAGCCTGCCCTACCGCACTCAGTCGCACAGCCCGCCTCGGCCGCGCAAGCACAAGGGCCTGACCGTGCGCTTTGTCGATACGTACCCCGACATTATTGGCGAGGGCGGTGATGAGTGCGAGATCGCTGTGGTCGAGATTGGCAAGAGAAAACGGGTCAGGTCCGCCTCCACGCCGAACGCTCTGCCGCTTGCGAAGCAGGCAAGCCAGTATAGAAGACCACCACCCCCTCCAAAGGCCGCTACGAGGGCCGGTGACGACGACGACTTCGTACCAGCACCCATACGGAGGACGCAGACAGGTTTCTCTTCTATATCCGATCTCGATGGTCCTAGCTCTACGTCTCGGCCGCCTCCCGAGCCGCCGCAGACGGCAGCGATCCCTGCTGGCGAGCCTGTTACCGCCCAGTTTCTTGACCCTGGCCGGCGCAAAGACGAAGACCGGCGCTCGTTTATTGAGAGTCACCAGCAAGAGCAGCGGAGAGCTGAGGCCATGGCCTTAACAGAGGCGATTCGCTCCGCAAGCAATAGTGCTCATCCAGATTGGGATGACCACGTCTCGTCCCCTGAGTCCGTTCAGGGGTCAGCTTATCACCGACAGCCCTATGTACCAGCAGCCTCGCCCCCACGCAAGGGGCCATCGTCTCCTGCCGCGAGTGAGAAGCATTCGCGGTCTCCCGCACCACCATCGTTAGCAGAATCAGTCTCTTCTATGCTACGAACACAATCTACAAGATCACCCCTGAACCCACCCGAAAAGAACCCAGCTCGAAACTCACCTCGTCCGCGTCAGGAGGTCGAAGGGACAACTTCCGCAAGATCACCATTACCCCCTATACGAACCACACAACTTCCTGACTTCAATAGCGACACGTTTGCATCCCATCAACCTTCGGATGAACTCAAAATTGTGACAGGTCAATCGGATAATGGCTCTCCCGCATATGTAGACTCTCTACACTCGACTTCGGACTTGTCTTTCAAATCAACACCAATCACTCAGAACCCTGCATCACGTGCCTTCGTCTCGCCTTCGATGGATAGGAGCAAATCAATGCGCGACGTTGTGTTCGCGGCTGGAGACGATGCATTTGATACTTTTAATGCTCGCACGACGCATTTGTACGAGTTATTTCGCTTGTACGCTGAACAACAAAAACCGCTGGACACTGCCCGACCAGAGGACGTAAGCCGAGCTGCCCTGTGGTGGTTCTTAAAGGGCAGAACATCGCTGGAGAATGTCATCAGGAACAGGCCAAAGGATGTGGAAGACACCAACCACCTAATCGCACGCTATCAGGCGTATACAGACTTAGCCAAGGGTTACTGGCTAACTGAAGTGGCCCTCCCAGAAATCGCAGAAGGGAAGTACAGCCCCGTGGGAGGAGAGTTGGGAGATGTGAGACAAGTTCTCGTATCCAATCTGCGTAAGCTGGCCATCTCTATGAAGAGGAACGGCTTCCTACCACCCGACGACCCGTTTCTTCCGCAGACTATGGACAAGTCGATCTGGATAAACTATCCACCTATCAGCCAAGATGTCATCGCGCTGCTTAATGGGAAGTGGGGTTCGATGCTGGCTGCCGTACAGAAACCAACTCGTTCGATGGAGGCCTTAGAAGCGCTTCCCATTGGCGATACCAGTAAAAGCTTCATGTACACAAGGGTCCCTGTCAATGTCTATATCATGGAACAGGGCATCGACTCGTCGGGCCGCACTGTCTTTCCTTGCATGCTTTCTGTCGTTCGATCGCCTGAAGAATCTAGTCTCAACTTCGTCGTTGCGAGTCAAAATGGAAGCATATCCCTACGAATCCAAGCGGACAAAAATGCTGGGCCAAGCTGGCATAGCGTTAAATGGAGGCAAGACGCCTGCTCCATCGAAATCAAGCTGCCGAGAGGTTTCTTGGTTGCCATCACGTGCAGCCAGCAGGATTTTAAGATATTATGGGGGATCTTCGACTTCAGTAACAGGGTCCAAGGCTATCTCTATGCACGGCAGGACGAGGTGGATGTATGCACCATGGCACTCAAAGGCTTTCATTATTTTGATGCCAATCCTCAAGGCAGAGCATTTCCGAAAGAAGCCGTCGGTCAGTGTCAGCTAGGCCTCTATGAAAAGTTTTTGAAAGAAAATAGTCCGACAGGTCCCCGAACGCACCATCGAGGGTTCAGATTGGCCGTAGTAACTGGCCCAAGGACCCGGACTCTTAGCGGTGTCTCCCATACGTTTGCACCACAATTCCCTGTTCGATTTGCCATGCTACGTGGCGACCAACGATCTCCGCTACTCCAGCTGGAATTCAACGATGGCAAAGAGAGGGGCCGTATGGTCATGTCATTCAATGACGAGCAAGAGCGCGAGAAAGTGCTACGATTGATTAGCGGGAGCTATATACATCATGACGAAGAAGTCATGGCTGACGTGCCGCTGGAGGGTATGAATATATCAGAAGGGTTAGCAGATAGCAAAGGCACATTTGCGGGTACCTCAGCAACCCAACGACTCCCATGGCAACGCGCCCGCATCATTAATGACCGATATGCCGGGGAAACCCCACAAACCGTATTAGCAGAGAAGTTGAGAATCGAAGTTGACTCTGTAGATCGGACTGGTGTTGGCATTGTCAGCACCATCACAGATCGCGTCAATGTTGCGCCAGGGGAGCTGAGACTGCGGCTCGGCACCAAGGAAATCCTTACGCTGCAGGTGCTGCGCCAACCGCAGCTTGACCTAACCGTCTCGCTCCTCGAAACGAGTGTGCCCAAAGAAACCCCTCGCGAGTTTGCCGCTCTTCAAAAACAAGTCCAAGGAAATTTGACCGTGCGGACCTACCGTTTCCCTAGCTTCAAGGATCTACACGCGTTTCAACTGGGCCTTACCGGGTACTCGGTTCTCTTCGATGGCATAGCTGCTAGTCTCAACATATCACGAAGAATGATGGTGGTCCCAATACACAAGAAATGGGAGGCCGGCACCACCCGTATTCAGGTCGTGCAGCAAGAGAAGACTGTCCAGTTACTCGCCTTTTTCGAAGATTGGCACCATGGCCGATGCATGGGGTTCGTCCTCAAGGGCACCGACGTCTTCGAATGTTTCAGTCGAAGCGGGAAAGCCGGGCTGAAGTGCGCAGACGCTAAATTCCCGCTTCCGAAAGTTCCGGCCGATGGTGCCGCTGCAAGCGATGACACGGCTTTCTTATGCCTAGATATGCCAGATTTTGCGGGAGAACACGACGATATCACCATTCTCTTTGATGATGCCCACGGTAAGTCTAACTCCCCGAATGACCAGGCATGTCCGGAAGAAACTAATAGGATAACTAGAGCGAGATCGCCTTTGTGCCGTGCTGCCAGCGCCTGCTAAGGGATCGCGACTTAGCAAAGTTAAATGAATTGTCAGCGCATAACATGATGATATGAGAACATGACTAAAAATACTCTGTTATATCGACGTGCCTCTTCTACTGTTAGTAGTAGGTATTTGAAAGGCTGGCGCATGGTAATCAGGGGAAGGCGGCGCTTGTGTCGACACGAATACAGTGTAACGTGCCTCGAATATATAAGAATGCTATGTTAGAGATATAGAGCACAGGGGCTGAATTGGGTGAACTGGGGTGGTGGGACACTCGAAGTCACGTATTACGGGAAAGCCCCGTATACTGACCGAGCCCACTTGGCTCAAGCATAACGCAAACTCTACGGCGTCGAAGATGAGCAAAACATTATCTCATTACTGAGATACAAAATGACAATACGAATACAAGACAAGATCAGTTGATGTTGGTGAGATAGAAATCAGCAGGCGATCATTCATGCATGGCGCGCGTTGATCGAAGCGGATGTGTTAGCTACTTATGTATATACGATCATCTGTATCGTGGAATGAAATGAAATGAGACGAGGTGAGATGAGAGGCGCGAATAGATGCCTCGAGTTTTGAGAGAGATATGACTTGGGATTCTACGATGCGTGTGTCTTACTCGAGTGATTATATACTGTACATAAGTAATGTCAAAAACTTGGGCCAGGTAAGTAAGTGAGGAAATCTAAATTCAGTTGAGCTAGGTCTGAGATGCGTCTGAGACATGTGCTGGTTATTTCATCGGGCGGTAGCGTGTGGACAATGCTTTTCCAGACAGTGGGTTATTAAAACCGCTCCGGCAAACTAGGAATTTCACGAAATTCATTTTTAAAACTGGTTATTTCGTGGAAACAAACAACAATATTCAACTACAGAACGTTTTCACTGTTTAATTCAAACGGAACAATTAAAAGTATTCTGGTTTAAAACGAACTTGCGATTTTGATCGACGTACTATTCCGTTACTTATGTTATTGAAGTAGTGTTCATAACCCTTTATATTCCTAGACTAGGACGTTAAGATTTAGGGGTGTTGGTGATAGATCTTCTATACGAATCTCTTAGCAATTCGTTGTTATTCAACTTAAAATGGTTTCTTGTATGCAGTCGTCTGGCACGGTAGACTTCCAATCTCATCACCGCCCATGCGGAATTATGGTTAGTACCTAGTTGCAGCTATCCTTCGTCTTGGCGACCTTTTCAAGTGGTATCTTGCGATTTGGTTCCGAATCTTACCACATGTTTTTTTTTTCTCGGAGGGCCCGGAGAAAGTTGAGCAGTGAGCACCTGCAGCTTTTGGGCTAAGATTGGGATGTATTTCCTATCGCTTCGGTTACTTATTTATTCAATATCTCCATCTAAGATGCGCATGATCAGGGGTTGAGTGAAATCTCATACTGAGGTCTTCAGATTATGGAAGGAATGTTCTAGGCAGAATTTAATATAATATTTGCTCCGTAGAATGACATGGGATACACTATACACACGTCTCATACCAAGCTTTTGCTACAAGTATGATATTTGTCCAGAGAGCATGACTTATGTGGCTTGCCACATAGTTACCGGCGCGGATCAGTAAAAGCTCGAGCAGCTTTTACTCTTTCTAAAAGCTTAAATTTAAACAATTAATCCACTATATAAGCGATTTTCTGAGAACGTGAGAATCCTATGCAAAACAGATGTTTCCCAAGCTGACGATCAATGTACGCTTCGTACGTCATTTCACAACCTAACCTCTTCGGGTCGACGCTAGTGCCCACGACTCTGATTGATTGGCCCTCCGGCGTTCTGGTCTTGGCGGCCTGAATGCGCGCGAATGCAGGTCAGGCTACAGCACAGCTAGGCCTCGGCAAGGGGGGAAAGGGGAGAAGAGGGGGGGTTCTCTTGCTGGAGAGAGTTCGGGTGCGGGTTAGCGACGTTCGCCCGACGCCGCAGGCAGCTGAAAGACCACATGTTCTGCCTTGTCGTAGATGTAATAGCTCTTGATCTACGAATACACGTGTAATAGCCCACAGAAAATATTCGAACTATGTTCGAGAATGGAATTTCTACAGCTAGATCCTTGGCAACTCCGCTCTTTAAAAGTCTTGTGCATCATTGATCTCTCGCATTAATACGCATTGGGCATTACACACTTGAATTCTCTGATTTCGAGAACCCCTTGGTAAGCTCTATCGTACCTGATGGTTGGGCCGTATCTATGTGTCTTCCTGCCCGATATTGCACCTCTGCTTCCTTTAAGCGAAGATAGGAGGCAGGGACGAAGTACACAGCCAAATATCGCCCTACAAAGGAATTGTCTTATTCAGAGAGGGTACTGCGCGTGGCATCTGCGCATGGCAGTTACCAATTTAACGGAAACGGAGGGCAGCTATTAACCCCGCTGGACTCTCCAGTGAGGTCATCGGGATCTACGCAATCGATAAAAACACAGCCCACCTTGGCCGGGACTAATAAGTTGCCGGCTGCAGTGCTGCCCCTCCTCTAGGTAATAGAATTCCCAACATGCTCATAAGCTTTCATTGCCTTGGGGAAACTAGGCAGCTACTATTAGGTAGTATTACCTAGCTAAGTGCACTAATTACACTTCCATTTCCGGGCCCTTCTCATTTATCACATTTTCGCACCACGGGAGCCCTCATCTTCATCCTCACAGCGTTGTCCCTTCGCTGTCGGTTCTCATTACCACCCTCAGTATATGTCCAATACGGAATCCGATACACGAGTTTTACAACACCGACATGCACGGATCCAAAATCGCCTCGGGCTTGACCCGTCGCCATAGAGCGCAGTCCAATGCTAGTACGAACGACGCCCATCGCCAGAGTCTGACGTCCAAGATGATTTCGTGGATGCATGCTGACGCCTTGGCCTAGGTACCAAATCGTCGGCTGACGGAAGCGCTGGCGAAATGGACGACGACACCAGCGTAATGGAACCAGATCAGGGAAATGGTTTGTCTTTTCGGCCATCGCGACATCTCGTCTCGTCGCAAAGGCTTCCACCGATGGCCGAGGTGCTAATCGCAGCGCAGTTCTCACCCACATCATCTCTCAGCTCCGGCCCGGCGCCGACCTCAGTCGCGTTGTGCTCCCCACCTTCATTCTCGAGCCGCGAAGCATGCTGGAACGTATCACAAAGTAAGGTCATCCGCGCTTGATCAAACGGTACGACTTGGGCGAGCCGGGCTAATGCAACGTTTATCGATCTACAGCTTCATGTGTCACCCCGAAATGCTTCTTTCTATCCCCGAGATAGAGGATCCTGTTGAGCGCTTCGTCTCTGTGGTCAAGTTCTACTTGAGTGGCTGGCACATCAGGCCTCCGTACGGCTTTCTCACTCCTCCTATCTCGAAAGCCTTGCACCATACTAACTAATTGTGTAACAACAGTGGTGTGAAGAAGCCCCTCAATCCCATTCTCGGCGAAGTTTTCTCTTGCTACTGGGATCTGCCTGACCACACGCGCGCATACTATATATCGGAACAGACCTCTCATCACCCGCCCAAGTCAAGCTATTTTTACATGGCACCCGAGCATCACCTTCGTATAGATGGTACCCTGAAACCCCGGAGCCGATTCCTCGGCAACTCAGCTGCTAGTTTGATGGAGGGCGTCGCTGTCCTGAGCTTGTTGAATAGGGGAGAGGACCGGAGCCGAGGAGAGAGATAGTACGTGTCCACGATATATCTCATGCACTGCGAGTCCCGCTAATTATTTTCCCCTAGCTGGCTTACACAGCCTAATATGTACGCCCGAGGCATCTTATTCGGAAATATGAAATACGAGCTAGGCGACCACAGTGTTGTTCGTTGTCCCGAATTAGGCTTGACCGCGGACATCGACTTCAAGACTAAAGGGTGGGTGAGCGGTACATACAACGCGATAGGAGGCACTATAAAGGACGAGAAGACAGGCCACGTCCTGTTTGAACTCTCTGGTCTCTGGAGCGAAGAAATGTTTATTAAAGACCTAAGAGTAAGCCAGCTGTTGTGGTCCAAACATGAAGAGCCTCCAGGTGACTAACAGCACCACAGAATGGCAAAAATGAAATGTTCTTCGATGCTCGGAAAGCGAAGCCCTCGAAACCTAAAACCCGGCCCGTAGAAGAGCACAGCGAATACGAATCTAAGAGGCTATGGCACAAGACGGCACGCGCAGTCAAGGAAAAGAACCACGAGCTCGCTACCGAGGAAAAGACCAAGGTCGAAGATCAACAACGCGACGAGGCAGCAAAACGAACAGCGGCAGGTGTTGAGTGGCAGCCCCAACTCTTCAGAAGGGTAAAGCCTGATATTGACGGCCATGACGAAGACATGGAAAAGTTAGAGTGGATTATCAATGCGACAGTGTAAGTTGGCTCTGCATTGCTTTGTGATGTATGCTAACTCTACGAGCAGCGACGCAAATACGCCCTCGAAACAGGCCGAACAAATCACAGCGATCTACCCTATAATAGAAGGGCATGCGACGAACTCAGCGATAACGTCTCACAATGCATCTCCGAGCACAAAGGAGAGTCCTCCTAATAATAATGAAGGCGACCTAATCGATTTTGGACAAAATGACGAGCCCGCGCCTGCGAAAACGCAACCTCCCGCCAAGATGGAGAAACACCCTTCCTCTGATATCACCAATCTGTTAGAATCGACCGGCCACAAGGCCGACGGTCCCCTGATCGATTTTACCGGAGATATGAAGAAGAGCCTCCCCTCAGAAAAATCCAAGGTGTCCCAGCGCGTGAAGCGAGCTGATACCCAAGACAGTAACGACGCTTTTTTCGATGCAGAGGGCTAAAGCGCAAATGTTGATTGCTTGTGAAGCTGAGGCAGCCTTCTTTTATCTGCTAGAGGTAACCAGGCGATATACGATTTATAACTGGACCTTCAACCAACGTCCGGAAGGACGAAGGCATGGAAAGGGGCAGGGACGGAACTACTGGCATAGCTCTAAGAAAACCGAAACCATCTAGACATTCCTCATGGCCCCGTATACGCTTCCATCGGCTGGACGTATTGTTGGGTATAGTATACCCGTGACGAAAGAGGGAGGAACAGAGTGAGAGAGGGAAGAAAGAAAGGAAAGCCAAACTATTAGTCACAATGGTTTATATATACACAAGGTAAACCGCCCATGAGCGGTCCCCTAGTCTCCCTAGTCTTCTTTTTTCCAGTGTATAGGAACGCCCTCAGTATTGGTTGGTTACTTCGTGTACTGCGGGATTGGCCGGCGATAACTGTATATACCCCCATGTAGCTTTGTTCAATAGTACGTAACTATGCCGTTTCGCGCTCTTTCATGTCACTTATTGATTTTCCGAGGTGATCTAAAAACAATTACATGCATGTGTATATGTCACAAAATATGGTTTATGACTATTATCAGGAGCAGACTGGGAGAAATTAGAAGATTTATTTGTTTTTTCTCTGCCAGGAGCTAAATCTAATTAGCATAGATAGCAATAAATCATGCACCTGTTAGTCTGAGATGCTCCCCCTAGGGATACCAGATTCCCGAATACTTTCCGTCGGGCTCGAAAAGGAAACGCCCTTTGACGGCGTCTTGCCGTCGATTATTTCTATGTTACAGATCTGTTCATGTCGCATCGCTCATGCGCCACTTCGGAATATGGGCCTAAATATTGTTCCTTTGTAGTCGGGGTTTTCCTCCGTTCCACCTCCGGCATCAGTGAGAAGAACCAGGATTTTTCCGTCTTTCGGGTCGCTGCCAACCCAGATCTTCCCTTCACTTCTCTTATAGAAGGATGCGTATGATTTTTTGGGGTTCAACTCTCGATTCAGGCTTCGCGATGATCGCCCTCTTTCTCCCTATCTTCGTCCCTCCAGTATGGAAGAGCTAGCCGATGGCATCCGCCCCCCTCCCCTCATTACCACTCCTCAAGTGGTTCATTCAGAAGCTTCACCCGAAGCTACCGAGCGGTATACTGAAATTACTTTGTACCCCGGTGTCGATCCTGCACACGGTCGCCGCGGTCATTATCATTGTTATCGCCGGGGTGGTCCTAGTACCTGCGGCGGGTGGGCTCGGGCGAGGGGCTGCGGGAGACGCTCTTGTCGTCGCGGCCGCGCATCTTGAGCCACTTCTTGGTGGCGAGGACGAGCTCGCGGTCGAGCTCCGGACTCGGATTCTTGCGGTGGATGAAGTTGCAGAAGCCGCCGCGGACGCAGCCCTCGCCGGAGTTGAGGCGGCAGCAGGCCTCGCGGAAGTCGGTGACGGGGCTGAGCTCGCAGTAGATGGGCCGCCCGGCATACCAACGACTGTTGAGCTCGTCGCAGGCCGCCTGGGCCGAGTCCTCGTACTTGAAGCGCGCGTATACGTTGCCGATCAGGTGGTCGTTGGTGTTGTCGCAGACCACGAGCTCCTCGAGCTCGCCGTACTTGCACAGCTCGCACCACAGGTCCTCGTAGAAGGCGTCGAAGTGGTTCGCGCACTGCTCCGCGCTCAGCCGCGACTTGGCGTCGTGCGCCGGGTTCTGGTACATCGACGGCAGCAGGATCGTCTGCGAGTACGACGGCTTCACGTGCTTCCGCGAGCACCGGTCGCCGTGCCGGCACGCCCCGATCTTGTAGTAGAACGAGCAGTTGACCTTGTCCTGCTCCGTGCCGAAGATGGACGCGAGAAAGTTGGCCATTTTTGGGTGGTTGATGGAGGGAAGACGGCGCGTGTAAGAGGTTCGGTCGAGTTGAGGATTAGAGAGGAGACGGGAGACGCGAGGGTGGCGAGGATCGCAGCGGCTTTTCCGAAGGGACGAGCTGTCGCGTTTGTTGGGCGATATATTCGTCGGTGAGATCAGATGCTGGAAGTTTGAATCCGATCTATGGATATGGCTATGGGCTGGTTTGTTGTTGTCGTGATGCTCAATGCTTGAACGAACGGATCGCGATGGATGGGGGCAAAAGAAAGCTGAAGTGGATAAGGTAGGTATCTGCGAAGCAATGCGATGCACTGGATAAGCTTAACATTTTAGTGGAACCTGCTGGTCTAGCTTGAGGCTGGCCAATTGTTCAGCAGCAGCAGTTTGTCAGCCACAGCACTAGCCACATCATGACCCTTGCGCTGTTCTAGCCACATCTATTTCCTGTCAAGGTCATCTTGGTCAGTTCAAACAAAGAATTCCGTTCCCCGCGACAAGCGCATCCATCAAGCCAGCTTAGCGCAGTATCGCTATTTCCTGCTCGGAGTCTGACTCTAAATGTTACCTTGCGGCATTGCCGCTCTTGGCTCTGGAAAACACGCGAAATCGCCAGAATTCTATGCGCATGTCCTGCGTATGTATGAGACTTTCAGACGAAAGTATGGAAGCATGCAATTGACCAATCGGAGATCTCCGTATGTACATGGATGCGTGTGAGTAATTCTTAGCTCGGGAATGCAGATCAGCCTCACCCTTAACGGCTTAAACACCATACCCGCTGGTCTTGAGAAGGGCGTGAGATATGACAACCGGAGAACCATCGGAGTTGGGTGAGTTGCAATGGCCAGAAGTAGGTTTTCATTTTGCAGCGTACCTTTCTTCCTGCGTGTAAGACGATTACCCTATATTGGTATAGAATATAAAACGAAAGAGCGAAGGTAATTCTGGTAGGTTAGCATTTCCTATCTCTACTCAGGACATTCAAGCACACATACACTCAATTCAGAATATCACCATTTACATCAATTACATCAAATTCAATCCTTCATCCTTTCGTGTATACCCTATTGGATTAGCTTTACTGCCCTACCACGCACGTGAATAAGTTCTTAAATTAAAACTACAACCGAAATCCACCGAGCATATAAGATGGCAGCAGTTGTAGTCGACATGATGAAGGAGGATCTAGCGGCATTACACAAACTCCCCATCCCCTCTCAAGCACTAATACCACGCGCCGCCATGCCTACACCCGTATCGGAAATCACAATAGGGCACGCCCTGCCGTCCGAAGCAGCGGCCATCGCCAAGATCGGGGCCGACACATTCACAGCTACATTCGGGTTCTCCGTGTCCGCAGAAGACTTGACGCAGTTTCTCGCAAACACGTATCTCGAATCAGCGTTGCTCGCGGACCTCGACGACCCCACGATAGAAACGTGGGTAGCACGTGACGCCGCCGGTACGGTCTTCGGCATGGTGCAGCTCGTCCGCGGCCTCTCCGAGCCGTGCGTCCCCGGCGACGCCCTCAAACACGCCGAGCTCCGACGCCTGTACGTCGACACGGCCGCGCACGGTCGGGGTATCGGGAGTAAGCTGATCGCCGCGGTCGAGGAACAGGCTCGTGCCGAGGGGTTTAAGCAGCTGTGGTTGTCCGTGTGGTAAGTACATTTTAAGTCGCTTTATTTACATTGTTCTTTCATTCAAGAAAATTTCGTTCTTGGATCTCCTTCTGGGCTGACACGGATTTTCTCAATCTTGCAGGGAAAACAACCCGAATGCCGAGCGTCTGTACCTGCGTCTCGGATACCAGAAGGTCGGCGCTATGGACTTCACCGTCGGCACATGCGTACAGACGGACTACGTGCTTTACAAAAACCTGTGAGCGGGTGCCGCGGTTTCAACCTCTGCTTTTTTCGAAAATAGACTTGGTATAAAAGTAGAGCCGGTTAGATGTCTTAGAGGTTGGGGTCTGTGGCGTTATGGATGGGATACCCTGGAGTGATAGAGAGATGTTAGAGGCATGATGGTTTAAGGCGTTTTATCGGCGTTGAGAGGGAGCTGGTTCCAAATAATAGTTCACTTCGGCTTATCGAGCTTTTATTGAATGCCAGATGCACGGTGTTCTACATCGAATTTTGTGCTCGAGCACATATAACTGTATTGTACAATTTGATTGTTCATGCTACGTTGCGGATTTAATCTTGCGTCTCGAGTTATGAGGCCGTTGCCCTTCTTTATGGACAGATCTTAGGTCTATAGCTAGAGGCCTCTAAAGACGTTATGATCATATTAGTAACATTATTACGGAACGGGAATACAATGCTATATCACGACGTCACTAAAGCTTGAGGGCAAAGTAGAACGTTTTCAAATCAAACGTTTAACCGTTTGCACGCCCTTATACATACTGTGACAAACATCGTCTTGGAAGTCTGTTGTTCTACTGTACCAAGTTTTAATGGCCGAGGAAATTGAATATGAAACGTTATTGCAGCAGCAGCAGCAGCAGCAGCGAAGGGAACATGAGCATGGTCGAGCTTAAGCAGGAACCGAGCCGACATGTAGGGTTGAGCTTTGCTTGTCAGGAGAGGAGAAGGATAAGAAGGTGACTGAGAAATCGCTGTCAAGCTGGCTGGGGAAGCTTTGACACGCAGTGCAAGGAGAGGGGGAGCCCGCACAAGTAGATAGAAAAGGCAAGAGAACTTTTACGGCAAACCCGCAATTTCAGACAATAGCAGAAATGAAGTGATAATATGAAAGGCTTTTACACGACATGCTGGGCATGGGGCTTACTTCGCCAGAATCGTGGCTATTATTCCGAGTGATAAGATACCTAGATATCTATATACCAATGGCCATAAGGAGCTCTATCACTTCATATCGGAGTGATTGTTTGTCTGGTGGAAGGCATTGCTGTCAACACGTATAGTTGTAAGAAAATTCTGTCCAGGAGGAGCGCCCATGATTCCGCAAAGCTCCTTGACTCATTGATTAGACTTAATTGAACTTTAGGCAGACCCGTATGATGCAGGAGTAGGTAGTAGGTAACGCTGGTCTAAGGCAATGCAGACAGTGAAGTGAAATAGGGGTAATATATAGCAGGTGCGATATGTAAGGCACATCACAGTGTAATATGTAAGACAAATGCAATGTGTGAATAAGTAGGAACGAGAGAGGTTAGTCACGACTACCTACTTTGCTGTCAACTACTTCTTATGGAAAGCGTTGTCTGAGAGCAGAGTGTTGCAGCGATAGTCAAGCCATCTAGCTCGTACGGGAAACGTAGGTGTTTGGATATTACAGTCAGCATTCAAGGTCTTCAGCAATTCAACAACATCACGTCAGAAACATTACTTGGTTTTTGGAATACCATCAACGCGTGCTCTTCATCATCTCCATTGATAGCAAGGCATCACTACATACAAGAAACCGACTCATTAACCGGCCGTTTCCAACTGTAATCGTTCTCCTATCTCTAAATAATCACAATGAAGCTCTCCCACAGCGCTCTCGCCCTCGTGGCAGCATGTCCCGGCGGTCTTGCGGACTTCTGGATGATCTACCAGCGTCGCTACGCCGAGATCGGGCGGATCGAGACCACGACGTACGGCACGTCGTTCGTGCGCGACGTGACGGAATGGAACTGCGCCAACGACACCTTCACGCACCGCATCTTCCCGGACCGGTGGAATGTGAGCGGCACCAACTACGGCGTCCGCTTCCATCCGTGGAGTTCCCTGCCCGGACCAATGTGGCATGATCCGCTGGCTACTGTGGAGATGAATCTCCATCCGAGCACGATTGGGCATCAGAGTAAGCATAACCCCCCTTTTCTTATAAGAGCCAAGAGAAAGGAGCGAGGGAGTAAATATGAATGGGAGTGATCAAATTGATCTACAAATGATCATTGCTGACTATTTGGTCAATTAGCCATCTCCCACGAGCAGGGCTACGCCATAATAGATGCCAATAATACGAGATCCGGACAGTGCCATCTCAACCGCACGTTTGTGTTCGATTTGGATTGCTGGTACGACTTCGGCGATGTCCGCGTGCCGCAATTCCATGTCAACGTCAACGGATCGTCGATGTTCTTCTGCGAGTCGGAGATCGACGTGAACGAAGACACTGAGAGTTGGAATGGGTTGTTGAAATTGGACGGTGCCACCCAGTCGGATTTAGAACCGGGATCGGAACCAGAAATTCGGGGTGTCAGAGTGCAGCATGGCTAATGGGAAACAGCGTCTGTCCACATAGACTTGGCCACGGGTTAAATGGGAAAGGTGTCGAGAGTACGGGAAGTACGGGCATACGAGAACAAGGTCGGAAGTAGAACTTGAGCTCCTCCTGGATGAGCTGTTGTAAATAAGGGGTTAGAGAGAGCATCGATGAACAGAAGCCACTAAGAGCTATCTAGATCTAATTACAGACATTCTTCAGTATGGGCTATGCATGCTGACATGCAGGGAATAGTGTTTGGCGTGCTCGTTTCAAACGTCCTTTCCAATTGAAACATGTCCTCATGTACATGGCGCCTGAGCATTCATTATGTGGCAGGAACTCTAAAATTCTAAACTGGTCAGTGCACAAAAGCTTCCCCTGAAATTTCATTCAACCAGCTTAATTTCAAACTCATCTATTCCTTTCTACTTATTTTATCCTTCCCACACATAGTCCTGCTCAACACGTTCGATTTGACTCCGCAAGGCCCAGCCATAGTCACCCCCGTTCGGCGTCCGCAGGATGGTGTGGATGTGGAACTTGGCCGGCTCGGAATTGGTCAGGAAGACGCCCGAGTGGTGGTCGAACTCGGCAATTATGACAGGGCTCTGGATGCGGTAGTAGAACGGATCGTCATCACCATGGCCACCGATCCAGCAGAAATACGTCTCATTAAACATGGCCTTTGCATCAGCGAGTCGCAGTTCCCGCGCTCGCGCCGGTAAGTATAATAGATACTGCTCGAGGATGCCCTCGGCGATCTCCTGCTGTGCCGCGCTCAGCTCGCCCACAACGATGCCCTCATACGGCACCACGCGATTATCTCGGTACGCCCCGCACAGATGGCGCTGGTCGTCGTGATTCCAGCGCCCCTTGGGCATAGCCGGGTCCTTCATTTCTTTGTAGACGCAGGCTTGCTCCTGCAAAGCCGGGTCCAAGCCCTGCATGAGCTTCAGCCCCAACCGTTCCTCAACAGTCAAGATGCGCGTACCCGCCCACGGCCCAGAGTCCACGACGTTGGGCTCGGCGCCCGTGAACCAAGGGGACACGACGATCTGCTCGCGGTACAGGAAGACGCTGAGACAGAGATGGTGGCCGTAGAAAGAAAAGCCCCAGGGCGATGTTGTCGATGGCCTGCCAAAGAGCGTGAAGTTGTAGCTGTGTGAGTTCAGCACGCGCTTGGCGCCTACTAATTCGCCGAGGAAGTCGTTGATGCGCATGGCGCCTACGGCTTTCTCGTACCCTTCCCGGGAGAGCGTTGCCTGCAATACCCCTAGCACGGCATCGCGCAGCGACGCGCTTATTTCGTCCAAGCGAATGCCCTTGTCGCTGAGGAGAAACTCCGGGTTCGACCAGGTTCGCCACTCTGGCGAGTCGATGTGCAGGATCGTCGAAGCCGCCTGCGCGGGCGTCAGCTGCGATATGACTGCTTCTGCGGCCAAGACGATGCGCTCTATCGGGACGCCCTCGTCACGGATCTTGAAGAGTCCTGGGCGCACGACGCCTTTTTTATTCGTTTAATATATTTATTTAATAGGAGTTGTTGGATTCTTGGCTTGTATGACCGATCCATACCCTAGGAAACCAGGGAGCGCTTACCGTCGTTCGTGACCCCAATGAACGGCTCCTGCAAAAGCTTCTGCCAGTGCTTGTACAGCCCGTGCAGCCACGGCGGCGCCTGCTTCTCGGTCAGCTCCCGCGCGTGCCCGCGCGCGTCGTTCTGCGCGAGCGTGGTGAACCGCGGTGTGCTGAGGTCGGGGAGATATTGCCGGAAAGCGCTTTGCTGCTCTGGGTCTTGGGATGGATTTGTTTGTGAAGCCATGTTTAACCGTTTATGTTTTATTTTTTTGACACTGTGCAGACTGATGATCTGTGTTTAGTATAAGGGCTGATGAGTTAAGTGGTACCTAAATGAGTGAGGGGTTGTATAAGAGGTTGTGAGATGAGTAAGAGCCGAGTGAAATTGGAGACGGCACGGCATCGGGAGTTGGAGATTGAGGTTGGAGATCCGAGCCGCGAATAATGGGGCCTCACTAATGACTACCGGTATTAGGGGGGCTTCTCCGCATGTTCTTTCTCTAGCTCTTTGAAGTCTCGGAATTGAGCTATATCACTTTAATTCAAATCAATCTTCGCATTTCAATTGGTCGTTTCTTGTGTATTTTCTCCGAGCGCTTCGCTTCGTAAACAACTAAATATGTATGTGTACAGGTTTCTATCGTTAGATAGGTGAGTAGGTAGAGAGTTCTGTCTGTCTGCATCGCTCCGTGTTATAACCCCGTTTTGTTTTTAGACATGCTGACCTTTATTTTCGCCCATGCAAAAACAAGTCTCCCAATGATGATGTGGCACGTCCGGCTCTTTGCTGCTGCCATGCCTTGCTCCTATCTACTCCTTAATCAGGTCAAGTAAAATGCAGACCTTGCTGAGAAACTCCCCATGTGATGTAATGTGATGTTGACACCAGCGACAATTGTGGTGATAGTATTGATGACGATGATGATGATGATAAACGACGTTCTCCCTCTCCAAGTTTTGTTCATGTCCCGTAGCAGCTGTTTACAAATACACATCCCACTGTGCACCCACACACGCACACAGAAGAGAGGAAGAAGCTGAGTTGTTGGATCCGCATAGGACCTGGTCGTATACAATGGTTAGGGTGGTGCTGTGCGAAGGAAGGGAATTGTAGGTAATTTAATGAGCAAATGTTCAAAGCGTTTTCAGCGGCCCTACCGCTTCCGCGTGTCTTTGCCCTTCTTGCTCTTGCCCTTCTTCTTATCTTTCGGAAATTCGAGTGCCGTCCCCTCGAGCTGCTTGCCCATGGACGAGAGCATGTAGTCGTCGATGTTATACATCCTCTCGCCCCAAGCGTTGTTCTCGATTGGGACTACCGCGTCATCTGCATCGTCGGCTGTCGTCGAGAACAGACCCAGGTTCGAGCGTCCTATGCTCTGGCCGTCTTGCGTCGTCGGCGTGCCCGGCCGCGTGCTAGACGCTCCCGACGCCGGTGTGGTTGGTGGCCTCTCAGCAAAGTCGGCCTCGTCTTCCTGGATTTCTTTTTCAGCAACGTGTGCAGCGGCTACATCCTCCCGATCCTCGGCCTGTTCCAGTGCGCGGCCCACCGTGCGTTGGTCGGCGCTCTCTACGCCACCGAGGACGCGATCCATGGCATCTCCCACTACATCAGCCTCCTCTGTCGTGCCACTTATGACATCACGCACTGACAGCTTGTTGAAGTAGTCTGTGGTAAAGCCGCCTTCTTGAATGACGATGTCATCAAGCATCTGTTTCTGGCTTGCCTTCCGTAAGATGTTCGCCTCAATTGTGTGTTCACTCACGAGCCGATAGATATGCACATCCCGAGTTTGGCCGATGCGATGGCACCGATCTTGGCACTGCTTGTCCATAGCTGGATTCCAATCCTGGTCATAGAAGATGACGGTATCGGCTCCGGTGAGATTGATTCCCAAGCCGCCAGACCGGGTCGAAAGGATGAAGCAGAGAATACGGGGATCGTGATTGAACCGGTCCGTCAATATCTGACGTTGCTCTACCTTGGTAGCTCCATCAAGGCGAAGGTACTTGTGTCCGTGGATGTTGAGAAATTGCTCCAAGACATCGAGTACTTTCGTCATTTGTGTGAATATCAGTGCTCGGTGGCCGCCGGCTTGGAGTTTGCGCAGCAGCTTGTCGAGCACTTGGAGCTTACCACAATCGTACTGAAGAAGGCGTTTATCAGGGAATTGGATGCTCAGCCTCATGCGTGACTCATGCCATGGGTCAAGCGGAGGCTCCTTTGGCATAAAGGGAGCATAACGAATCGGTGCTGATAGTGTGAGATTTGTCGTCTCGAACGATGTGATCTGTCTGGAACCTAGGACAAATTGATCCAAGTCCCTTGTGACGACCGCGGGAGTAACACATGCGAACTTGGAGATGATGGTCCCCATGGATGAAGCACGTTGGTCTAATGTGGGTACCATCGACCGAATAGCTGGCGACTCTTCCTCAAACCAGCTCATAATTTTCTGTGGTATTTTGGGGCGGGATTTGAATGGGCGTTGTTCAGTCCCCAGCGTCAGAAAGTCAGTGAGCTGTTTACCATAGATAGGACGCTGTTGACGCCGGAAACTATTGATATAGACACAGTGCCGCAATTCTTCCAGGCGGCCGTGCCGTCCTGTACTATCTAGATACGCTATGCTCGATTCGACGGTCGAAGGACCAACATCCGTACTCACTGCTTGAACACGCGCCTCTTGCATTTGTTGAAGGTCTAAGAGCGTCTTGTCCGAGCTGAGTTGGAACACGCGATCACAAGTCGCCATTGAGGAACCCTCAAACCGCCTTGGTATCAAGTTAAGAAAATCTAGGCTGGCAGTATTAATAGCGTGGCTCGTGAGCAGCTTTCCACGTATAAGAGTCTCCGTGGTCGCAAACTCGGCGGCAATGGATCTGGGTTGCCGAAAAGATGTCATGATAGGGCGTTCAATGAATAGATCGGGATGATTACAGACCTTGCGCAATTGCATAAGGCAGTTGATGACGGATATGTAGTTCCCCGAGGCGAGGGCTTGGCGAGTGTCAGTTCGGGCTAAGAAACCATCGTACAACTCGCGCTGGCGGCGCGACAGGCGGCAAAGTTCCACGTGTTCGTACTTCGCTGGCATTTGCTTCTCAACATCGGCTTTGAGCCGCCTTAATAGATAAGGCCGCAAAACTTTGTGAAGTTTAGCGATGATGGCGCGTGCTTCATCATCCATTTGTTCTCGACCGCTCTCGAGAATCTGCGACTCTGGTTTGTGAAACCAGTCTTGAAACTCGGCAAGATCTGCAAAACCTCCGACTCCATTCTCCGACGGCATCAAAAAAAATAACAGAGACCATAGCTCGGTCAAGTTATTTTGCAAGGGCGTTCCGGTGAGCAAAAGCCGTGCTTGAGTATTGAAGCCTAGCAAAGTCTGCCATCGCTTGGACTTGAAGTTTTTGATGTTATGCGCTTCATCTAGTATCATGTAGTGCCACTGCCGGCGTTTAAACACCTGTTGATCTTGGAGAACAATCTGGTATGACGTGATACACACGTTCCACATGTCGTCCGTTTTCCATCCTTGGCGCTTTCGTTTCCTCTCTTCGATGCTGCCATAGTACGAAAGAACCTTAAATCCGGGGCACCATTTCTTGAACTCCATCTCCCAGTTAAGCATTACACTGGTAGGGACGATGACAAGATGGGGCCCCCATATCTCGTGGTGGCCGGCGAGATGAGCCAATAAAGCAATGGTCTGAATGGTCTTCCCTAAGCCCATCTCGTCGGCGAGAATTCCATTCGTCTGGTTTTTGTATAGATCGGCAAGCCAATCAAGACCATAATGCTGGTACTCGCGCAGAGTTCCTCGCAATAGGAACGGGACTTCGGTTTTGGGCGATTGTGAAGATGGGGTGAGAGACCTGCTCACACCTAATTTCATCGCGGTATCCACATCTGAAGGCTTTGTATCTGAAGTTCGAGGCGATTGACTGTCATCTCGACTAAGAGAGTTTGTCACGGCATCTGTTTCAGAACTAGGCAGCTGTTGATCGGACAAAGTGTGTGCAGCTTCAATGCTAGTGACCGCTGCTATTGACTGCGCCGTTGCACTGCGATCTTGCCCTTGGAGCCTGTTCTGCTTCGCATGCTCAGCAGTATCAGCTATGTCCATTTCATCACGAGGTTGCGATGAACGAGGTGGAAAAGCTGAAGAATCTGCTTCATTGGCCGTATCGGGTCGTGTGCAAGAGTCGAGTGTATCGGAGTGTTCGGTCGTTATTCCCGTAGCTTTGCCAGCCTGGTCTGGTTGTGATTTAGAGGAAGCTATAGAATTTTCGATCCTGGGTTGATCGTGCGATATCGATCGGGAATTAAGGCTTGTAGCGGTATCGTTCGGCTCTGTTATTTTGGCGGCGGTGAGCTTTGTTACGCCTTCTCCCGCATCGTCGGCCACTTGTTCCGGCGCCTCGATCGTTACCTTTTTGACATGGCCAAGGTTTTCGTCCTCTACGGCAGCATCTGCTTCCAACTTCTTCAACTCTTTCTTGCCAAAAAGCAGCCCAAGAAGACTTGATCCTTGCCTGTCGCCGTCATCGGAATCGTCGTCTTCGTCGTCGCTAGCGTCATCGTGTTCCGTATCATTCATATCCTCGTCGCTTGAGGTAATGTCATCATCCATGTCCACCGATTCATCTGTGGTCTCACCAGGATCGTTGGCTTGTATCTCTGTTGTGTTCGCGTCAGTTCTATCACCGTCTTCATCAGGCCTAGAATCGGGTAAGTCGGGCACGTCCGCGTATTTCTGTCGGAGTTGATCTTGGGTGAGGCCTTCGTCGGATGCGGTTGACTTCACGTCATCGTCATCGTCGGAGGACGACATGTTATCCTCATCGCCAGCGGAGCCAATACTTGAGCTCGATCCTTCCTCGGAATCTACATCCATTTCGTCACCGTCATCTTCCTCTTCGGAGTCTTCGGGATCCAGGTCTTCCTCCTCGCTGTCCTCGTTTGACAAGGCTTCCGAGTCGGCGCGAACTCTACGGGCTTGAAGCTTGAGTTCCGACATGCTGACAGCTTCATTTAAGGCGGCTTTTACTCGCTTCTGTTCTGCGGCTTCCCACTCCTCTAGTCGACGACGATTGACCTCAGTCTTCACGTTGTCCCACGTACCCGCGAGAGACTTCACGACGGTTTTATAGCGCGCAATGCATTCCGATCGCGCTTCGGCTGCTATTTCTTCTGCTGTTTTGGGTTGACGGCTCAGCCACTCGTCTCGACAAGCCTCGGCTAGCTTTTTGGCCGTCGCTTTGTGCCTTTGGTGTTCCATCACCATGAGTTTCCGAAAGTTGGCCATTTGCTTGACCAGGTGGTCCATATGAGCCCATTGGCGAGGCGGCTCCTCCACTGGGTCTGGGGCAAAAAGACTCGACCGCCCCTCGCTCAGCAAGCCGCCGGGCTCGACCTCCTTCTCGACCCGCAGGATGACTCGGGCATCCTTCTCGGCCATCTCTTGTGAATATGGTGGACCCTCATCAGCAAGATCCAACCAGCCACCCTCGCGGATATCGAGTAATGGCGCCCGCGCTATGTATTCGTCAAAGGTCGAGGCAATCTTGGGTCGCGCAATAGTCTGGCCAGGGAGCACATGCACCTGCGAAGGATGGACAATAGGGACCTCTGGGTTCTTGACCCGCAAGCGGATTCTTGTTGGTCTGGAAGAAGTCGGGCTTACTGCCATTGTGGAAGTTCGTGGAGAGGTGTCGATGCTATCTCTGTGTGTTCTGGAGCTTCGTCGTGTTGGGAGGGAGCGCTTCGGCGATTCCGGGGGTGGATGCGACGACATGGTAGCGGCTCTAGTTTTGGGTGATGGTTTGGGAGTGCTGGCTAATGACTTTCTCGTGTTTGGTTTAATAGCGGGGGGCGCGGCCTTGGTGGAAGATCGAGGGGTTGACGCGTTTCTTTGTGTGCCATTCGAAACAGCAGTAGCAGTAGCAGACGCAGCAGCTGTAGCTGTGCCTGCACGCCGATCCCTGAGGTTGGGAGAGGCCTGTGTCCCATTGAGCGCACCTCTAGTGAGTCTCTTCGAGCTCCGGGGCTGCAATTCCAGGGGAAGCGCGTTCGTGCGTCCGGACCTGCGTTTGCCATCTTCTAAGAAAGTGGTTGGGCCGTCGGCCTCTACCTTCTTCCACGGCGGCGACTCGACCTTGGGCCGGCGGATCGGCCTATCGGGAGTGGCATCGCGCACGCGACGCCGCTTTGCCGGTGGCTCGTCGTCATGCACGTCGCCATTGATGTCGCCGTTGTTGTTATTATTGTTGTCCTGGTCGTGGGGATTGTCGTTATGTGAGACGGTACGTGTCGGTGTAGGTGCAGGTGCGGGTGCAGATGCACTGTCGCCGTTTGTCTCGGATGCGGTCGGTGCATCACGGCCATGATTGTCGTCCTGTTGTCGGGAACTTGTGCGTGTGGCAGAATCTGAAGTTGTGGGTGAATGTGGTGGATGCAGTGGTGTGATGTCGATGTTAGTGTGTTTATTGTCGTGGTTATGGCCGTGGTTATGGTCCTGGTCGTGGGCGACGTGGTGTGTTGGTGCAGCGGAGGCAGGCGACGCGGTGCCCGTCATAGCTGGCCAGGGAGTCTCGAGCAACGAAAGCACGGTAATCTCGATGGAATATGCATTGGAGGAGGCAAAAACTACGTCTACGGATAGCCAATCGATGCTAGAGTGAGATGTCGAATTCTGGGCATGGCCAGCTTTCTGTGTCGATGGCGACGATTGAAATTGTTCCGAAAATCTGTTTCCCCGTAGAATGATGATGACTCGAAAAATTTCCTCCTCGCCCGCTGCCTCGCCGCGCGCACCCCAGTTTGAACTATAGGCATCCAGGGTGGCTCGTGCTCTCCTGTCTCCCTACCTAAGGTTGGTGGGTCTTGATACCTACTGGTGTTAGGCCATTTGGGGGCCAATCTTAGGTCTGTTAGCTGCTTTCATGCGTAATTAGTATGGAGAAAGTGTTGGGTCTCCACATTCTCTGCTGACTGCTTCTGCGGGTTTACTCTGTCCAATCATCATCGCCATCGGAACCTATGATTGCTGCACCCAATTCGCTCGATGTCAGTCTAGTTGCGACTACCATCACCACCACTTCGACGTCACACAGCGCAGAGAGCATTGCGGACACAACTGCCTAGTCCACAGTAGGTCCCCGTCGAGATGACCAACGGTATATTGATACATTGACCAACATTCAATTGCTTACCCGTCCCCAGATGCTCTATCCACGAATTGCCAGGGCTTCGGTCCTGCGCGCGACCTCGGCCACAGCCACGGCATCGCGACGACTGCCCATGGTTCAGCAGCGAACCTTCCTTCCAGACTCTATCACACCCGGGAAGACCATCGACGAGAGATACCCAGACTACCCCGCTCTTACCGATGCCGAGGACCCCGACATGAATGGCGGATACATCAGCCCCCCGAAAGTCAAGCGACAGTTCCGCGATCCTCACGGAGATTGGTGGGATAAACAGGACCGTAGGATCTTCGGCGAGCCTGTGCACCAAGACAACGATACTCTCGGCATATTCAGTTTATATGAATACACCTTTGTCAGCTCTCGGATGGCGTTTATGCAGCTCGGCATATTCGTTGCCTCTACTCTGGGAATATGCTGGGCTGTCTCCCAAGTCTATCCGGACAAGCAGTCCGTCCCCAGAGAGTTTGAAGGCGGTTTGGCGCGAGAGCTGGGCGGGCCCGGTGCTGTCAGAGTAAGCCGCTTTTCCGGTCTCCCAAATACAACTGTCTTGGGGGTACTCATACTAATTGTCCATTAACAGGCCAGAGCTCCTGGAGACCCGGAACCGTATCAGTCCGAGTAAAGCCGAAGGATAGATATTCTGTACCAATAAGAGAACAGATTATATATCAGCCTCCAAATTCCAGTACATGGAATTGTCAGGGGTGAAAAAGCTCTGTCTTTGCCGCAGATGGATCGAAGACTACCTGTTGAGCTTCACCATATACCACGTTTCTTTTGTCACATCGATCGAAAGATCATCATCTTGTGTATACAGCCGCACTATCCGGACTCTTGCCAACGAATTCAATGACGCAATATTGATGCCACGCAAAGCGCCCACTGGCCCCAGCTACAAAGTTCATGGTGCGTCGTCATGTGAGAATTTG
This sequence comes from Nemania sp. FL0916, assembly GCA_022578715.1. NCBI lineage: Eukaryota > Fungi > Ascomycota > Sordariomycetes > Xylariales > Xylariaceae > Nemania > Nemania sp. FL0916. The sequence goes on along the minus strand of MU390258.1, from coordinate 96,637 downwards.
TACGACTGTCTCCGGAGTCTGTTAATTCCATTGGGGGATTGGTATCGTAAAATCATAGCCTGACCCGAGACTGGTCCCAATTCAAAAAATGTGTCAGTAGTCTAAATGTTGGCAATTGAACTTCAAGTCTAATGACAGACGTTTTCATCCTGTTGCACACAGCCAGAATGCCAAGTCCAACCACCACAAATGCCAATATAAGCATATTCGTCCTGTCATCCCAAAGCATCCCGCCATCAATCACCAAATGCTCTTACGAGTCTGGGCTCTTCTTTAGACCGTCCATATCTATTGTGCTCGTGAGTGTACACTACCTCCTGCCACTCCCATTTCCATCCCCATAGCTGCTTCAATATCATTCGATCACCTCTAGATGTAGGTTTGTAACATGGATAGCACGTGTGCCCAGAATGATCGTCCCTACTTGCTAATAGGGGAATTGACGTGCCCACACGAACACAGTGTTAGAGCTTGATTTATACACTCCGATGGATCGATCACATGTAACGAGATCGGACCCAGATGCGGCCGGGAGCGTTCCAAGCTTTTGGCATGCCGTTGAGGAAGCAACGAGGCTAAAGTGAGTTTTGTGATACCAAACTTCTATCCCTTGCTCATCTTAGGTAGACCGCACCATAAGTACATAGGTAAATACCTAGGTACCCTGCCGGCTCTCGGAACCGGCTTGGATCCTTCTTATGGCGATTGATATCCTCATGCTTGCCCTGGGCAGTTCCTGACCATTGTCTAACTTGTGCCCTCTCACTGTGTCCTGTAGGCTTTTATGACCTAAGCGATTAAGTGAACGACATAAGCTACCTAGTGAAGGAACAGGGTGCTCTCTTCTTCGTTTCTTCCCTTTCCTTTCCACCACCCGTTCACCACTCATCCCCTTGCATCAAGTATCAACTCATCTACGGAGGCATTTCGGTTCGCAATACCTCGGCCGCAGAGAACCATTTGCCGCGAGGTATCGCTTGCTCATCACTCTGCATCCTTGCTTGTTATGCCGTTGCTCTGACGGTCTCCCCACACTGCTCCGTCTTCTTGGCCGGAATACTTTATTGACTTTCATCTATCCATCCCCGTTATCATGCGGTTCGAAGAATGGGACGTGCTGCTGTTCCCGAAGGACTCAAAGGTCCCCATGAAGGAATTCAAGACTAACTGTCATGTTGTTCACGACTCAGGTACGCTGTTTCTCCCCCTTTTCTTTCGTGCACCGCGGCACAATGAGCGGCATGATGCCAGTGACCGGAGAACAAGGAGTAAAGAGCCAAGAGAAAAAAACACAGAGTGATACAGAGAACAGTACAATAATATTGGGCTAAAACGTCTGTCTGAACAGAGTTTGCCTACAGCCATGGCTCTTTCGGCTTGCCTACGATGACTTGCTTCATCCCTAGTCAGCCGCAGGGAACATCGTTCAGCATTTCCCTTCATACCTGGAAATCGCCAGATATCAGCCAATTTTCCCGAAATTATAGCAAACACCCAGAGCTGGTCAAATTTGAGGCTCGGGTCTTGATCGACGGCCGGCTGGTTACGTACGCTGCTCATGTACGATGAACATAAATGATGAGAAGAGGCTGATTCCGTCTCTTCCCAGCACATCTTCATTCAGTCGCTCCGGCCCGTGGCCCCAACTCATCGACCATAGTTTTGGTATGACAACCAAGTGCCATACTGCTGACTGCTAAGCTATAAACATGCAAGCTAACTTTGGCTCTTAGAGTTTACAAAGAACGGAGACCTCGAGACTCTCAAATTTCCCCAATTCCGTAACGAGTTGCTTCGGCAGAGCTACTGGAACCCGGCGGACGAGCTCGGGCGCATCAAGATTGTCATCAGCGAAGGTTTCCCGCGAGATTCTCTCACGTTGCCCATGGATCGAGTCAAGAACCTCGTAGCGTTCTCTTTCCAGCATGCCCCTCTTGGTAAACCTCGGATCTGTCTTCTTTGATTCTTCCTGAAGCTAATGCTCAGGTTCGATAGATATCTTAGAGAGTTCCGGTATTGCCTGGCCAAATCCCGCAATGTGGCGTCGCAGTCCTTTCAATCCGACTGTGCCCAATTCGTCTCAGCACCACGAAGATGGCCCGCAGTCTCATCTCCATTCCCCGCGCCGGCGCTCCAGTTTAACGAAAAGCGCCATCGGCTCCTACGGATACAATCCAGCCAATATAAACGTCTACCAGATGAGTACCGACAACTTCATCGGAAACACGCCTAATACCCAAAGCCTTCTACAGCATGGCATGAACGAGACTCAGGTTGCGTATGTCGACCCGTTCGAACAGAACAAGGCTGATATGCCCATGTCTTCCATCTTCGATTGGTCCAAGTCCTTTGGGATGGCCGGGCATTCTCAAGCAACTGACATGAAAGACAAGCCCTTAAACCGCAGGCCTCACGCTCATAGCAAGATATCTGCGTCCGATATTAGCATGCCAGACTACAGCTCAACCCATTCGGGCGGTGCCCATGGAATGCCTGATTATCCAACAATGAACTTCAGTGCTCCAAATGCCCATGACCCAGATACTGGCACTCTCGCACCCAAAGTGCCTACGAACACCCCTACAGCTCTAGCTGACGCTAGCTTTGCCCATGAATTTGGGTTCGGTATCAATAAGATGGGAACACCGGGGAGTAAGTTCGTGCTACTCACCCTCCTTAAAGATTTCCCTTATAGGCCGCTTCATACTGACAGTTGCAGTTACTCCGCCCCATACTGAGTTTTTCACCACAAACACCGGTAATTTCTCGATGGAACTGGCTACATCTCTCACTCATTCACTCTTGAATCAGCCCCATCCTCTCCCAGTCCAGGAATCTAGCATCGCCATGCCGGCTCCAGAGATCAAATCACGAAAGGAAAACCGACTGAATAATGACACTTTCATTGAAGCGGCAGCAAATTTAGATCATATTGACATGCGCAAGGTGTCACAATCGGTCTATGGTCAACTTGGTAAAACTAGTCGCGATACGAGCAACTCTAGCAACTCGCCACCCAGCCAGAGTAGCTTCTCGGGCGTCTTTTCTCATCGTTCGTTTTCGGGACCAGAGTTTGGAAATGATCTGACCAACTCGGGTATTCTGTTCACCCACGAGAGTATTGACCCGGAAATGCTGACCGAGAACCGGATTGGTAGCGGATCAGACAAGGGGATCAAGCGTACCCGTCAATTTACCCCAGCAAGTGTCAAGGCAATTGATGACGAAGATGAACCTAACCGCAACAGCCCCAAGGTTCGAAATGGACTGGCGGAACAAGTCGCCGAGATAGCCTGATACGAAGGCGCAATTGTGCACCTTGCTTTTAGAAGGATCATTGAATAACTTATTTTCTTGGGTTCATATGCGATATGCATCCAGCAACATGTACTATCTAACCTAGGTCTTTTGGAGGGCGGGATCACACGGAGAGGTGATGTCACTGAGGCATATACTTTTGTACCACACCATTAGAGGCGCTAAAGGAATCTTGTGGCAGAAGGAAGACGCTGTTGCGAGGAGAGTATTGTAAAGTGGCCGGCAGGTCAAACCGAGCGCTTATTCCTCAATGTTGGCAACTAATTAGGCGCTTACAAGGCATTGTGTAGAATAGATAGCCGTCGAGTAGGCCAGAATTGATGATCCATACATCAGTAACACTCTGTCTTTCTGCAGGGTACTTAGAAAGCCAATAGGCCTAGACTTCTACAGCACTCAGCATATCGGATTTACTTTTGCTCTAGCTCGAAATCTCTCTCAAAGACCCTTTTCGATTCGGTATATCCAAGATGATTGCTCGCTACTAGGTACTGCCCGATGGAATTTGCGCCGTTAGAAGCTAGGAAATTTTGAACGTCTTGAGGTAAATATGCGAAGAACATAAAACTAACCGGAATATATCTTGGTAACTGGATACTGCCCAGCAAAATAAGTGGGCGATTATTGTTTTTCCCCTAGTTGTTTTCCTTCCTGGTGCGTCGGAGGACGAAGAGGGGAGAGAGAATAGGCATACTTAGGGACTGAGTGACTTATGAGCGTTGTGCTAGGGACCAAGAGGGCATGGGATCAGCGCCTCGGGCAGCGGGGGTTACCTACTTGCTTGATTACGGTGCACAAAGTACTTAAGTAACATTGGACTTATCGGTGATGAGGCATAAATGGGTGAAAAGATCTGGCAAAGTACATTGGGGTTATTTGTAAGTCGTCGAATATGTATACACATGGAGGCATCCGAAGTACTTATTGGATAATCAATACGAGAGACAGGTGAGACAGGTGACACAGATGACACACGAGGTAAAAACAACAGCTTATTATACGGAAATGTGTGAACGTGGATAAGTGGCGGTTGTTTGTCCATTCAGGAACTAAGTATCTATCATACAAGGGATCATCCCATTGTGATCCCCGCCCTCTATATTATTTATGTGCATCTATGCGTATATCGCCGCGGCGATGGGCTGTATTCCTCTCTTTAGGAAAGCCGACCAATTATGTATATGCCCCCGTCTGGCTCTTCCCCTATTGACCCACCAACGCCGTGCGCAATGCTCTTGGGAAAACACAAAAAAACCGCCTTGCCTCCCACCCGCTCGCTAATGTAGCGAAGTATCGCGGGCGGATCATCCAAAATTACCACCCCATTGTTCCGTGAAAATGACAAAAAAGGAATTAGATGTATGTATGTGTATGAAGCCAAATCTATGATTCGTTCAGTCGTTCCAATGCGACTGCTCTATGCGGCCACGGCCTCTATCTTCTTGCCCTTGACGCTCTTCCACTCCATGAAAACAGCACCGATGATAGCAATCGTGGCCAACGCCGTGGCGACGACAAATGCCGTGCTCAAAGCGCTGTTATAAGAGATGATGACGCCGGGGACGAGGTTGGCCGGCAGCGTCTTCTGGAGGTTGGTGGTGCCGGCGCTCAAGACGATCTTGGGGTTGATCTCGGGAACGTTCTTCGCTAGCTGCTCGACCAGCTTGTTGTTGAACACGTTGTTGCCGACGGAGACGAAGAGCGCGCCACCTAGGGTCTGCATGAACGCGATCACGGACGTTCCTACGGGTACGTCCTTGATGTCGAGGACGGTTTGCACGGCAATGAGAGGTTGCTGTAAACCGAATCCGACACCGAGGCCGAAGATAATCTGGTAGCCGATCCAAGTCGCAGTGTCGGTATCAGGCTTCCAGGTGGTCAGTAGACCACCACCGACAGCAGCCAGGATAACGCCGAGGATCATGAAAGGAGTGTAGTATCCGAAGGCCGTGATAAGACCACCAGCGAGTAACGAAGCCACAACAACGCTCAGAAGCATAGGCAAGTTGCGGATACCCGAGTTGACGGCCGAAACGCCCTGGACAGCCTGGAACCAGATGGGGATGTAGTAGATGAAGAGGAAGAAGGCGGAGCCGACAGCAAAGGCGAAGAAGCTGCCGGACATGACGGTGCGGTTGCGGAAGATGCGAGGAGGAACGGTCGCGTTCTCCTGTTGGCGGTATTGAATGTAGAGGAAGACTAGGATCAACACGCCGAAAACCACGAACAACCCGATGATGCGCCCGCTGTTCCACGGGTACATGGTACCACCCCACTGGAGGGCGAGGAGCAAAGAGACGATAGCGGGGATGAAAACGAGGGTGCCAAAGGGGTCGAAATGCATGATGCGCTTCGATAAAGGCTCATGTGGCGGCTTCTTCTGGACTGGGTCAGGGAAGAAGAGGGCAATGACGACAAGAGTCACTGCGCCGATGGGCAGGTTGATGAAGAAACACCATCGCCATGTCTAAATCGCATGTTAGTCCCTCGTGACATTGCGCGACAGTCGGGTTAGGGATGGTAAGTAGCAGACATACCACTTTATCGGTGAAGACACCACCTAGTAAAGGACCAGCAACCGAAGCAATTCCATAAACACCACCAATGAGACCGCTAGATGGCAGTTAGCTAACAGTTGACTAAAAAGGGGCAGAAAGCATAGAGGGCAACCTACGTGTAGATAGGACGCTTCGCCAACGGAACACTGTGGGCGAGAATCAAAAGCGCGCCGGAGAAGAGGCCGGCAGAGCCCAGACCGGCGACGGCTCGGCCAATGATCAGGGTCACCGAGTTTTGCGCCACACCGCAGATCAAGCTGCCGACCTCGAAGATGAAGATGGCGGTCAGGTAGACCCACTTAATGCTCAGGAAGGTGTAGAATTTTCCGAACAACAATTGGAGAGCAGCGGTGGTGAGAAGATAAGCTATTCATTCCGCCCATGTTAGCCCACCGTAACATCGCCCTTCGGGTCAAAAGTTGGAGTATGGAGTAACCTACCACTTCCATACCAGCCGACGTCTGGAAGACTGTGAAATGCGTCGGTGATGGACGGGATGGCTGTCGCGATGATCGAGTTGCTTTTGTTGAAATCCCGGTTAGTTTTCGTTCCGTGTTTTCACCGCTGATCGCCCAACCAAAAAATAAAAAAAAGATTTGGAGATTGGAGAAAACTCACTCTAATGCGATGAGGAAAACGCTTAGACACAGCGCGAGCGAGATGAGTAAGAGTTTCGCACCCGAAGGGTATTCGGAGCCGTCCTCTCTCGTCTGTATTTGCTGTAAGGCGTCGCCATTCTGTGTGCGCGCCGTCTGGGTCTTGGTTAGATCCTCCTCAGTCTTCTCCGTGGTATCATTGGGCTCGACCCGCGCATTCTCTGCCATGATCGAATTCTGTGAACTGGCTGAGCTCGATGCCGAGTGATCTCGGCTCTGTAATGTTGACTGTACTTCTTTCTCGTCGTAGTCGACGGTGCTGTGTTTGCTCGGCACCCGGGTCGGTTCTCCTGTTGAGCTTTGCAGCTCTTGTCCTTGGGCTGCTGACATTGGTAGATGCGGTGTCTGTTCCGTCATGCAAAAAAGGTTTCCTAATGGTATTCGCTTTGCAAGTTGGGTTGCCCTTTCCCTTTGTGATGAAGCAAGATCTGGGAAATGGTTGTATTTGTGCGGTTTTCGCTGATGCCTAGCTCCAAATGTCTATGTACATGTTTTTCCTGGGCATGGGGCTTGCCACGTTAAATACCTACAATCAACGGGGGAAACATGATTAAGGATGCCGGAAGGAAGAGACCCTGGCACATGGAGTCTCGGGCTAGTCGTGAAGTCCGCAATTGCGCTATCTAGATCGCTGGTACGCTAAGGAACCGTTCTCATTGGCCAATCGGATAACTATTGCTGCCGAATAGAGATGGTCGTGGTTTAGGTACCTAGACCCAGTGCAATTCCGCCCGCTAGCGTGAAATTATTCAGCATGCTATGGGAGAGTCATGAACTTTGTGCCCATAGTTGTTCTGATTGGCCCCAAGCGTCCTAAGAGACTGTAAGGCGGAGTTTGGCGGATATCCGCTACGATTCAAAATGGGTACCTGCACCACGCGAAAGTACCGTACTCGAGTAGGAACTAATGAAGTAGTGTAAGAAAATTTCAACCCCATAATTACCAAACTCCGCCACTTTCGCCTCGCTCCGTGTGCCTAATAATTAGATGCCTAATACCTAACCAGCCTTATGAAGCGGTTCCCATCATTATGCATCATTCTGGCCATATGCTCGGAGTGGGCTGAATGTGCGAGTCATTCTGACATCTTACACTACAATGTCTCTGTCTTTGTTGCCGAACTGCGATTGGCCAGGGTCGAAACTACTGCAGCCACAAGCAGATGAATAGTCGATGACTCATTAAGGCTTAGTTTTTGTGCAATCGCGTTAAGCTTCTTTCTACCTACCTCGTACTTCGTACCTGTGCTCCCAATTGCAACCACATACGCTGCTCAAGCTGCTAGGTATGCTGACGTGGGATGGGCGGTAGGCTTTCTCATTTGTGGCCAGCGATGCAGTACAGCCGCAAAAGCCACATGTGACCACTGCCAGCCTACAGTAATGCTAATGCGTTATTAATATTGTCCGAGTGCTGTAACAAAATAAAGAGCATCGCGGGAGAACCTGACGTTTGGTCATCAATTTCGGTCGTCGAAATCAATGGAAACAGAAATTTGTTGATATATAACCGCATACTTATCAAGCCGTCGGGGGCCTGAAGGTGCAACAGGCCAAAGAAGGTTTTGAGCTGACGAAATGTGAAGCTGGACCTATTATCATGGTTTGAACAGATGGAATGAGCTCCCTGACTGCTGACTGTTGACTGCGAACCGCGGATTCCAACGACGGTAACCCTTGATGGCTATCCTATAGTAGAATATGCCTGAAAATTCAGCGGGAGAAGATCTCGTGAGCACATAATTCCCATGATACAAATGTCAGGAGGATTTACCCTGGGGTTGTTAGGTCCAGCTGTTTTCATTTGTCTAGGGGTCTGTTAGACCCCTTTTGAGCTAGTGGGGGTTATAGATCTATCCATTGACCCCTAAAGCACTACAACCTAGCCGCAGACAGACTTATATTCACAGCGTGACCCCTATTTCCTGTCCTGGCCATGAGTTGAGTGTATTAGAGAAAGTCAGAAGAATTGCTTGTGGTGGAGGAGGGGGGGCAGGGCTCGATGAAAACTTCCTCCAGGCCGGTAAACTCGCCCTCTAGTCCTCCCGCCTTTGTGAGATCTCTTATTATCTCTTCTCCTTTATTTCACTAGTTCTTACGAGTGGTACGATTGTGCTCTCGTCGCTGCAGGAGAATGAGAAACTGGTTCCTTCTGGATTTTGCAAGCGGCTCGGCGGCGCAATCTGGCTTGATTTTCAGGGCAGGAAATTCTCAATGATCGCTGGTTCTAAGGCATAAAGATTATTTTGTCGTTCATGACCAAAACCGCGGAGTCGGCGGTTTGACACGTTGTATCGAAGGCGCATCACATTCTCTCGTGTTCGAGCGCTTATTTCTACGTTGAGAGCCAAACATCGACGCTGATAATAGTATAAAAATCGACAAAGTGTGATCTTTCGAGAACAGAGGCCCTGATCATCATAGCCGCAGGTGTGGCCGGAAGATATGCAAGGCTGACTTGGTGAGGCATGCGATCGCTTGCCCTTTCGATAGGTACATGTTCCGTATCTAAGTGGTAAAGGCTGAGTTACTACGATGAACAACCCTGCCTAAATCGTCTGTAATTATAAGTCTGCTGTTGAAAAGGGTCTGAATTCCTTATAAGTAGCCATAGTAGGTAACGCCATGGTCGGTAGACGATGACGTCGGTAAATCGCCTTTGTTACCCGCTACAACAGATTGTGAATAATAATTAAGAATCACTAAGCTTGATGCCCATCGGTGCAACGATTTACACATAGAAATATAGTCCAGGTAGTACTCACTATCTTGATAAAATTCGTGTCATTACAAGACGATGCCAGAACGACTCTCGCTGTTCTGGGGGATCCCTAATGGTTTGATAATCGATATTAACTTTCGTTTCCCGATGGCGTGTTTATGCATCCTTTTAAGCCACCGGCTCCCCCGAGACTTCTTTGAACCTTTTGAGCGCCTGTGTCACTTTTGAATCCTATTCGTAGCTAAAACACTTCACTGAGAAATCCGACGGGACAAAGGTTGACAGAACGAGCGCTAGTCATAGACCTACGGTACACGACAGACTTCGGCAATGTTGCGAACGAGGTAGAATACTGGGCCACAGAGAGTGGCGTGTAAGTATACAATTGCTGTTGAAAATACTGATAAAGTAGAGCTTGAACTGGAAGCACTCTTTTATTCACTAAACCTCATTGATAAGCTGGCCATAGCCCGACATCATTCATGTTGATCTGAAGATTGTTGAGGGCCGGATAGGAGATTCAATCAAAATTGAACACAAGAGATGGGTAGAAGCCGCTTGAATCGAACGCTACACCATCTTTAAACCTTGGTGCACATTCAACATAAGCACATATATCTTACGAAGTACCTATCTACGAAATACAATAGTGTAGATTCGGCAGCGGTTTGAGTCTAACATACCAGTAGCTAAGCCATCTGATCCGACGATCTGGGAGGGCCCCTGGACAGGGTTCTAGACAGCGCCAAGATCTACGCTACTACAGTGGGTTAGGGCTATTTGGTTAGTACTAATAAATTAGCCCCTAAGCCGGATTTAAGGCAGCACCGGATTTTCTGGCCGGATCCTTCTAGAATTCGCAGCAGCTCGGCCATCGGGGTCGGAGAATTCAAGTTGCCCACGCTGCCGACCTAATCCTTCGAGACAAGTGCACACGTGTACGTACGTCGAGAGACGTAAGTGTTGGAGCATACGGAATAATTAGAAAAGAGTAAGTTGGAGCAGGAGGCCTCAACCAATATGAAATTGCAGCCTACACTACGGAGTAGACTAGGGCCAAACATTATTACTGCAGGGCCGCAGTGCAGGGTATCGAGAAATAAGTTCCCAAGGTCCGTGTTTGGTAAACGGCATCTCGGTGGGTTGGTAATTTATGAAAACGGGGACTAGATCCAACCGCGCCGAGCGGAGATAAAGGTTCCAATCCGACCGAGTCTGTCAATCTGGGCGGGCCCAGTATTGTTGCTCCTTTGAACACCAACTGATTGACGAAGGTACACTTACCAGTTTGTACTTGTCTTAATTATGGGGAACGAATATCTAGTAGACCAGTTCGTCTAGTGTACTCACTGTTCTGTCTTCTCTACAGTGGTGTTGTCGACGCTGCTATATCTTTGTACCGAGATTGACAAGGAAGAAATGTTGAAGTTCTCTACTCAGTGTTACAGGGCCGCCGCGTCCTGCACTGATTATCTTAATGCCTAAATTAATTATCGCCTACGCTCGATGATCCACCCGTTTAAAAAAAATCAAGCGCGTCGCGGCAAGCATTTAATTTAATAATAGTGTACATGATAAACCACGAGGTTTCTGGGGTGTTAGAGACAAGTCCCGAGTATGAGCGGCTCCACCTGTGCGAACTTCTGTGCGAAGGAATGGCTTAGCTCCCAATTGATCATGAAGATACAGAATCAGCTTGCGATACAGGGCATTTGATTGGCGTTCTATACGATACGCGCCTACGGCTACATAATCGTGTAAGTACACGAACTACCGTACGCGACTATGATATGATCTCACTATCGTGATAAAAACCACCATGCCCCATCTTCTTATTACTTTTTTATAGTTGGAATATACGATTCCAATACTCCACTCCGCGAAAAAAAACAAGCGCTCGAAATATAGCTGCCTAGTTTTTAGACTAAAAAGCGTCTCGAACCAGACGGCCAGTTTAGAAGATCCATCAAACGACATGTCGACATATTCAGGCGGGTTGCCGTTACATAGATGGTGTGATAGCGCGCGGGTTAAACGCTTTCCATGTGGATTGATAAAAGGTTCTGGTCGGCCTCGGCGTCGTTGTAGACCGATCGCTGTTCGTCCGAATAATTCGGCCGAACACGGAGGTCAACGGCCGTCGTAAGCATGGAAACTGTAGCACACCAGAGAAGTAGTGCGAGGATGGCAGACCAAGTAGTCGAGATTTGTTCGATTCTCAATTGTTTCTATTGCAGTCAATTTTGTTTGATTTGAAGGCACACTGCATTGCACTGGCCCAAGCCCCCGATGAAGATCAGATGCGTCGAGTGGTCTGCGACGGTATTTGATGTGGTAACTCATAAAAGCTGCCAAAGCTATCTGGCCGCTAATTAAGGCATATTGTCTCATGGCATTAGTTCCAAAACTGCCTGTGCTGTGCGCGCTCGTACATCTGTAGACGGCATTCTGTGCCCTATCAGACCAGTTGTTGAACTTCGTCTCTAGTTCTAAGTTCTTCCCCAATAGCCTCGTAATAACTCGTGGTGTATGTCTCGCTTTCCTATCCTCTGCGATAGCTCATGGCTATGCTATAGGCATGAATGATAAGTCGCCGCTGTTATGACATAGTGATAAACGCCGGTAAACAAGTGCGCGATTGATGAGCACGGGACTTCTCGTCTTCCTACAGCTACGAATGATTCTCAGAAAACAAGGGTGTCGACAGAATTCTTGAATTCATATTTTTTACAATGTTCATACAATGCAAGGCTCGTGCTATCTGCAAAACGTCCCCCTTCCCAGAACCTGCGCCTAATCCCAACCAATTCCAAAATGCAAGCTGCCGAAACTCCAGGGTATATGCTTTTGAAAAAGACTATTCGCTACGCTGCAGACTTGTTGTGCTTAACAATCCAAGGGTGATCCAGAACGTCTTTAAGGGGGAGTCGCTTTTCCGGATCTAAAACCAGTAACTGCGCAAGGGTTAGTAAGGACAATGAGATGAATGGAGAGCTAGAGGCAACGAAAGGATCTCCATTTCTCCCACGAGTATACAGCTTCTGAGGAAGGGTAGTCCGAGGTGGTCTTACTGAGTGGACAAAGTGTTTGGCCTCGCGGGATATGTATGCAGGTAAAGGCTTCATTTCCCCCTTAGCTATTCTTATCCGGGTCTTGGCTACAGTGTCTTCAAACGGAGCTTCGCCTGCGAGGAACTCGTATGTCAAGATCCCAAGGGTCCACTGGTCGACGGCATTGGTATATCCAGGGTTGCCGGGCTGAAGCATTTCGGGCGGCAAGTAGTCCAGGGTTCCGCAGAGGGTGCTTCTGAAATTGCTTGGGGCATGGACACTGTAGCCAAAATCTGCCAGCTTCAGCTCGTCATGCAAGCCCAAGAGGATGTTCTCGGGCTTCATATCGCGGTGCATCACATTCTTCCCGTGGAGGTATATCAGGGAGAGCGTAACCTGGGCGATGTACTTGGCCGCACGCCGCTCGGAAAACCGGCCCTCCTTCTGCAAGACCCTATATAGCTCCCCGCCAGCGGCATATTCGAGAATCAGGAATATGCGGTGCGCGTCGTGGAACCAGCCGTGGAATCCGAGAACGCCCGGGTGGCGGAGATTGCTGTGGACTTCGATCTCGCGCCTAACGTGCATTTCTCCGCCCTCGCGCGTGATCTCGTCCTTGTTCAGCACCTTGAGCGCACATATGTAACCCGACTCGCGGTGTCGCGCGAGGTATACACGGCCGAATTTGCCCTTGCCCAGCGGCTTGCCGATCTCGAACTGCCCCAAGTGTAATCTGCGGTATCGCGGAGGTGTCAGGCGAGGGGCATTGCCGATATCGTTGCGAGCAGGCAAGAGGGCCCGGGCGAGTTTCGATGCGGGGGCGGGAGAGGGCCGTATCCGATTAAGACAGGCTTGTTTACGCAGCTGTGCCTCGCCATCACGGAGTGGAATTCTGGCAGCGGCGCCCCCTTTTTCGGCGACCATCGCGCTGGTCATTGTGTGGGAATGAGACAAAAGGTCAAGTCGGGGAGTGTGGCCATAGCCCGGCGAGAGTGGTGGTACAGATGCACTGATGGGTCGGGATCACAGACAGGGCCGTGGCTTGCGCGGTAGACACATGCAAACAACGCGAAGGGCGATAATTTGGTGCAGGGTTGCCATGACAACATAGCCTAGATGGCTCGCTAGCGTACAGTACCTAGACAAGCAGGGGTCTGACTACCCCACGTAACACTGCGTCCACCTCCGTGGGGCGCTTCTTCCCAAATCACTGCATTACAACCTAGAGGCCTTTAAGGGTCATCGATCAATCCGCAATAACTCAATTAAATGCTACGTATTATGGTTCTAAAGACTCGGAAGATATGGCTCTCGTATCATCTACAGTGGACGTAATTGGTAATGCAACATTACATTGCACCTACAGCGAAGAGAAGCAACATGAAAACTAAGCTATCTTTTAACTCTGCACCATCCAGTCCCCTCTGTGGAGATGAGCTGGCAACACTCAAGCTACAATACTGTAGATTAGTGTCGGTACCCAACGGGTAGTAGCCTTCTCCGGCATCATTCCGAGCGTGGGTCAACACAGCAGTCGAGGCATGTAGGTACCATGCTCCCCACACCATCAATGAATGATGCACTTTGCAGCCACTAGGTATCTAGGAATCAATAGCTCCTTAGCTAATGATCTCACTCTTCTACAGTTTGTACCAAAATATTTGCGATTATGAGCTTGGTCGGTTTAATTCTACGGAATGGGGGCATGCTCGTCTTACTCAACAAACATTTGCTTTTTTTAGTCCAGCTGCTTGCTGTACAGCATCTTTACGAGTTATTATGGGTGATACAGCAGCAGTGCTCCGGCCCCATAAAAGCCCCAGCCCGCCAACTATGTCTCAACAATGAATGATGTCCCTCGTATTCATCATTGGCATGTTTGGGGGTATCGAAAGACATACCAAGGCTGAGCTAATGGCTGGCCTATCTTAGCCCAGCTTAGCAAGGCAAGATGAAATCATGATGCATGATACTAGAAAGATCACTAAGCCGATGCTCGCGATGGCCAAACTTATATTTGTGGGATTGTCTGCACTAGATTCTGCCTGTTATTCTGCAAGTCAAGATTGGCTGTGCTACCAACAAGCCAAGCACGGTTTCATGGGCACCAAACTTCAATATAAATACCAAGCCAACATCCTCGCAAGGTCTCTGTTGATCATTGTTCAGTGGCATTCACCCTTTATACATTCTTGGTGAATATTCAATTTCATCTCTCAGAGCTCTACCAACACAATGTTCTCCTTCGAGAAAGCTACTATGGCCATGTGCCTCGCCTTGGCGATCGTAGCGAGTCCAGTTCCTCCTGCTTCCGACGTACCAACTCAGCTGGACGCCCCAAACAACACTTTCTTCCAACCTACCATGTACCAGATATTCCCACGTGACGCACGCAAGTCAGGACCGGCAGTGTCACAGCTGCAGGTTGTGCGAGCGGATAACGGCTCTACGCTCGAGAACATTGCTGTCTTCAAGGGCATCCCCTCCAATGCTAAAACTTGCATGCTTGGCTGGGTTCAGGCAGCGAAGCCCGAACGCACCGAATTCGTCGTCCAGGGAAGCGGACTTTTGGCGACTCAACAGCTGTCAAGTCTTCCCAATGGAGATGTGAACTGGGAGAAGATTGCTCCCATTGCGCAAGAAGCTGTCACTCAAGAAAGACCACTTCTTCATCCTGACACCACATCCTGGCCCAACATCGAAACAGCCGCGAGCCACATCGCCGGATTCATAGACTGTGCCGAGACGATCTACTTGAAGATCCAAGTCGACGATCGCAATCCGGCAGGGTCTGTTTATCTAGGACAAGATACCAAGAATGGACTTACACTTCAAGTTCAGGGTTAGGCAATCAGGGAACTTCAAGAGCACACATGTCTAGGATCAATCACTTTGTACAACACCTTACTCTACATTCTATAGCATAATGAAGCACTATAACTCCATGATTGTTTTACGAGGCATAGTGTTAGTGATACATGAACAACTTGCGTGAAACTGAATCGTAGCATTGATACTCCCAATTCTCGGTGAGCCCACGTCATTGACTTATTGCATGCTTTTGTGAACAATTCATCATACCACCTTCTATCAACTTTACTACTTACCTAATCACTAGCTACATACCTCGTTACAATTAACCTTATGAGATTCTCTCTACAGCTACTCAGGTAGTAGCTATTGGATAGCAGCCTACAACCCCATCTTATCGCAGCACACTGTGGAGTTAAGTATAAAGTTTGACACCCGCTTTTAATGACATGACTGTGGCACCTGCTACGCTCAAGCTAGAATTTAAGCTTTAACCCTAATTCAACTTTTGCGGGAAAGTAATGAGACCAAAAATGTTCGAGACCCCTTATAGAAGGGTCCAACTGGGGTTTCCCGCGTTAACATCTATACCAGATTGCTAGTTCTGTCGATCTACCGATCATTATACAGTCTCCCTATCTAGGGAGGAATACTCTCAGACTAACAGCAGCAGCTATCCCCCCCCTCCCTCCCCAGACCCATAGCTACTACCTAGCACCAGTACCTGACCTCATAGTAGAGGTGAGCTGCCCTCAGGGTCCGCCGAGGTTCGGGCCTTTCTTCGAGCCGTTGAGTTTAAGTCAGCAGCTTCTCCCTAGCCACCTACGGGCGAAGGGGTTCGGTATGATAAGAACAAATTCATCGATGCAACGTTCCCCTACTAGATCCGCGATAAATCGGAATTCCGAGCAAACATCCCACATATGTGTAATGCGATGCTCAATCAGTCGCAGTTGAAATGAGTATGTGCTCCATCGGGCCCGATTACATCAGGGTAGGATAAAAAACCTTATCTATAACTAACTTACGCTAGATATCACGATCAGGCACAGTGAGTGTTGTTGCTTTACGCACTTACAGCCTGAGGTCATGACCCCACGATACGGCCGCCTCTTTCAACTACAGTATTATCTGTGCTCGCGGAGCACTGTCTAGTTGGCTATTCATCACAGTTTCGATTGCGAGCTAGTGAGATGACGAAGAACAGTTAAGTGTCTGAGTTGATAACGCCTTGTCCTAGGTTAGTGCTTAATTTCTGCTATTTGAAGTTTTTCGACACCTTATTTCTTGCATTTAGTCAATGAATTACATTTCGCGATACCGATTTGAGGGCTATGATACCGCGCTATTATCAAGGGATCAAGATGGTATTATAACATCTACGGTATAGGGCGATTGACGTAAAGATTCCCCTTCTTTAGACTAACAGTAGTAAAATTCAGCTTGGTGTTGTTACCGTAGTGTAAGCATTCAGTTCGCGGGAACCCATTTCTGACGTACGACTGTCCCATTTCGATTTTATAATTATAAATGAAGCGATATTCTATTAATCAACATGGCGAAGGAGATTAGAACTGTCACACAGTAGAGATCGCTCGGCGCTGGAGGGCTAGGAGTTCGGCGGGCGTCTACATGAGCTATCGAGTAGAAAGATTCAATTCAATATCCACCAACAAAGCTGCTCAAACTCAATGCATGAAGGCGTCTTTATAAAGCATCGTAGAGTAATTCACATACGAAATTAAAGAGGAGATCGGAGTTTCTCTGAAGCGGAATTCGTGAGAGGGGGTAACGGTTATGAACTGTTGCTGATGACTGTCGCCCCAAAAAAGACCAAACTTCACCTGTCTACTACATCACCAGGCGCGCTGCCAACTCACTCCTACTTACAATCCTTAATCTACGTTATAAGACCAACACCTGTTAATCTAATGACGCATACGGAATAGATCTTGATTATTTAAAAGATTCATGTATTAAGAGGTATTCGTCATTGCTTTCATGTTGAGAGTGTTGGCATATTTCACCCGACTTGTAGCGCATGAGTCATCTCATCTATAGGTATGTAGAATCTAGCCTCTGGAGGCGCGTTCCAGAATACGGCCAACAGATCATCTACAACAGTGAGCTACCAGCACCCTTTTCACAACGAGGTGAATGATGCCCTCGAGAGAAATGAGAGGTATGTGTTGCCGGTCGGCTTGAGATGAATCCCAGTTAAGTTTTCGGGGTGGGCACAGACGCTATAACATAACACCACATGCATTTTCAATCAATCGATTGATCGATTTATCGTGGGTTTGAAAAGATGAGGCAATAAAAAAGATAATGCGACAAAAATGTACAACACCACGTATTCCCTGGTTGTCACCAACCCAAGTACTGACGTGGCGGTATCTAGCTTAGCTATGGGGGAGCGGACGGGACCCCGCGTTTTCTAGATCCTATGGTCGTACATGATAAATTTCTGTTCTGTCTTGCATTATGAAGCGGCAGGGTGAATGATATGCGTGATGGGCACCGTATAAAAGAAGTGTGACGTAATACGAAATAATGCGAACCCTTGCGACACCAAGATGTATAGGACTGATATAAGAGAATTTTCAGTTGTTATTCTTGAACGATTATGTATCTTTACAATAGATAATGAAAGACTGGCCCCTTCAATCTTTAAGTTGATATAATGACTAATGCTGTGATACCGTAGTAGTCGCTTTACCATATCGCTTTCCCGGAAGATGCCTGATACAACCACACGGCGGCGGCTGCAACGCTTGTTGAAGCAACCAACCAGCTTCCGACTTTGAAAGGCTTCTTTGATCGCCCTTCATCATATGTCCCAGACTTCGTGAATTCAAAGTCTTTCCAGCGAACAAATATGCTCCTAAGCCAATATCTGTACTGAAAGTCAGGGTACATAGTCGTATTCCTCCCGGACACAGGATCTAGCGCCCATGAACTGCACCCAGAGGACCAAACTAAGGACTTGAGCTTCTCATGAACGTCCTCAATGTCAGCCTTCTCAGCATCGGGCTTCACCCTGACTACGTCTGCCTTCCTCCCCAAAACTGGCAACGCAGATCTCTGCGCCTTGAGGGCATTCAAGATGGGCTTGATAACGCGAAGAGTGAAGTTAATCTGACACTCGGTAACATATGTGACGGATCCGTGACCACTGGCAGTATTGGGTCCCATCATGATGAAAAAGTTCGGGAACCCTGAGAGACAGGTGCCAAAGTAGGATGAGGCCGACCCGTCACTGAACTTGTCCCACTAGCAACGAGCATGTTAGCATACTTGATCTGAGCTCAGGGTATCATACTTACGTGTTCTGCGACGCTGATACCTCCTTCTCCAATCAAATTCAGTGTCAGGAGGGGCTTCAAAACCTGAAACCCGTTCGCAAGAATAATGGCGTCTGCCTTCACGAATCTACCAGACTTTGTGCGCACCCCATGCTCAACAATCTTGTCGATGGGGTCACTGTGGATCAATTCAACATTGTCGCGGTTTAGGCAGTCCAGATAATCTGTGTCCATGACTCGGCGTTTGCACCCGACTTCCGTTTTGGGGACGAGGAATTCATGGTACTTCGTAGGGGATATCCTCCGAATGTAAGCACCTTGATAATCCGCATACATCTTCCGCATACCGGCGCCTTCTATAGTAGGGAAGCTCAAGAAGTCAACTTCAGCATAGTAGTTCCACATGGCCCGGTATGCCCGCATGGCGAAGGGAACCCATTTCATGATCTTCTTGAAAAAGCCGGAGTATTCCGGGTTGGGACGCTCAAACACCCATTGGGCCTGGCGTGCGAACTGGGTGACCTTCTTGACGGCACCGTCGCCTTCACTCAAGACTGGCACAGCCTGGCTTGCACTGCACCCATTTCCTATCGAAGAATGAGCTTTAGGTTAAAAGAAATGATAGGCTTTATAGACAAACCGATAACAACTAGTTCCTTTTCCTTCCAATCGAAAGAATGGTCCCATTCGGCCGTATGGAATATGTCGCCCTGGAAGGACGATGCGCCTTGAATATCACATCCATTGGGCTTCGAGAGGATACCAACGGCAGATACCAGGATCTTGCATCGGCGACGATACGTCTTAGAGGTCTTGAGGTTCTTGATATTGACTAGCCACGTCCCAGTAGACGACTCCCAGCGAGCGGACTCCACGATGGTGTTGAACCTCGCATGCTCGTGGATCTTGTACTTAGCTGCAACATTATTGAAGTATTCAAGAATCTCAGGTTGCAGAGGATACTTGCGAGACCAATTGGGGTTTAGAGCGAATGAATATGAATAATAATGTGCGACGACCTGTGAATAGTTAGAACTACCTCTAAGTCAGAGTGTGAGTGTATGAGGGTGCTATACGTCTACTCCGCAACCGGGATAGGTGTTAGCCAGCCATGTGCCTCCAATGTTATCGGCCTTCTCGATCAATTCGAAGCTCCTGTGCCCATATTGTCGTACAAGTTGGACGGCAAGGCCGAGACCGGACATCCCAGCCCCTATAATGATAATATCCGTGTCGAGCTCCATGTCGGGGTGCCGCTAGCTCGTTTGGGTACAGAGGTGGTATTGCAGAACGAGATTTTGGATCACACGTTGACGATAGCCTTTGGTATTATCAGGCGGTCAACGTAGAAGCAAGAGTGATGCGATGGAGTTCCAAATGGACGAGTGATAACTACTACATAACAGAGCACAGATAACATCGGCTTTTAACCCCCGGCGGCTACGGCTTACAGGTCATAATCAGACGGTTACAAATGGTATGTCATAAGCGATACCGCTCCGGAGTATTGAGCAGCTGGATGGCAATAATAGCATTTTTAGTGTAGGCGTGTCGGTGGTAAGATATCTACCTATCTGGACTACATGTGCACGCTTGCCGGAACTTACATAGTTGCACCCCGAGCATCGAGAGCAGGGATCGCGAGAACCCTTCTTCTTGGCATTGCTTAATTGGTGTCATAAGCAGACCCGTTGCATACGGATGCACCCCAGAAAAGGGGCGGCCCCATGTCCCTGGTATTATACCCCCCTTGCACGGGTATAGATTAAGCCAAGTTTTATCCTTGCTTCCATCCTGTGATATTGCAGTAGCGCGTTCATATGCCGATCCTGCCGTCGTGGATTATTACCGGGATCATCGCGCGGTCTATATTTTAGTCCCGTCAATCCGGACACATGCGGATCGGCAGACGGTCTATTTTGTAAGCCCGTCCAACTTCAGCACCGAGTCCGATCATCGCGGAGCCGGCCGCACCGTTATCATATCATCTACAGTTGGCCGGGTAATTCTGGGCGTATATCTAGGATAGATGGACATAGTAAGGCGCTAGGTACGGGAGCGATATCGGGTGCGGTTATAATCCATGGAGCTGGGGAAAATGAGATCATCGTGTGCAAGGTCCGCACAGGCTGCACACTACCCTACCTCACATGCATTAGCACAAGCCTTCCGGGATCCTCGCATACGCATACTGTAAGTGACGGTTGACTCACAGCTTCTCTATGCATAGGTATTTGTCAAAGATGAAACTGATATCCTAGTGTAGTATCTTTAGCGACCTCAAGCCACACCCAGCGTACGGCAACATGCGTCAGGGTGCGCATCGTGGAGAAATGGTGGTAGTTCTGCAGGCGAAGCTCTAATGGGACGGGTGGAGAATGTTCGGTGACCGAGGCAATTCCCTACGCGTCTGAACATATCGCGACTGATCGTCAATCCGTGGAATAGGCACCGAGGTGTGACATGTCGTATCAATTACAGGTCATTTATGTAGAAACGAATCATGATACCGGGCTCGTGAAGATTGCCTCAATGTACGAAAGAGCGCAATGACTGACGGGAATAATGGGAGTAAGTGTTGCCCCCACGGAGAAGATTACTACGGTCTTCGGGGAATCATTTGCGCTTGGAAGAAGGTGAATTCCTTTGATTGCTATGATCTCTTATGATAAGTGATACGTTTCTCAGTGGATCCCGGTATTTAGTATATTCATGAGAGACACATGAACGGACTGGCGAATCATTGAATCTGCGAACAGTTTTGGAGTGACTTACAAATACAAACGCTCGATTCACCTATCTCACTTTGTGTTTCATTATCGGACGTCGCTTGAAGTTTCCTCAGTCGCGTTTTGAGACGTTCATCTCGATCTCATCTCGATCACATCATCTCTTACACAGCCGCTCTCTGCGAGCTCAGTCCTCATTGTTACTATGGTGCCTACAACGAAAGCCGTAGTGGTGGTTGAGCTGAAAGTCCCCGCCGTTCGCGAAGTGCTCAAGCCCATAGTCCATGATGAGTGGGTGCTTGTCAAAGTTAAAGCAGTTGCACTCAATCCTACAGACTGGAAACATATAGAGTATGGGGCTGCGGATATCGGCTGCAGAGTAGGCTGCGATTACGCCGGTATCGTTGAGGAAGTCGGGAGCAAGGTCACCAATTTCCAGAAGGGCGACCGTATCACGGGTTGGATTCACGGCTCGTAAGCATCAGAATTATATAAAATTTTATGTTTATGTCTTAGAACCCTAACTAACATGCTGCCAGAAACCGGGCCAACCACGAATCTGGTGCATTCGCGGAATATGCCATCGCCAAAGCTTGCGTGCAGAGGAAGATCCCTGATAATTTGAGCTTTGAAGAAGCTGCAACGATGGGAGTTGCCATCATGACTGTGGTAAGGCCAACTCCAATACCCGAACCGAGAGGTTCATATGATCGGTGTCCATATTAACATGCAAAATAGGGCCAAGGCATGTACAACCTCCTCAAGCTGCCACTACCTAATGAGCCAACAAGAGAGCCATTCCCTCTTCTCATCTACGGCGGTAGCACAGCAACAGGGATGGCCGGCATCCAGTTCGCCAAGCTCTCAGGCCTGACCGTCATCACAACATGCTCGCCCCGCAACTTCGAGCTGGTGAAGTCGTTAGGCGCCGACGAGGCCTTCGACTACAACTCGCCAACCTGCTCTGCCGACATCAAACGATGGACGGACAACAAGCTCAAGTACGCCTGGGACTGCACCGGCGACGGCGCCGGCATCTGCGCCGCCGCCATGTGCGACTCGGAGCCCGGCACCTACGGCACCATCATGCCGGCCAACTACGAGCTGCTCAAGCAGACTAACCCGCAAGTTCATGGTCAGGAGTTCATGCGCGGCTATGACACCATGGGCGAGTTCTACTGCTGGATTGGCGATACGCCGATTGACCCTGATCCGCAGGTCATGAATTTCTATCAGTCGTTTTTGAAGCTGACGCAGCCGCTGCTGGCGAATTGGGACATTAAGCCTCTTCCCGCGGTTGTCAATAAGACGGGAAGTGGATTAGAGGGTGTGGTGAAGGGTTTGGAGGAGATGAAGGCTGGTAAGATTAGTGGGGAGAAGATGGTCTACACAATTTGAATAGTAGATTTGTAGATATATGTCAATATTGAATAATGCTCAGTCAGTTTCACTATGAGTTGAACTAGCATAACAATTAGGTGAAATCCTCGATTGTGAGCACTTATATGTTTGAATTGATAGTCGCCAAGCTGGTTAATCTAGATTTTTCGGTGCGTCACCTGTACATTATGTAAAGATATTGTAGTTAACCAGGATCTGGCTTGAGACGGGAGTATCCTACTTATGCTATGCAACCGTGCTGTAATAGAATAATTCATGATTCATCTGAGTGCTAAGAACTTCTTTGCCCTCATCCGTTTGGTACCTGGTAATAGGTACACTACACTACACTACTCCTGGCAACCGATTGCCACGCAGCTGAAAATATCCATATCTTCTCGTTTCTCGTTTTAAGAATGGAGACATCTCATTTCCTACTGTGCACTTGGTCCGAGAAAATTCTCATAGGCGTGAAGCTTACACTACAAGGGTCGGGCGAATATTTTAGACCTGCCGGTATCGGCTGACCGAAAATGTGTTGTGAACTGAAGCTGAACTTCGTTTGTTGTGTACACACTGTTCTAGCCTAGCTAATTCTACACTAGATATTCCGATATTCCTGTTCCATGCAAAATAATAAAGCAGATCGACAGATCCATCTTACACTATGTCAAATCACTCCGGGAAAGCCGTGCTGGCAGACGTCTCTTTCTGCAAGCTCAGTTCGTGAGCGAGCTGGTCACGGATCTTCTCCATTCGGCCATAAGCATCGCTTCCGAGCACCAGTCTGCTGACTTTCCCAGACAGATGGCCAGCCAGGCCTCCCTCGCCTGTGACAGCCTCGAAGATGCGCTCGACACCTCTCTCGGGGTCGCCAATCTGCTTGCCGTGCACAGTCAAGAACTTGCGCATTACGGCGCCAACTGGGTCGTCATAGTGTTGTGGTACAGTTGACGGGTCCGGGCTAGCATCAGCCAGCTATTGACAGGGGTTAGCAAATGCGGGGTAGCGGGGTTTTGTATAAGTCAATAATCAACCCAAGACGCTGGAAAAACTTACAGCGCTCACGAAGTTCGTGCGGAAGTTTCCTGGCTCGACGATCAGCACCTTGATGCCGTGAGGCGCAACCTCCTTCGCTAGCGAGTCTGATGCGGCCTCAAGGGCTGCCTTGGATGCGCTGTACAGAGAACAGGCAGGCAGAGGATCCTTCGCGGCAACACTCGACACGTTGACAATCGTGCCAGACTTGCGTTGGCGCATACCAGGCAGAGCGGCCTGTAGGGTGTACAGAGGTCCAAAGAAGTTGGTGGCCAATTGGAGCTGAGCCTCCTTCTCACTGTTTTACGTATTAGTCCGGTCCTCTCGCATTATTATATGAGAAAATGGTTCTGGATAATCATGGTGTATGTATATGTGTGAATACGTACGAGATGTGCTCGCAGGGAGCGAGGAGAGAGTAGCCAGCATTGTTGACCAGATAGTCGATGCGGCCAACGGCCTGCACCTTTTTAGTGATGCTGGCTTGCGACTCTGTCATGTCTAGCTCGACCACAGTTCCTCCAGCCTTCTCGATCTTCTCCACTGCCGTAGCGGCCTTAGTCTTGCTACGGACGGATCCCACCAAAGTATGGCCGGCCTTGAGAACACGAAGAGCCAATACGAGCCCCAGGCCGTTAGAGGCACCTGTGACAAACCAGACTGGGGGCGACATGATGATTATGGGTAGCTTAGTGACGAGAGTGGGTGTGGTGCAAAAGTTTCAACGATGCTAGCGTGTGCTTAGCGTGTAGTGAGAGAAATGAGATGAGATGAGGGTGAAGTGGGATCTCTTCTTAAGGCGTTGCGAACTAAAGAAGAAATGGGAAATATGTTGGCAAGGGACGAACAAGGAACAAAGAGAACTTGTAGCGTCATCTACGTAGATGTGTTGGGTCCAATCGCCATCGGCGCTCAGCGGCCTTAGGGGCTGGTTAGCGGCTTTAAGGGCTACCTAGCGGGCTTAGTTATACTAGCGGGCCGGCCCCCCGCACTAGGTGCGCCGCGCGTGCGGGCGTTTGTTGGGCTGATCTCGGTGCCGATCTGCACCGGTTACGATCTACACGGAGAAGATTATTGCCTATGTAGGTAATTGTCTGCTGTGCTATCATATGAGTCGACGACGTGTCTGCCTACGTATATACGGAGGACCAGCTGGTTATTTAAGTATTCATATGATCCGTGATAGGTACACCCTATTTCGCTAAAATGACATCAGTAAAAGCTTCGTATAAGTGTCGTACCTACGCTAGTGCGAAGATCGTCGTTTAAGGGTTCAGCACGAAGTGGACTGCTTGGTCGTAAAGGCATGATCCCCGGTCCGTGCCTGGTTTTCTGCACCGATCACACGACGGACCCTTGACCCCGGATGTGGGGAGATGCCATATGGAGCACTGTTTTGTCCGACCACCTTCACGCGTCGGACACGCAAATCGCATGTGCTGCCTACATACAGCCTAAGAACTGATGATCATAAGTTCTTCTGAAGGATTTTTCAAATTTTATGTCGCTCTCCGAGCCAGGGCTGATTCGACGATCTTTCAGCCGTGCAGAAAATCCAGACTATGCTTACTCACTTTCCACGGTGTAATTCTAGCCATGCAAGCCCAAACCGTTATGTTCGGGCATAATCGAGCGGGATATAAAGAGGTCAACAATCACTGGGTCAAGGAAGCAGTGGGAATATGACAACGTGGCATCCTTTCTTGTTTTCCATACGATGGCAAAGTCAACGTCGCTCATCAGTGCCCTTTTCGGGCTTGCTACTTTAACCGCAGCAACTCCTCCGCTTGGGTCTTCATTTGGAATTCCCGGCAAAAATGCGACCTTCGACTATGTTGTCGTAGGCGGTGGAAATGCTGGCCTCACGCTTGCCACTCGCCTGGCTGAACAGCAGAGCGGGCGTGTTGCGGTGGTGGAGGCCGGCACGTTTTATGAGATATCCAACGGGAATCTCAGCCAGGTGCCCGGGCTTGATAACATGTATATCTCGAAAGTCCACAATGATTGGCATCCTCTCATTGACTGGGGCTATGAAACCGTTCCGCAAAAGGTATGAATCGACAGTGAATATTCTTATTCGGCGGAACAGTCATCTAACTAAGCCTACAGGAAGCATACGATGTCAGCCTGCACTATGCACGTGGTAAAACGCTGGGTGGTTGTTCCGCAAGGAATTACATGATCTACCAGCGCGGAACCAAGGCTTCTTACAAAATGTGGGCGGATTTGGTAGGAGACGACAGCTATACTTGGGATAGCTTCTCACCGTACTTGAGAAAGTCTGTTTGCTTCACGCCGCCGAACAATGAACTTCGCGGCGCAAATTCAACCCCACTTTACGAGGCTTCTGCCTTCGACAACAAGTGCACTGGGCCACTGTCTGTTACGTATACGACTTACGCCTCGCCATTTGCATCATGGGCCACCAACGGCCTTGAGGAGCTAGGAATGACCCCTATAGAAGGTTTCGTTAGTGGCTCACTCCTGGGCCAGTCGTATGTCATGTCTACGATCGACGCGAAGACTCAGAACCGAGACTCATCCGAGACATCCTTTTTGCGCAAGGCATTGACTTACACCAACTATGCGGTCTATCCGTTGACCACTGCTAAGCGAATCCTTTTTGATGCAAACAAAAGGGCAACTGGTGTCGAAGTCGATAGTCTTGGCGCTCGGTACACCCTCACCGCTACCAAGGAGGTCATCGTCTCAGCCGGTGTCTTTGCTTCACCGCAGCTTTTGATGGTCTCGGGTGTTGGCCCAGCAGCAACCCTGCAGGGGCTTGGTATTCCAGTTGTCGCAGATCGGCCCGGTGTCGGCCAAAACATGCAGGATCATCTTTACTTCGGACCGGCATATAAAATTAACGCCGAGTCGACCTCTGTCCTAGGCAACCCGGAGGTCTTTGCTGCAGCTGTTAAGGACTTCAATGATAACGCTGCGGGCATTCTTACCAACCCGTCGAATGATGTCCTCGGCTGGGAGAAGTTCCCCGAGTCAATCCGAAGCACCTTCTCTAACACGACTCTTGAGGAGCTGGATCAGTTCCCTGCAGACTGGCCAGAGGTTGAGTATCTCGCCATCAGCGGCTACCTTGGATACCAGAATCAGTCAGGGGGCAGTGACCCCCATGATGGCTCCAACTATGCCACCATGGGTGTAGCGTTGGGCATTCCACGCTCACGCGGCAACGTGACAATTACTTCTGCTGACAATGCAGTGCTGCCTCTCATTAACCCGAACTACTTTTCGGACCGAACAGATGTTGAGGTGGCAGTTGCAGGGTTCAAGCGTGTCCGTGAGTTTTGGAAGACGAAAGCTGTCCAAGGTCTACGCGTCGACGATGAAGAGGCGTTCCCTGGCCTAGACGTGTCGACTGATGCAGAGATTGAAGACATCATCAAGAAGAGTTTCCAAACCATCTTCCACGCGTCCTGCACGTGCGCGATGGGCAAAAAGGAGGACCCGATGGCCGTCGTCGATTCAAAGGGTCTCGTATACGGAGTTTCCGGTCTCCGAATTGTCGACGCGTCCATCTTCCCTGTTCTGCTTCCAGGGCACCCAATGGGCACAGTCTGTAAGTTCTCCAAACACCTAAAGACCCTCCTTCATTTGCACACTCGAGCTAACAAAACTTTCTACTAGACGGACTAGCGGAGAAGATCGCGACTGAGATTACTGGCAAAGAATAATATGAGATAAGCGTGCGTGATGTGTTAGTTACTTGTCAGAAAAAATTGATGGACGGCCGACGGTGGTGTGTTAGGATAAGATCTGCTGACCCACGAAGTTTGGGAAGTGATCGATGCATAGCCGGGGTCATCCCACTGTACTTTCTATATTTCGAAGATTCTTCTATAGACACCCCTCTATAGAAGCTATTTTTCCCCATTAATCAAACTTTAGCATAGCATGGATGCACCCCAGTACGTAGTATGCAGCAGGGATAGGAGCGTGCCTAGCGTAGATGTCACAGAACCGCGGAAAGCTTCCAAGCTTCCAGGGTTGTGTGCAGGGACTCCACCTCACTAAACTAAATTTGATTGGCTCAATTCATGCATCACCCCTGCTCGGCATCAATTCTGCATCCGGAATGGGGGCTATGCAGTACCGGTAAGGCGGTTAAGCATGCGGATTAGGCGTGGTATCTAGGTGCCTAATAAGCATCGTCATACTTAGATAATAAGACAACTACAAGAGAGCTTGTGAAAAAGGATCTATCACAATTGTAACCGCGCCCGATGAGCATGGAAATTGTGACGTCAATTGTAGCCGGTGAACTTGTGAATAAAGACCTGTCATAAGGATAACTTCGGCCGGCGAGCTCGGAAATAAATATCTATAACAACAATGACTGAAGCCGGTGAGTGATGCTTGATCGGAGATCGAGCATGCTCTTTGACGTACCACTTGATCGTTAAAATGTTGAAATGTGAGATGTTACAAAGGGGCAATTTTTAGCGAGCCGCAGAACCAAGTTGAAAAGATATGCCAACTCTAAAGCGAGAAAAGGGAAGAATTGGAGTGCATAACAATCAGACTGATGTTGAAGGGTGTGTTTCTGTCTTAAGAATCGATCGAAGTACGATTGATCGCACAAAGTTGTTGAAGTGCTCAAGCCTGTCGAGAACTTGGTACCGTTCCCTGGGAACCACACATATGATCCCTCTACATACGTCAGTTGGGGCAATTGAAAGCGGTTCGGCATAGCAACACTACTTTTCAGTTTTACTCTGAAGCGCGCCTTCATTCTAATTGGCATACGGAGTAAAAGGCTCACAAATGGGTTCTCATTACACATCGTTCTCTACCACAGCGACATGGGGTCCGAGTTCTTAAAATGTTGATAAACTGCCTAATTGATAATAACAAAGTGTACCATCATCTAGAACTAAGAAATTTTATATGGGAAGCAACGGTGCTGTATAGTTGTGCAATCTTGTTAACACCATTGCTAAGAAATACCGGTAGAGCCTCTAGTTTTTCCTATCCCGGAACAGAATCTCATACTTAGGATCCGGAACATCCATATCAAAGAACATGATGTTCTTCGGTCGGCCACCGGGTTGCAGTTTCAGGTCATAGCGCCTCAGAAATTCAATCACAAGCAGCTTGCTGATTAAGCCACCCATGAATCTTCCGGGACACATGTATCGTCCATGACCGAAATGCAGACTGCCTGCGTATGACGAAGTGAACTGCAAGCCATTGTGATCTGTCTCGGGGTTGCGACGAAGGCGCTCAAAGCGGAAGCCATCGAACTCCTCCGGCTGGCCACTGATGTATGGTTCGGTCATAGACATCGGTACGCCGGGGAAAGAGATGTGAGCATTCTTCGGAAGAACGTCGCCGGATGAAAGAGTGTGGTTCTTCATCATCTTGCGATTGACAGACACTAGCTATGTTAGCTAAAACGCATCGAAAGGTTAAGATCGACACTTACACTTGGACGGCGGGTGGAATCTTTGAGACTCTTTCAAAAAGCTATCAAGCTTCCACATCTTGGACAACGTAGCATTCGTGAGTTCAGTAGTGTCATCTCCGAGGACGCTATCAATTTCTTCTCTCAGTGGAGGAGCCCAGCGTTCAAAGTTGTTGGCCAGGTCCATGAGAGCGTTGGTGATCGTATTGGTAGTCGTATGAGCTGCACCAAAGCTCACGCCAGTGAGTCGATGTGCCATGATAGGAACTGTCGTATGCTCGGGTTTGGAAGTCTCGAGGAGCCATTCCAGGGTTGTCATATCGCCGGACTTGACATGTGCTTCCCAGGCCTCAGGTTGGTCTCGGCGGAAAGCCATCTTTTGGTCAGCTACAGGACGGACAAGTTCCCTAATGATGCGCCGACAGCGATGAATACGGTAGAGGTAGGGAGTGAAGACTGCAGCTAGGGGCCGCGCAAAGTCGGGCACAAGTTTGAAAGTGACCGCACCCATGAAGACATTCTGTGCATAGCCGATGGCAGCGTGAACCCATTCAGGATTGCGGCAGATATCAGGGCCAACGATTGTGCGAGCTACTATTTGCGTGACCAGTTCTAGAATCTTGGGTTGAGCTGCGATAGGAGTCCAGTCTTAATCGCAATATTAGCAGAGTCATATCTTGGCAAGATGACCATAACTAGGATGAGGAGAGCCCACATACCTTCATACCTTCCAAAATGCTTGATGAAGGCGTACTGTGCTTCGTTGGAAGCAGGGCCAATCTGTTGACCTATCTTGGCGATATACTGTGTCTTAATGGCATCAATAGTAGAATGATTGAAGATATCATAATCCAGCGTTGTCCAATTTCCAATAAAAAACTATTGTCATGTCAACATCTTCATCGTCGAGACATCACACGCCGAATTGGAGACACATCCAATACTTACGTCGGAAGTCGCATGAGAATTGCTGCCAATAGTGCCTGGAAGATCCCTGATTTCTTGTAGAAAGCGAGGCGGTAGAACGATCGAGGTACGGTCGAGCGAAGGAAGAGTAAAAATCGAATTGGGAAATTTCTTGAAAGAGTTGTGAATGAGCTCAGGGCCATGCTTGAACCAGTCCTGTCGCTGACGCGCCCCTTTGAACAAGATACGCTTCAACTCGACGCCCACATGGGGATAATGGCTGCGAGCATTTGGATTGCGCCACTGGCCGTACAAGAAGATAATTGCTATAGCTGCTACTGTCGCGAGGAGAACAAGCTGGGTATTGTCCAGCCTGTCTTGCAGCGACTCAACAACGGCAGCAAACATGTTTGATTTCAGTGACTAAGTTGCTAGAAGTGAGAGTAATGGTAACAACATTTGTTAAGTTGTATGTATGGTAAGAGTCGGAATCCAGCTCCTTGCTTGTCTTATAATATGAAAAAGGCTTTTTAGTCCGCCATGTCATAACACTAGCAGGCATGACGATCGCAAAGCGATCCCGTCATACACGAACTAAGTATTTTGCATACTAAATAGCTTCTATCCTTATCTACCTAACCTAATCTTCAAATTAACATGTCACAATTTCTGCCTATAATTCTGGCGGTTCGGTCAGTCAATCCCCGAGGCACGGAGTCGGCGCTAATATTAGCGGCGTTTGGGGCCGGATGTAAGCGCTAGTCCGCCTGACGTAGCGAGTGCGCTAGTGTCGGTTGCACCCAGCACGCCTCATATCCCCACTCAAATTTTACCCCTTATCAGGAAGCGCTCTCTGATCTTTGCTTTATCTGTACAATGCCTTGTTACTCTAAGTTCACGATGCCTTCAGATTTGCCCCCGCGGCCATACATCAACGAACTTTCTCCGATCCTTACTATCTTTGTGCAATGTTTACTTGGTGCAAGTCCATGATGGTTTCTGATCTCCCTTGACGACAGATTTCGTGTAAGACCCCTGTGGGGGTCAGATCAGCGAAACGTTAAGATGCACTTACTATCAAAGACGACTACCCGAGACATGCAGGTGATTTTAGCGTCTTTTCAGACTTAAAGTTGCAATTCTATCATTTGTTACAGACGTAATATCGGGATCGGGCAGGTATCGCAGATGCACCATGTCACCCTGCATGTTATCGCGGGGAATCGTAATCTCTAAGATCAACCACCGTGCTGTCGCTGTCGGGGAATACCCTGTCTTCTAATGGAGTAGGCTATGGAGCATGTCGGTCTCCGTTATTCAATTGAGGTAGAATATCTATTGTATAGGAAATTAAACCTCCGACACTTGCCAATGATCTGCTCGGGCTTACATCGACCGCATAAGATGGCGAGGATGAAGTTTACATGAAATGGTCTTTTCGTGGAATTCAAAAGGCGCTCGTGTCCGGCTACTAACAAGACAAACAAGACATCATCACTCTCCAGACTCAAGACGATACTTAGACTTGCCTTCTTGTGCCATCACGACTCAGATTCCAGACTCAAAACTCAGACATCACATCATCTTAAACGTCAGAACTTAAAACTCAGACAAGTTTCACAATGGCAGTCACAAAGCGTCAGGTAAGACATGATCTAGGTTCCATATGCCATACACACTGATAGTTGACTTTCGGATAGTCTTTAATCCTCGAGACGGCCCGGGAGGCTCTCAAGCAAGCCGAAAGACTTGTTGGCTACCTTGAGAAGAATGGTTTGGAGGAGCCAGACTTCACATCAGAGTCGGCTCCTCATCCTGAAAATGGCGAATACGATGCCATCCGAACCGATCTGACTCAGGCTACTCAGGACTTGTCGCTCCTAGCTTCTGGTCCCCTGCAATGGATTCGAACTTTCTGCTGCTGCCACCACGATCTTGCCGCTTGGCAAGTTGCTCTGCGCTTCAAGTTCTTCACAATTGTGCCCCTAGACCGGCCAATTACGGTTAAAGACATTGCGGCAAAGGCGAAAATGGATGAAGACCGTCTACGCCGTGTCCTGAAGTTCCTTACCACCCAGCGCTGCTTCCAGGAACTAGACGGCGATCGGTTCGAGCACACTAGCTTATCTGCATTTATTGCACGAAACAAGGATATTGAGCAGTGCTTCGCTTTTGAGTATGTGCTCGATCCGTGATATAGTTCAGTGGAACATGCAACTAACCGAAAATCAGGGCCGACGAGATGTTTGAGGCTTCATCTCTCACCGCTTCCTCTATCGAAAAGTCACCGTATACTTCTGAGGCAGTTGATAGCGCTTTCAATCTGAGATTCGGCACTTCTCCCTACAAGTGGTATGCGGAGAATCCCGAGCGCGGCCATCGCTTTGCCTCCGCAATGGCTGGATACGTCCAGAGTTTGTCTCTCCTTACGATTTTCGATTGGAGCCAGCTATACTAACTTATCACAGTGAACCGAGACACAACCGAGCTTCGCGATAGATACCCCTGGGCTCAGCTCGGCGACAAGAAAGTCGTCGATGTTGGCGGCGGCAGCGGACACGTTTCCATTTACCTGGCAAATGTAAGTCATGGATTGATCTGCATTGACGGACAAGGCTGACGCAGATCTGTATAGACGTTCCCCAATCTCCGCTTCTTGGTTCAAGATGTCAATACCTGCATGCTTGAGGAGGGCCCCAACCGACCTGACTATCCTCGCGTAAAGGATCGCGTCTCGTTCATGCAATACAGCTTCTACGAGCCGCAGCCTATCACCGATGCCGGTCTCTTCCTCCTGAGACAGGTCATTCACAACTACCCTGATGATGTCTGCATGAAGATCTTCAAGTCCTTTGTCCCGGCCATGGAAAAGAGCGCTCCCGGTACCAACCTGCTGATCAACGATATGCTCCTACCCCCTGCGAATGTTGAGCAGAAGGTAGAAGAGTATCACCTGAGGCAGATTGATATCCACATGTTGAACGGATATGCGGCTAAGCAACGAACACTCGATGAATTCGAGTACCTGCTAAAGGGCGCGGATCCACGATTCGAGGTCAGTTCCTTTCCCAATCCGGGTTTGAGTTACACCTGCTAACTTTAATGCAGATCGTGAAGGTGCATGGCAAGGGAGTAATGGGCATGATAGAAGTGAAGCTTGCTCAGTAATTTGTTATACTACAGGGGCAAGGAACGAGGGCATCTACTCAAATTCCACAACTAGCGTCCTCAACGTAGCTAGTTGGCTCCTGAGTGTTATTGTTATCTCCTCCGTACATAGAAATACAACAGCGTCAAGTTCTACCACATACTTCAATTTTTGATCATTCATGCATTATCCCGCTCGCACTGTGATATGTTTCGCTTGTAATATTCCGTACCTTAGGTACATACTTAGCGCAGAGAGAGTTGTCTAATCTTAGACTTGTGTACAGTACGAAGTACGCAATAGGTAATTAGCTTGGTTCAATTCTAGGCGGCGCTAATGGCTAGTTTCCGCTGCTTGAAGTCAACTGCCGCAAGTTTGCGTTGGCTGTTGTAATTTGGTACACTGAATTATGTAATTGCTACACTTCGTAATTGAGTTCGCCGTGTTCCAAGATGGCTTTTCCAAGATAGCGCATGAGATTGGCATACGGCACGTGGAAAGGGTCCAGGCCCACCTACAATGCAACTCTGCTCAGGAGAAGGTTTAGCCGCTGTACTGAGTGGGGGCTCTCCATTTTCGCTATCCGTAAGCTCACTAGTCCAGGATCATGATCCATCGGCTCTTCGGCCCCACCCGAGTATCAAGATCGCCGCCTTCGGTAGCAGCCACTCCAGAACAAAAGCTGCAACTCCACCACCCCGGGCCAGCTTGGATGAACTCTAACTAAACGACATGTGCATGCATCTCCTATGCGACGCGTAACTACGCGACACCAGTTGCATCCACACAGATCTGCATCCGATATCGCCACAACCACGATCTTATGTCATCTTCGCAAGTTTCGGTCATTTAAGTCGCAGCGATGCCGCTAGTTACACTACGTGGACGGGGCTCAGTGGGCTCTGCGGCGTGTCGTCATACAAATAGCCTCATACGACATGGGGCCGTAAGGCAGATGTAAGGGTCGTTACATCAGAAAATCACACAATGCGCGGTTCCGGGGTCAGAAATTGCCCTACACTCCACACGATGGCTTAAGTAACTGCAGAATGCTTCGGCCCATTGGAATGGTGATTGGCCCCCACACGGGCACAGGGACTCGTCGGCTCCATGCTCTGCATTGCCCCGGAATGCTTCGATGTAGAGTATGTAAGCTGTAAGCTCCCGACGATATCGGGCCTACTTTTATCACACCTGTCACCGGGAGAAGGGTCCGCACCATGAAAACAAATACTCACACTATAATCTGATAAGATAGCTCACATCCTATCACGCTCACCGACTAAGCGGCATGAGAGTATATGCACCTGGTCTCAGGTGATCGATTCTTGCTTACGCCAATTTATCGTTAGCAAAACTGCGTCGCCAAGCCCCGGCCTATGTTATGCCTGTAGCTGTTTCGAAGCACAACGGCACCGGCCCGCAATTTAGGATCCCGGTAGCATAAGCCACTGCAAATACCGGCGTTTCTGGCGACCCTGGGAAAGTGCTATGCTGCCCCAGCATGTCTCAGAGTATGCGGTCACGATGTGGGGGGACCGGGACGGTGAAGAATCGCCGCCTACGTAGCCCCTTGGAGACCTAGTTTGGCAGATCGTTCGGATCTTAGATTTACTACTTTGGGTTATGATCGCATTCTCGGAACCAGTAAGTAATCCCGAACCTCAGATGGAGAGCCGTATCTTCAACCTTAACATGGCATTTACTAGAGAACCTAATGTAGCCGTGTGGAAATGTCAGTCTACAGCAATTTAATTCGGGCTGATTGGAGATAATTGATTGTCCGGCATAAACAATTGAGACACAGACGATTTGTCTTAGGAAGGTAACAATGTAGTAATATGCTGTGTTCTCTATCCTATGAGGATCAAGACATGATTCGTCTAATAGCTTGTTTCTTTCACTTTCCTTGTTGGGAAGCGCAATTCGCTATCTCTCTGAACTCATCGAAGACAATCTGATCGGGGGTTCTCTTGCCAGGCCCACTGCCCCTCCGGCCGCGCTGTACGCAGGCAGCTCGAATCGATCAAGATGAAGTCGATCTCGGAGTGCCATTGATTCGGAGCTTACAGTATTTGAGCGGTAAAAGTGGAATTTGATAATGACGCGGAGGCGACGAAGCTCGATGGAAGTTGTATAACTATCTCTGACGAGGAGGTCTTCAAGAACACAATAGCCAAGCTACTCTCAACTATACTCTTTACTCATCAGATAAAGACCTACATCGCCAAAGATCACTCTACACTGAAACACACTCAACACACACCACACTAATCATCAACTATTATTGGCACGATGGCTCAACCCAAGCGGGCATCCGATCCTCCTCTGTCACAATGCCCGGAGCCAATCGCTATTGTAGGCATGGGTGTGTATCTTCAATGTGCCTTAACCTCTTAACAATATACTGACAAAAGTCTGAAGGCTGCCGATGGCCCGGTGGTGTTCGAAATCCCTCACAGCTATGGGATTTGCTGAAAGAAGAACGCGACGGTTGGACTGAGTTCTCCGAGAACCGAATTAACGTCGATGGCTTCTATCACCCGGATGGCCACCGCCCCGGAAGCATGTACACCAGAGGTGGTCACCTGCTCCAGGAGGAGACCCGAGACTTTGATCACAGTTTCTTTGGCATCACAGCCACGGAAGCCATGGCATTAGATCCGAGTCAGAGGAAACTTTTGGAAGTGACCTACGAAGCTGTCGAGAGCGCCGGCGAGCCTCTCGAAAAGTTCTTCGGATCAAGAACGGGCGTGTTCGTCGGAAACTTCAATAACGAGCACCAAATTATGCAATATCGAGATCCGGATCATACGCTACCCTACGTCGTCACTGGCGGTGGTCCGACTATCTTGAGTAACCGCATTAACTACGTCTTCAACCTGCAGGGGCCGAGGTATGTTTAACCGACTCCTGAAATAATCATCGACGAGTAACGTAATACTAATACGAGAAATAGTTTGATGGTAGATACCGCCTGCTCTGCATCCATGTACGCCCTGCATCTAGCTGTATCGTCTATCCACAACGGGGACTGCGATGGCGCTATCGTTGCCGGAGCCAACGTCATTCTTGGCCCCGACAACCAAATCTTTACAACGAAACTCGGAGCTGTGTCCCCAACATCCAGGTGTCACACGTTTGATGCGGCAGCGGATGGGTACTCTCGAGCTGAGGGATTCGGGGCCCTCTACTTGAAGAAACTTTCGGATGCTGTGGCTCAGGGTGACCCGATCCGCGCCGTTGTGCGTGGCACATCTTTCAACGCCAATGGTAAAACAGGCGGTATTTCGCATCCGAGTGCCGATGGCCAGGAAGCCGTCATTCGACAGGCTTACAAGGCTGCCGGTGGCTTAAACCCAGACCTGACAGGGTACGCCGAATGCCATGGAACAGGCACACCTGTTGGCGACCCGATAGAAATTTCCGCTATTGGGAGAGTCTTCTCTCCGGGGCGCAAAGACGAGCCCTTGTTGGTTGGTTCGGTATGTTATTTATTTACCAACTGTTCTCATGGATGCAGCTTATTAACTGGATGTTCAGATCAAGCCCAATCTCGGCCATAGCGAAGCTGCAAGCGCTATGTCCCAAATCATGAAATCGATCCTAGCTATGGAGCATGGAGAAATACCTGCCACGATTAGGATCAAGAAGTTCAACCCTTCGATTGACTTCGAGGGGGCACGGGCTAAAGTGGTTACCGAAATGACGCCTTGGCCGGCTAACCTCCTTCGGCGAGTTAGTATCAACAGGTCAGTGATTTTGATCCACCCTCAGATTAGTTCTAGAGATTGTATTGGACACTAACAATTGGTGCAGTTTTGGATACGGTGGAGCTAACGCTCACTGCATTCTGGATCACCCGAGCGTCGTCCTTGATGGCTACCAACTGCGTGGTCTTCCCGCAGGATACGGAAGTATTCCAAAAGCACTGACCAACGGCATCACAAACGGCCATGCAAATGGTCACACGAATGGTTATACTAATGGTAATGGAGTCAACGGTCATGCCAACGGCAACGGTGTTAATGGCCATACTAATGGCAATGGCACAAATGGCCATGTTGAACCCGAGGAGATCAGCAAGGCTCTCGGCTGGACCCGGCCAGCGAAGCTGCGTCAAACCGAGAACGCAGGAGCTCGATCACAAGTCTTGCTACCAGTGTCTGCACACGACGAGCGTGCACTGAAAGCAATTCTCTCTACTGTTCCTGATTTGCTCAAGAAATACGATATTGGCGATCTGCTTTATACTCTTGGGTGCCGCAAATCAACGTTCTCTCGCCGTGCGTTTGCCATCACAGATTACAAGACTGTTGGCGACGAGCTTGACTCCGATGTCATCACCACCGGAAAGTCACCGAGCTCGCCTTCTCAGAGAATCGGCTTCGTCTTCACCGGACAGGGAGCTCAATGGCCACGAATGGGCGCACAATTGTTCCCCGAGTTCGCGGTTTTCAGAGA
Organism: Nemania sp. FL0916; assembly: GCA_022578715.1. Taxonomy (NCBI): domain Eukaryota; kingdom Fungi; phylum Ascomycota; class Sordariomycetes; order Xylariales; family Xylariaceae; genus Nemania; species Nemania sp. FL0916. Next base: position 59,130 of record MU390258.1, on the reverse strand, counting down.
TACGGTTCGATATCTGGACACAGTACTGTCTACCTTGAGCCGGAAACCAAGTTGGACTATCGAGGAGGCGCTCTGTGAGCCTGCATCCACAAGCAGGATCCAGGAACCTGCCTTCTCACAGACTGTCTGCACTGGTTTACAAATTGCGCTGGTTGCTCTACTACGACAATGGGGTATCAACCCAGTAGCTACTGTTGGGCATTCTTCCGGTGAAATGGCTTGCGCATACGCTTCAGGGCATTTGAAAGCATCCGAGGCTATAGTGCTTGCCTACTTCCGTGGACAGGTTGTGTCAACCAACACACGAAAGGGGCTTATGCTGGCTGTCGGTATTGGACCGGAGCAGGCCCAGCCTTACTTGGACGGTTTTGAAGGCCAGGCCAGAATTGCTGCGATCAACTCACCCGCCAGTGTGACAATCTCTGGAGAGCCGGAGGCAATCGAAGAACTGAACAAGACGTTTGCTGGCGAAAGCATCTTCGCCCGCATACTCAAGACTGGCGGCAACGCTTACCATTCCCACCACATGGCCGCTCTCGGACAAGACTATGAGGACTTAGCCACGCAAGGCCTAAAGGAGATCCAGTCATTCATGGACAATGAACCGACAAACCCGTCTCTCAAATGGGTGTCATCGGTAACATTGAAGGAGCAGGTTGGCACAGCTGCTCCTGCTTACTGGCGAAAGAATCTGGAAGCCCCTGTTCTCTTTTCGCCTGCTGTCGAGAAGCTCGCGAAAGAGGAGCAGATGGATCTTCTGATCGAAATCGGACCTCATCCGGCATTGGGCGGCCCAATCAAGCAGATTCGCTCAAACTTGGAGAAGACTGGAACAAAACTTCCTACTTGTTTGGGATCACTTCGCCGCGGCGATAACGATGTTGTCAGCATGCTCACTCTCGCGGGAAATCTGTTCATCAATAATGCTCCTATTAACTTAGTAGCTGTGAACGCGACCGAGACTAAGGAACAAGGGGCCCTAACTCTCTCGCATGGCTTCCCTTGCATCGACTTGCCCCAATACAACTATTCGTACCCGGAAACGCCCGTGTATTTCGAGAATCGCTTCAATAAGGAGTACCGAACCAGGAAGCATCTACGGCACGATATCCTTGGAGCTCGAGTTCCTGCGGGCTCCAGGACACACCCGCAATGGCGCAACGTCCTCCGCCTGAAAGATCTGCCGTGGCTCGAGGACCACAAGCTGCTTCCTAACCCTGTTCTTCCTGGTGCGGCATACCTTACAATGGCCATTGAAGCTGTTGCGCAGTTGCACCACGAGTCGGAAGATGCCCTCCCCATCAAATCTTTCAAGCTTCGTCAAGTTGCAATCAACTCGGCGCTTCGCGTGGAGGACACGGAACTTGGTGTTGAAACAGTGCTCGACATGGAAAGATTGCCTTTGACCACCGCCGCTGTCATGTCACAATGGTACAAGTTCAGCATTGGTTCAATGGTTCCTAACAGCGATTCCTGGACTCAGCACTGCACTGGAATTGTATCCGTTGAGACCGCACCAACTTCAATGGAAGGATCTCAGCGACTACAGGCCGACCCTCGTTCTCGATCGCTAGACATGGCGCGCTGGCACAAGAGCTTTGAGGCAGCAGGTCTCGGCTACGGCCCGACATTCCAAGGCCTGTCGAACTTGAAGGCGTATCACGGCTCTAACATTTCCACTGCCAACGTCGCTCTCAAGACCACTGCCGACTTCGCTCATGAATCGAAATACTACATCCACCCCTCAACTCTCGATACCATTATCCAGCTAGCCCTTATTTCGTGCCATGCTGGTCAAGTTGAGAGATTTGAGAAAGCATTTGTTCCCATATTTGCCGACGACGTTTCGATCTGGGTTCCTAGCTCTGATGATGAGCAAGGCCTGGGAGTCGCAAGCGGAAATATTCGCGGCCTCCGCAGTCTCTACGCGCGAGCTCAGCTATTCACACCGTCTGGCGAACCACTTCTCGATATGGGAGAACTCAAATGCGTGTCCTATGAGGGCGCTTCGGACTCCGGTGGTTCAAGCATTGCACGGGAGCCTTACTGGCGGCCGGTAGCAAGAGTGGATATTGACACATTGACGCCAACCATTGCGAAGGAGATGTTCCCTCCTAAGGAGCTCGACTCGTCGACAAGTGCTACACTGGATGTTCTTTCTGCGCATGTTCTTGCAAGCATTGGCGAGAAGCTGAAGGAGCCCGTGACTCACGATAAGACTCAGAACCATGATAAATTTGCTGAGTGGGTGAAGTCATGGGTCAGCAAGTCAGGCCGAGATGACATCCAAGCGACCAACAAGGAAGACAGAATTCCTGTCATTGACAAGCTCGCCACGGAGCTGAACGACATCCCAGAAGCCAAGTGCCTGAAGGCCCTCCATGACAACTTGGACGGCGTTCTTGGTGGCGACACCAACAGTGTCAAGGTGCTCATGGAGAATAATCTCTTGGCGGATCTCTCTACATCAGGAATTTCTGTCACAGGGGCGTACGCACAGCTTCAGAACCTTGTGGATCTCCTCGCTCACAAGAATCCCGCAATGCGAGTCCTGGAAGTCGGCGCCGGCTCTGGCGGAGCGACCGCTTCCTTGGTAGAAACACTAGCATTGAACTCCACCTCGAAGAGAGTTCAGGAGTACGTCTTCACGGACTCTGCGGGCTGGTGCATCACGGAAGCACAGTCTAAATTCGGCGGCTACGATGGGCTGGTGTTCAAGACTCTTGACATCCTCGAAGATCCTGTTTCTCAAGGATTCGAGGCCAACTCCTTCGATTTGATCATCGCCGCGGGCTGCTTAAGCCAGACCGATAATCTCGCAACGGGCCTGAAGAACATGCACGGTTTGCTCAAGCCTTCGGGATCACTAGCACTGTTGGAGACTACCCGTCCAACTCTGGCTTCTGATATCCTTTCTCGGACATTGACAGGGAAATGGGATCAAGATGCCCTGAGCTTGAAGGAAGAAGAATGGGAGGTTGTCCTACAAGCCTCCGGGTATTCCGGAATTGATGTTGCTCTGGATGATTATACCGGAGATCAACAGGAAGCAACAGTCATTCTTTCCAAGGCCCTTGGAGAAGATTCTAGCCCCTCAAAGGCACAGACACAGGCCGAAATCTTCCTTGTCTACCGAGATTCGCTCCCGCTGCTTGCTGAAGTTACTGCGAAAGTCCTGGCTGACCAAGGTCTCAAGGCCACCCCGGTCGACCTATTTTCTGGCCATGAGATCCCACCTAACTCTTCTGTCATCAGCTTCGTTGACGTCCAGGGTGCGATGCTCACTTGCCGCGACGAAGCCTACTTCCAAGCTCTGCAGACGCTTGTTTCGCAAGTATCGTCCATGGTGTGGGTCGCCAGTGATTTGACCATCCCCGGAGAATCATCGATCATGAAGGGCATGCTCCGATCCATTGCGGCCGAAAATGTCCTGTCTAAATTCGCCTTTGTCGAACTGGACCTGACGGAATACACCACCCAGGACAGGAGCGCTGAGCTCATCGTTCACAAGCTGAGCGAGTTGCAGGACGCCGAAGACGCCAAGGCTGTGGATCTAGAGTGCACGATCCGAGGCGGCGTGTTCCACGTGGAACGCCTGCTTCCCGTCAATACCCTCAATGAGCAGTTTGCGCTGCGCAACGGCTTCGAGGATGATGTCCAGCAGCGCCAGATTTCCGGACAGGGTCCCCTCATGGCGCGATACGAACAACCCGGTGTTCTGTCGTCGCTGTACTTCAAGAGCGACCCGGAGTTCAGCAAGCCGTTGGAAAACGGCTGGGTTGAGATCAAGACTGACGCCATCGGCCTGAACATGAAGGTAAGTTCTTGTGTTTCCTCATAATATCTATGACTATGCTAACGATGGCTTCCCTAGGATCTCGCTGTTGCTACGGCCAGATTTGACTTGGACAACCTAAGCACTGAGGGTGCCGGTGTTATCACTAAGCTAGGCCCTGGAGTGAACTCCTTTAAAGTGGGCGATCGCGTGTTCGGCATGATTCCCGGCAATATGGGCAACTACCTTCGCTCGCCAGCCTCGACGATCTCCAAGATCCCAGACGCATTCTCGACTGATGAAGCCGCTTCCATGCCGGTCGTCTACCTCACGGCGATCTACGCGTTCAAGCATCTCGCGCGCTTGAGCAGCGGTGAGTCTGTTCTCATCCAGTCCGCGACCGGTGGTCTCGGTATGGCAGCTATCCAAATCGCGCAGTCAGTAGGCGCCGAGATCTACGCTACTGTGGGAACCGATGACAAGCGCAAGGTGCTGATCGAGGAGTTTGGCATTCCGGCCAACCGAATCTTCAACTCCCGAAAACTTAGCGCTGTTGAAGATATTCTGCAAGCCACCGAACGCCAGGGTATTGATGTGATCCTTAGCAGCTCTGGTGGAGACTCGATGCACGAAACCTGGCGATTGATCTCCCCGCTTGGTCGCTTTATCGATGTCGGCAGAACAGACGTTCTCGGTGGAGGCAGACTTGAGCTTGAAGTATTCAAGAGAAACGCGACTTTCTCGTCCTTCGATCTCGGTCTTGTCTACCGACAGAAGCCTGCTTTGATCACGAAGTTGATGTCGGAGATGATCGATTTGATCGGCGAGGGTGTCATCAGCCCTGTCAAGCATCTGACTACTTACGATATCTCGAAGCTCGAGTCGGCCATGGGCACTTTCTCCAAGGGCTTGCACACCGGCAAGTTTGTTATCACATTCCACGACTCGGATACAACCTTGAAGGTCAGTAATCTCAGCCATCATTGCTCCCCTAAAAGTGAAACTTAAACAGAAGCTAACTGAGCATAGATCTCGCGACCCGCCACTCGGGCCAGCTTCGATCCCGATGCCGCATATCTTCTCGTCGGCTGTCTTGGTGGGCTTGGACGCAGTCTTGCCGCATGGATGGTTGACCGAGGAGCTCGACATCTAGTATTCTTGTCCCGCTCCGGCGCCGACAAGCCCGATACTCTCTCACTAGTTGGAGAACTGATCGCGTCTGGAGCCAACCCGCAAGTCATCAACTGCGACGTGACCGATCAGAAGGCTCTCACATCGGTTGTTGAGCAACTCGCAAGCGTGCGAGCAGTTAAGGGCGTGATCCACGCTGCCATGGTGGAAGGAGTAAGTTCTATTCTACTAAATTACATACTACCTAGACTTCAGATGCTAACAAGACGTAGGATGCCTTCTTCAACAACGCCAGCTGGGCACAGGTACAGAAAGTCCTGGCCCCCAAGGTCACGGGCTCCGTCAACCTTCACCACGCCACGAAGAATCTCCCACTCGATTTCTTCCTGATGACCTCCTCCATCGTCGGCACAGTCGGCACTCCCAGCCAAGGCGCCTACACGGCCGCAAACGCGTTCCAGGACGCCCTCGCCCGATTCCGCCGCACACAGGGTCTTCCCAGCACGACGATCGGTCTCGGTCTGATCCTCGAAGTCGGGTCCGTCAGCGAATCTCTCGGCTTCCAGCAGATGCTGCAGCGCAACGCCACCTACGGCGTCTCCGAGACCGAGTTCCTGCAGCTCTTCGAAGGCGCCCTGTGCAACCAGGATACTTTCTCCGAAGAAGAATCGTCTCTCAGCAAACTCGACCCTGCATCCCAGGCGCAGATGGTGACTGGTCTTGAGCCGGCGCGCTTCTTGTCCTACCTGGAGACGGGTCGCGTCGACGGCCTTGTCTGGTACAACAATACCCGTTTCCAGGCCGTCAAGCAAGCCATCTCCGACCGCGCCCAGTCGCTTGCTTCCTCGGGCAACAATGCATCTGGCGGCGGATCTTCGATCGCCGCGCAGCTGCAGAATGCGGCTACCCCTGCTGAAAAACTGACGATTGCCAGAGAGGCCATCGCCACGCGGATTGCCGAGCTCCTGGGTATTGCGGCTGATGATGTCGACGCCGAGAAGCCGGTCTCGCGGTACGGTGTGGATAGTTTGGTCGCGGGCGAGTTACGGAATTGGTTGATTAAGACGTTTGGTTTGGAGATTACGATGTTGCAGTTGTTGAACAAAAATACGCGGATTGAGGATTTGGTTAAGGGGGCTGCGGGGGTTAAGGGTGAGGCGTGAATTGGGGCTGGAAATAATAATTTCACTTTGTTAGACATATTTTTCATATCATAACTTGTTAAAACTACTTGATCTGTTGCTGATTCATGTGATTGTTCCATAAGCTCATTAACAGAATACCTCGAGCACAGCTGTATGACTTGACTAACTTGACCTCGATATGGAAGAACCAGCCAAAGACTGGATTTACACAGCGAAATTATAGCATTACGATTCTCATTATCAAGTTCGGCGCCTTGATATTTGGCGCCATCAACATATGCCGGCTCTCAAGCAGTGCTGTCCTAGGGTATGATCGGAGGCTTTGCGCAGTTGGAATTCCGTATGCCGGAAGACCAAAGGTCAAAGAGCAAGAAGAGGGGAAGCAGATGAACATCTGTGATTCCCCAACCAGCCAGCCATCTTACTAGGGTCCTACCGGATGAAGCAATGGATATATTACCCTGTTGAATTTGATTGGTAACTAATCCTTGTTTCCTACATGCAATTTCCTATTTCGTCCACCCATCCCCACGCTCTCCAACTCTTTTCTCCCCACAAAGCTCAGCCAAGCTTCACCACATACTACCGAATGATGCCATTGACTTTTCTCAAGAGAATTTGATCTCGCTGCTCTCACCTCTCCCTCAGCGAGGGTCAAAATGATACTCTCGCTACTATAGCGCTGATGAGCGGTGCATGTTATAAGCTTACATATCGCTGCGCACAGATCCATTGTGCCGAGACCACTAACAATTTATTCGTATTAGTGCTACGGTTCTAGAATGCTGTCCTGACTAATATGCTGATTCACGCCTCTTTACTCTCCCGTATCCTACATCTACACTATCTATTAACCCATGAAATAACTATCCGTAACCCTGCTCGATCTCAGCCGGGAATAACAATGTTTTTGCACATGGTAAGATGCAATGCGACAGCGGTCGGGCGATCAGGAATCTCGGGAAATATGGCCTCGGCCGCCTTTCTCCAAATGCCGGCTTATAAAGCTCTGACTACCGCGCTTCATTGTTGTCAGCGCTGATTGAGGAACAGCATCCTTGGGTCAAGAGCTTGCTACATATACGATATTTTGTATCATGAGAAGTGACTCTCTAATTATACTTCTCGGATGTTCGCTTAGCAGGAAACCACTATTGTTATCTCGAGGCATAGGAGTAACAAGAGAGAATGGCTGGGTTCGGTTCATTCTCCTTCACGGGGCTTATACGTGCCCTGATATTGTTTTCGATCCTCGCATATCAACAGAATATAGCAAATGCCACCAATGCTGCCAAAGCAACCAACAACTATCGTCGCGCAACAAGCCCGGTAGTAGGCGACCTAATCCTCAGCAATGGCAAGATCTACACCATGAACTCAGGCGGGGACGTGTCGTCCGTCCTAGCGATCCAAGACGGCGTGATCGTGTACATCGGCGAAAGCGAGTCCGAAGCCATCGACAAATTCGCAACCGCGCCAAAGATCGTAGACCTACAAGGCCGCACCGCGATCCCCGGCCTCATCGACTGCCACAACCACCTCGTCCTGCTGGGAAACAGACCAGGCTACCACACGCCGCTCGAGAACGCGTACTCTATCGCCGACGTCCAGAACACTTACCGCACGCGCGCCGCTGCGATTCCGCAGGGGAGCTTCATTACGACCATCGGGGGCTTCCACCCGAACCAATTCGCCGAGACGCGCCTGCCCACGCTATCCGAACTCGATTCCGCAGTCCCCGACAATCCCGTGTTCATATCCTACGGCTTCACGGGCCCCGCAGTAACGAACACTCCGGGGAAGTCATTCTTCTCCGCCCTCCCCGATCCACCAGTAATAAGCGCAGACGGGAGCATCGCCTTCGGCACAGACAACGGGAAAGCGCTCCTAGCTCTACGCCAGGAATTTCTGACCCCGGAGACGCGACAGCGCGCTGTCAAGGACGCCATGAGCTATGCTGCGTCGCTCGGTGTCACGACGCATTTAGACCAGGGCGCGTTTCCGGCGACCGGGACCCCGAGCGATGGCGCTGCGCACGAGGACTTGTACACGATGCATTTACCCTGGCTGAGCGTGTACGATAATATGGATGGGATTGTAAGGCTGAGGATTAATCACCTGCACATGGATTCTACGCCCGAGGTTCCGACCGTGGTGCAGCGGTTGTTGAACACGTTCAAGTTCTTCGGGAATACGATGGTGCGCACGGGCGGGATTGGGGAGTTTATTACGACGGATTATGCGGGCGGGCCGGTTTTTACAGAGGCCGCGACGAGGATTGCACAGGCTGGGTGGAGGCTTGAGGTACATTCTCTCACGGGAAGCGATTATATGACGCAGATCCAGACGTTCGAGGGGATTAATGCGAATCTCACCGGTGGGATCCAGGACTTGCGCTGGGTCGTCGCGCACGTCCCGCTGATAACGACCGAGTATCTCCAACGCCTGAAAGCTCTAGGCGGAGGTGTTAATTTGTCCGGATGGCAGTACCTAGCAGGCACATCGCCCGCCAGCGGGCCGCCGTTCAAAGATATTCTTGCCAGCGGGATACCGGCCGGGATGGGCGGCGACGGGATGCAGATCGCGCCGCTGAACCCGTTTATTCATCTCTATTACGCGACTACGGGGTTGAATGCGCTCGGGAACCAGATTAATAGCGGCCAGCAGATTGGCAGGATGGATGCGCTGAGGCTGTATACGAGTAAGAACCAGTGGTTTCTCGGAGGTGAGGATGAGGGTTTGCTGGGAAGCTTGGAGGTCGGGAGGTTGGGAGACGTGGTTGTTTTGAACGGGGATTATTTTACTGTGCAGGATGAGGAGTTGAAGGGCCTGAGGGCGAGTTTGACGGTTGTTGGGGGGAAGGTGGTGCATGATGATGGGAGCTTGGGGATTTAGTCGTTGGTTGTTTTGTGCACGGAAGTGTTAATAGGGGTTGAATATATTCAATTTTGAAGGGTTATTAGCAAAAGCGTTTATTCCACAGCTGGCATTAAATTCAGAATAATACAAATTGACATTGTAAGGTAGTAGTTTTATGACGCCCAGATATCAGGTCGGATTATCTTTACAATCTCCCCATGCTCTCATATGAGCTTCAATGCTATGGTAATTATTTGCAATCTCCACGAGCCAACATCCCATACCCACGTCTTCGGCATTCAGACATGGTCAACATGCTCTGCGTAAGACACCGTGCTCTTCTCCATCTCTTCGCTGCGTCCTTTGACGTCTTTCAAAGCTTCGTTAATGATATTCGTTTGATATGTCTTGAACTTTCGGACCGATACGCGGTTATTGAACAGCTCGTCGATCTCTTCCAAAGACCGCCCCTTGGTCTCGGGCACGAAGAGGTAAAAGAATATGAAGCATATGAAATTGGAGCCGGCCCATATATACCCGTATTGGGCACCCTAGATTCGCAAGACATTAGCTTGTGTAACTTACAGTATAAATCTATGATAAAGTGGTGGTACTTACCCAGTTGAGGTTTTCGGGATTAATAAAGTACGGGGAAAAGTACGAAGTTAGCCAGGCGAGAAGGTATCCAATACTGATAGCCGACCCGACCGACCAGGATCGCAGTCTCGTACTGACCAGTTCCGTCGCCGTCGGATAAGTCGCATCGCCCACGAATGCATTGTAGGAGAAGAGATACAGAGCGGTAAAAGCGATGACACAGTTTCGCGCAGCGTATGACCCGGGTGCCACTGTTGCGGGAACGGCTAGACCGAGCATAGCAGCGCCTTGAACAATAGCGCCTGTCATGAGGATGGTTCGTCGGCCCATTACGTGGCGCATGAGATACATGCCGACGTTGACACCGATAAAGCCTAAGACGGTGTTCATGACGGAAAATTTGAAGGCTTCGTTGACGGAGAGCCCGGCGACGATCATGAAGTATGTCGCATAGCTGATCACGAACCACGAGCCTGCGCCCGTCTGTGTGGCAATAACACCGTAGCAGAGGAGCGTACGCCGCAACTCAGTGCCTAATCCCCAGATGTTAGCTTACACTTCAGGAATGACTGTGTTTACCGTATTATGAAGTCAGCGTACCTTTGAACATGTCGAGAGCCCCGATCGTCTCAGCCGTGCGTTTCTCCTCTTCGATGCCCTTCACCATTTCCACCCACTCTACCTCTAGCTCATCCGGTGGCAGCGAGTCTCCTCTCAATGTCTCCAACGCCTTTCGTGCCTCTTCTGTGTTGCCCCTGTACAGCAAGTAGCGAGGACTTTCCGGAACAAAGAGAAGACCAATAGACAGTAGCGTAGGCACAATGAATAGCGTGCCAAGCGGAATTTCATAGGAGGACTTGTCGAGAAAGTCTTTTGTCCTATTGGTCACCGTCGTCCCTATGATGCTTCCGATATTTACCCATTCCGAGAATAATGCGACCATGACGGCACGGAGGTGAGCCGGTGCTGCCTCGGCTGTGTAGATGTTAGAGAAAGTGACGAGGAAGCCATTCGCGAGGCCTAGAATCAAGCGACCGATGTACACTGCCACTTTGCTGGTAGTGGAGATCTGGATAATGCAAGCCACCGCGTTTAAGAGGCAAGCCGACCATAGAGCCACTTTTCGGCCAAAGTAGTGGGCAAAAAGTCCTGCTACCAGAGATGAGAGAAAGGCACCCAGGGTTAGCAGTGACCCAATGAGTCTCTGGAATGTGCCCTGTGAACGTGTTAGTGACTTTATTATACGATATAATATCTTAGAGGGGGTGCTTACGTCTATGCCGTAACCACCAGCTTGGCTGGTATCAGGATAGCCGAAGACCTTCAAAAAGCCAGGCATGGCCTGAAGGGCGCCGATAGCTGCCGAGTCTAGCCCATATTGCATGTTAGCTATGGCGACAGTGGCGCATATGAGGAGACATTTCCGGTTGGCCCAGAGGGACGTCTCAGCTGGCTTAGAAACGGACATGGCCATCGCGATGTGATCAGATCATTCAAGAAGCATGAGTATGATAGCGAGCTGTCTAAGAAAAAAACATAAGATGAGGAGGGAAGCTCGGGTGTTTATACTGGCGTTGTTATATAACTAGCTAGGATTATTTAGTACCATACGAAGACAAGATTCGGGATCTGCATGGGCATGTCAGCTCTAGCCAGGCCAATGGACCGCAGAAGCGTCCTGTCCCCGGCCATGTCGTTCGTCTTAGTTGCGATCCGGTGATCCCCCGCATTTCGGTACTTGTTTCCCAGGGCTTCGATTGCACGGGCAGTTGGTTCGTCATGCAGTATCGTCGCTGACATAACGATATATCCGGAACAATTCCGAACGAGTGAGATTGGGTTGTGGTCTGTGCATCCACTGGCAGTTGGTGTTCATTGCAGGCCATGGCAGGGACGCAGCATTGCATTATCTATCTATTCCATGTAACAGGGTAGGACGAGATACGACTTCCATCTCATATTGATATATGCACCAAGGGCTGCCATTTGGGGAATACGTGTGGGGTAGGTGAAGGGCTGGACCTGACCATTCGGTTGTAAGCAGGTGCTTATACACTTGGTATTGAAAGTGTGCTATGTTTCCCTTTCCAGCTCATGGGAGTAATTTAATATTGACATGCTCAAATGCGGTTATCCCTGTTTTCCCATTGCTTTTCAGTGAGCAGCTGAGTAATGCATCTTGAATTAGAGCACCGAGAAAAGGGGTAGGTAGGTCGTATTAATAGGGTAGGTTCGCCCAAGACTACCGGTAGATAGAGTTGACCCCTGCAGCGGAAGACGAATAGGAAATAAGCGGGTCTTGAACGTGTCCAAAACTGGCAAGTTGGCGGGAAAAGGAAAAGAGGATTCTAAAAAAAAATTAAGAAGAGAGAAACGGGAAAGAGGACAACAAACCGATTGTCCTGCTCAGCAGTACAACACACCACTGCACAGCACAACGCAACTCAGTCGGGCCACACTGCATACGTGCACGACACAGTTGATGCGCGCAACCGTCTATTGTACGGTTGTGCTGCTGTGAACAGCCTTCCTTTGCGCCCTGAACCCGGATCCTTGAAACGAACTAGACACCGACTCATCATCGATTACCGCTTCACCCATCATCCATCTCTATTCGGGTGTAAGGTGGGAACCTAGATGGTATTAATACCGCGCAACAGAGTACCTAATTAACGACGAGACCAGCAGCGACGACGCGACCGTCCCTCGATTGACCGTCCGAACAATCCAACACCCAAACACTCGAACTCGAACAAACAATCGATCGCGATGAAGTTCTCGACGTTGACCATCGGCCTTGTGGCGCTGCTGGCGCCTTTGACCGCGGCCTGGTCGAAAGAAGGTACGAAGGACTATAACCATCTATGCTTCATCTCTACTGCCCATCTCTTCCTCTTGCTCTCTTGACCGCTCTTGTTCTCTAATTCATGGTTTTTTTCTAGATCGTGAGATCTTCCGAGTTCGCGATGAGCTCGCCGCGCACGAGGGCGACAACGTGACATTCTACGATTTCCTCGGCATCACGCCTTCGGCGTCGCAGGATGAGATCAACAAGGCCTATAAGCGCAAGTCGCGAGCGCTGCATCCCGACAAAGTACGGCAACAGATCATGGCCGAGCGCACCAAGCAGAACAAGGCCAAGGGCATCAAGGTCACGAAGTCGCCCAGCCAGTCCCAGATCAAGGCCGCCGTCAAGAAGGCCAGCGAGCGCCAGGCCCGTCTGTCCATCGTTACCAACGTGCTGCGCGGAGCCGGCCGCGACCGCTACGACCACTTCTTGCGTAACGGCTTCCCCACCTGGAAGGGCACCGAGTACTACTACAGCCGCTATCGTCCTGGGCTCGCGACCGTGCTGACTGGCTGTCTGCTCGTCGGCGGCGGCGGCTTCCACTATCTGGCTCTATACCTGAGCTGGCGCCGCCAGCGCGAGTTCGTCGAGCGCTACATCAAGTTTGCGCGCCACGCCGCCTGGGGCGACAACCTCGCCATCCCCGGCCTTGACGCTGCCTCTGCAACGCCCCCGCCGCAGTCGCGGGCGCAGTCACAACCGGGTGATGATGAGCAGCCTCCTATCGCCCTGAACCGCAGGCAGCGCCGCATGCAGGAGAAGGAGACGCGCAAAGAGCCCGGCAAAGAAGGAAAGCGCGCCGCCCGCGCCAGGGGCCGCGCCAGCCAGCAGCCTAGCGGCAGCGCTACTCCCGTGCCCCAGGCCGCCGCTGCTGGCCCAGGTCCAACCGGTGCGAAGAAGCGAGTGGTCGCTGAGAATGGCAAGATTCTTGTCGTTGACTCTCTTGGCGACGTCTACCTCGAGCAAGAAGATGCTGATGGAAATGTCCACGAGTTTCTGCTCGATGTACGTGTCTCCCTCTTCCACATTCTCTTAACCTATTCCCAAATATCCGAACAAGCTAACAGTCATTACTAGCCCAACGAACTCCCCCCTCCTACAGTGAAAGACACCGCGCTCTTCAAACTACCCGGCCTAGCCTATGCGCTCACGGTCGGCCGCATCCTGGGGCAATCTAGCAGTGCGGCCGCCGGCGCCGCAGCGCACGACGCCGACGACAACGACGAGGACGGCGACTCCTCTTCGGACGTAGCCCAGCGGACGCCGTCCACCGACTCAGCCGACGACTTCGAGCTTCTCGAGAAGAGCCTCGAAGACCTCCCAAAGCCGCCGTCCAAGACCACAAGCAGCCAGGCGCAGAGCTCCAAGGCGAAGAAGCGGGGCAAGAAGCGGTAGTAGTAGTAACTACGAGATACGACACGACACGATACGACAAGGCGCCCGCGCTTGGTATATATATAGTTGTTACTAGTTGCATAGTCTGTCTCTCTCTTTTGAAGGGATGGATATATGCTTGAACAGAGTCGATTGTACATACATGCATACAGGTCTATATCCTCGACCTACTTAGCTACCCTCTTTTTCTCGCGTTCTTGGCAAACAAAATACACTTGAGATGTTCTTTGGCTACCATGTGTTGGAAGTATGTCTATGTGCATATTATCATTGTCTCGTTTCTCGCCGTGCTCGCTCGCTTCGCATGATATGAAATTGACCTCGCTTATTCTGAAAGTGACATAAGATTACAAAGAGGGAGGGGCAGAAGGACGCAGAGAGAATTAGCTAGCTACTGCAACATCGGCGTGGATAATAGCCTTCAGCATCGCACTACGACATGGTTTCGTATATGGATGTAGTAAGTATAGACAGAACCGTGCCTCTAGTGCTCGTGACAGCCTAGAACATGCCGAGCTATGCCGTCTCTCACTCCCTCCCTCTGCCACTCCCGAGACCTCTTCCCAATCTAAGTTATCTACCTAGGTAAGCTATCTAGCTGGTTTGACTGCTACAGTAAGCTAAGCTAGACTAGACGACTTCCCAAACGTAAAATTTGTCTGTTGTATGCTCGTGTCTTTCATCGACATTGTCTTGTCTTGTCTTCCCTTACTCAACAAGAGCCTAACCATCTCATATGCTTGTGCCAAACCATATACCTATGCCAATGTCCATGCCCGCTTATTTACAGCTTTCTCTCAAAACTCCATACCGCCCATCTGCTGGAACGCGCCGTACTGGTTCTCCATGGCCTCCTGCTGCCGACTTGCCCAGTCGTGATCGTTGTGGGAATACACGGGGTCCGTGGCCAGACGGTAGTTGCCGCCACCTCCAATTGGCTGCTCTGATATCTGCTTCGCCGATTCCATGTATTCGCGGCGCGCGAGCATCTCGTACCCGGACATCATGTACGGCTCGACGTATGCCGTGTTCACCCAGTGGCCTTCGGTGGTTTGCACGGGTGTTAGGGGGGTTCCATCTACTTTGGGAAGCGAGGGATGTTAGCGGTATATCCAGTATAATATACAATGAATGCTGAAACGCAAGTGAAAATTAAATGGAAGAGGGGTTTGTACAGCTCATTAGCGAGTTTCTCCGCGCCTCTTGCTCTGCTAGCATCTGTTCGTGGCGCAGTTGTGCGAGCAGCTCCTCATTCTCAACACTAGTGTTCGTCCATGCCACGTTTGTATTCGTCTGCTGCGAATTCGTAGGAGGGCATATCTGCCAGAGCTGGATCAACCGTAACTGCTGGGGCGTGTCGGCCGTCTTGAAAAGATCGAGCTGCTGCGGGGATAGGCACAATGGATCTATTCCATGGTTTCTGAGAACTTGCTCGACGGTGGGCTGTGTCTGTGGAGGTACGGAGAACGACCTTTGGGGCTCAGGAGTTGGAGTTGGAGCCTCATGTTGGACAGTGTGCGCAGAGTGATGATAATGCTGGGTAATGGAGTATTTGATAGGCTCCGGTTCGGGTTGTGGCGAGCTCGGTTGCTGTTGGGGAGACTGTTGCTGGACTGGCTGTGGCTGTTGGAAGGTCATATTGCGGGAGAAGAGCGTGGCCAGCTCATCGCCGGCCTGGGTATTGAACTGTACAGATGCCATATCGAGAGAGATATCTAGAGAACGAGGGGTACAGAGCGAGAGTATGAGATAGAGAAAATGTTCTAGAGATATTTCAGTTAGCGACGAATATCGAGTGATTAGGTGGAAGAATGAACAAATGCTCACTCGCCGAGACACGTAACAACACGTATCTGTTGACCTGTGATACTCAGTGTATATCTGTCTGTCTTTCTGGCCGCCGATTCCCTGCGGCAGCGGTGTGGTATTGTAAGTGAGAGGAGGCGAGACAACGGTAGACGCGCGCGAAAGTCGCAGTGGCAAGAGAGCGAGGAGCTCTGATAAAACTGTCTCTTCTATTGATTATGCTACGGACTTGGGGGCAGTGATACTACAGCCGCGGAAGCTGACGCAGAGAGACCTTGCTTGTTTGGGATAGGAATCGAGAGAGCAAGATAGCGATAGATAGATAGATAGATAGATAGATAGAGAAAGAGTAAGAGAAATACGATGGCAGTTCGCGGCTCTCGAGATTCCAGAGATTCCAAAGCTAGACGGGCCCAGAAAATGACAGCAAGGACAAAACTTGGGCCAGCCAGAGAGCACGGACGATGAACACGACGGCTCGTTGGGCGAACACACTAGGGCCCGAGAAATGAGTGTTTGGGACAGTACTATGGAGTGGGGTTGAGGGAGAAATGAATGGTTCAGAGTTAAGTTTCGACGTTAGGCAGAGACCTGAAGCGCCAAAAACGAAGCGGAGATGCGGGTCGGTGTTGGGGTGAAGTTGTTGAGTCGTAGTCGTGAGCCACAAACGGTGAGATGAGAAGCCCGACTGTGACCGAATAGCAGTGCAACGCGATGCCTTTCAAGCTGTGTCTTGCAAGCCGCAGACGCAATGAAGAGAATAGCGATATCAAGAAAGCAGTGTTAGCACCAAAGCATCTGTTCGAGTTAGTGGATTACGAAGTAAGAGACATTTACGCGCGAGTAGAAGTCGGAGGAGGGGTCGAGGGCAAGTTCGAGGGATAGAACCAAACAAGTACGATTGGAGGTAGGTCCCGCTCTACAGGGAGGGTAGGTGCTGAGTAACCATTATAGTGGTCCTATTGGGCAGAACATGTGCCAGTTTTCGGCCGCTTCAGTGGAGTCAGATTGGCGCCCAACCGTCAGGTGCCTAACTTGAGCACAACTAAAACCCGCGCCTTTCCGAGACGAAAAACATCACCGAGGTGCTCAGTATATAGGGATAGACGCTTGACAAGAGTTTTATAAACACGGTATTGAGGATTGTATAGATTAGGAAAGGGAGAGACATATAAATACCTTTTCGAGGCGGCGTTAATCCCGTGAAATTCAGATATATACATTCCTAGCTTAGAAGTTCGGTGTCAAGACGATCACCTGAGGAAGTTCACACAGTTGCTTACTTAAGTCAGCAGGCAGGTATAAATAGCGTGTTTCAAATGGCAGTCAGGCGATATCAAACCACTTACATCACTGGCAGGTAACACATACTTCGTATCTCAGCGGCGATTACAGTACCTAGGTACTAATTGCAGGTAGTCGGCTCTCCCTATATCATGATGTAGATAGCCACCTGGCTAGGTCACCTAGGCAGGTACCTACATAAACCATTGTGTTACAAGGTTTTTATGCCTGGGGCGTCAACTTCGTATCACCGATGTAAGCGTTAGGACGATGGCGATTGAGTTAGTAATTCCTTTTTGAACCTTTCAATAAGCCGTGTGCCTTGCTACTCTTCTGCGCGGCTTCAATTGGTTGCATAATCGACCCGAGATCCCCTGCTTCGCGAACTACCTAAGTTACCCCTCAATTACTAGGTACCAGTCGTGACTGACAGGAGAGCCCCCGCCAGGGTTAAGGAACTGATGACCCAAGTCAGGATTATCAATGTGAAGACCTAGAGTTTGGTCAAACTTAAGATTTCTCGAAGCTTAAACCGTTTTCTCACAGCATCGGTTGCGTTCTTTGCTGCTGTAGTGTTGGTAGTTTGGGGGGTTCTGCTAAAGACAATGTGGGCGCGTTTAGTGCCGGAATCATGCTATCAAGGGTTGTCGTCCGGCCCTTATGTATCTTTGTCTTTCGTTAACCTGAGCACTAATGCGGAATATCTACAATGAAGCATAAAATTAAAACTACAGATGGATCGCGGGTTTATTATAATCGATGTAAAAGTCATATCTCATCAATACTGTGGAAAATCAAAAAGAGATAAAGAAAATGGAAGACGCCCAAGTAAGACACTCAGTTCTGGAGTGAGGGAGAGAGGACCAAAAAAAAAAAAAAAAAAAAAAAAAAGAACACTACATTGATGGCCTGTTATTTCAGCATGGCAAGTATCATCGTTGGCGATGCGCGAAGCCAGGCTTCCTCATGAACTACCCCAAGTGCGACGCGTTCGTAAAAATCGCCATGCCTCTCAACCATCATGACGTTCAATAAGCACCACAACCTATTTGCGAATAATTTAGTGTCAAAGACATTGGCGTTCGGAATTTCTCCGTCGTCCACAACTCCCCTTGCCGCCAACGTTCGAGATCTGGAGATAATTATGAACTCGTACTTCTTCGTCACATCAAATGATCTCTCTATCCATGTATTATCTATCATCACGCAGCCTACCCATTCTTGTTGGCAGTTACGTAACGCGAGATACTGTGAGGATTTCCAGACTGGCAAGTCAGGGCTTATGGGGATGGCATCTGCAAGGTAAAAATTGTTTGCCATGGTCCAGCATGCCAAGATTGGACTTTGTGTCGAGACTTTGGTGTTTGCTCTGACACAGTTGTCTATGAGCTGTACATACGGTGACGAGGGGACTGCCTCTCCCAAGCATAAGTCCTTGTTTCCGAAAGCAAGATAACTCTTAGACTTATATACCCCCCGCGAGTCAATGGCGTAAGGGCTCCGCTGGTCGATGAGAAGAAACCAATCGACTTCGTGGCGAATGTACGTGGGATAAAGAGTAGGGAAATAGCCATTGTTAATACCGCAATCCCAACCCGCCCACGACCAGCTCGGAAACGGTCTGTTTCGGGGGTAGCTTTTCCCTATCTGTTCTGAGCGAGGGCTGCGACTACACGTGTTAAATAGAAGCTCAATATCCCAGTATCTCTCAGTCAAACCATAATAGATAGAGGTCTGCAGTAAATTCTCGAGGACATTTTGGATCCCTCTGAATGCATTGAGTGTGTCCGAGATATTGGTTAGTCGCCGATACGAGTATTCTTCCACGCAGTTCTGGTAAGATACGAGCGCATCCTTATCATTCCGGTATGCCTCTTTATGTAAAAGGAGTGTGCCAGGAACCCGGCTAACTCTCCCTATCGAGATCGAAGCCGACCCAGGATTCCATAATTTAGTGTACCGGAATATATGCATCTCTGTCGCGTCCGATTCTCCCCAGCAATCCTCACAGAAGATGCTGCGTCTGCATCGAAAGTACGCTTGCGATTCTGTCAAGAACAGTACTCTCGGCGAGAGGAGGCATTCCTGAAACGTCCATCCCCTTGTGCCCCAGCGTATTTGCCCGTCGAGCATCAACGCGCTGACTGCCTCAAAAGGCACTGCAAGGTTCATGTTTTGAACTTGAGCGATCTTCTGCTCTCGGCATCTGATGCTCGGGTTGTACCTCGGAAAGCCAGCGCAAGCTTTCTCGGGGCTTGGCGAGTATATAAGAGGTACTATTGTCATAAGAGCAGACATGTATATCTTGTTCATCTGTGCCATCTGAGACGCTTTATGTTCGTCGCTGTCCTGAACAATGCAGAGTGCATCAACCCAAAGGAATCTCTCCCCAAATTCTTGTACGAACTCTAGGGCATCAACAATGACACTTGGTAGATGCGTACTCAGCCGCTTGAGGGCGCCCGACTGGAATAGCATGCCCTTATTTGCTTCAGTTAGGCAAAAGGCTCTGCTGGGGGGCCAGCAATAACTCAAAGCAAGGTATCTGGCACCTGGTGGAAGATCAATCACACACAGTTGGTCTGTATCGATGACCATAACATTTGTAGGTTCGATGTTCAGCCCTGAGATATTCCATCCGCATGACTTTCCGTGGCTCGTCTTGCACAAGTCTAGCCAAGAGTAAGCAAGCCGAATATCCAGTCTACAGTCAACGCGACGACCACAGAAAGCCTGACGGCGCAAAATCCTCAGCGAATCTTCACCCAGTATCTGGATATCCCCTTTCAGAATGAAATCCCACTCATCTGGCGATTCCTTGGTGACATCCATATCGGTAACTGCTGGACTGATTCGGGTAGCAATATGGAGACGCACTGCCTTTATACGCGGCTCGGTTTCCAAGATAATACGCCTACTATCCGTGAAGCAGTAGCTAGCAACACAGCACTCTAAAGAGTTACTAGTAGACGATATCTTTCTGAAAAGCTCTTCGGGTGATATGATCGTCCTGCATACGGATTGTATCACGATCCAACAAAAGGAGCAGGTAACCGCCCTGCTCCAAATATCCGTGAGTAGTCCGAGTGAACGTGCATCTTTGGTAGCGTCAATCCAACCGTCTTCCGTAATCTCAGAATCCGTCTCTTTCTTGAAGTAGGCTTCAAGATCTAAGGCAGAGCATCCATCACAAAGTCCTTGAGGCGCGATTGATGGGATTTGCGGTGTTGTGTCGTCGGCTCTGCAAGCACTGCGCTCCAGATCACTAGCCATAACAGTGGCACTGGGGTTTAGGGCCAGGACCTCAACGGCAAAGGTACGTGTAGCCTTCCTGCCCAACGAGGTATATATAATGGAAGTGTCCTTCAAGATAAAATGGAGGGTGTAGGCGCCCGAAGTCCAAAGATAACCTGCACGTATGTAGTGGGCTGTCAACGAGCAGAGACGGGAGTAGCTGCAACGGAGTAAATTGACGTGCCTACCACCCTCTGGCTATGGCGCTTTCTGCACTTCTGACACCCCTCAATCAGTCTGTTACACAAACAATCTGGTTGCATGGAATTGAGCGGCCTCGGAGGTGGCGCAAGCTTAAGGTGAGAAATTACACGTCGTAGCTGCTATCGACAGATAGTCTGCAAGAAACATCCTACTACCGTAGTTTCTCTCATATGTACTAACCTTAGGTACTTGAATCATAAGATGAATATCCTAATGCGCTTTAGAATGATGGAATTAAGTGATTCAATCTTTGATCTATCGAGAGCTGTACCAGAATTTCGATACGTTAAGCTCTTCAATATCATTCGTCTTCTCTTCATCATGTCAAGATAACGGGGGTGGTTTATATGGCCAACATGGCTGAAGTGCTGTTTTGGCAAATGCAACCCCAGCCAACCATCATGCACAACTAACAGCTCCTCTACGCCTCCTGCGACAGTAGTTCGATGATCGCCGTATGTCCAAACTTCCTTGCCAGATCCAGCGGTGAAAGTGTCTGCCCGTCCGTCTTCATAGCGGACCGCGTAGGCAAAGTCCTATCAGCACCTCGCTCTAACAACAGTCGCACCATGTCTTCTTTCCCCGCCCAGATAGCAAAATGGAGTGCATTCTGAGACCCAAACAGCATCTCCTCGTGTGAACAATCTCCAGCTGCGTGGTATGCTTTGTAGAATGCATCGACTGAGTAGCCTTGATCCAACAGGTATCGGACCACCTCTACACGATCAGGTGTGCTCCCGAGGGTGTGGAAGTAGGACGCGCGCGCCACCGGAGCGCCGTCTGCTACGCGGCCTGCTAGCTCTACCAGAGTTTCTAAGGTACTCAAGGAGGCTCTGCAAGCTGCGATTTCAATGATCGAGCATCCGGACGGGCTGGATAACCCGGGGTCGGCCCCTTTGCTCAGGCACCAAGATACAAGTTCGGGGACCTCGAGTATGGTACTAAATCATACGGTTAATGATAGTCGTGTTGTGCATCACAGCTGCAGAGGCATGCAAGGCAAAGGCACCAAGTTCCTAGAAAGGAGGTGAAACGTACCTTATTAAAGGTGGCCTCGTCTCCCCGAGCGGTTCATTGATATCCCATCCAAAATCAAGCAGAATCTGCATGACTGTGGTATCATGGGTTTCTCTCAACTTTGCAGCTGCATGTATGACTGCCCTAGGGGTAACGGAAAGACCCTTCTGCAGGAGAAAACGAACCGTGTCTGGATTGTTGTTTCCACATGCCCATTGCAGAGCGTTGGTGTCGCTGAACCAAGCTAGTATATTCCGCTGTATAATAGGTCCCTTTGATGATGCGACTTCAAATTGCCCAATGTAGCTCTCAATATCGCTTAGTGGTGCGTTTCGCGCTGCCAGTGTGTTCAGTTCCATGCTGATGCTGTCCAGAGCTTTCGCTCGCTCGGTTAGATCTTTTTTATCTATACTGTCTGGGTGTTTCGGAGAGAAAGGCCGGATAGTGTGTAAGGCCTCATAACGTGGTTTCTCCCATGCGGGATCGGAAGGGTCGGAAGTGAACTGTGAGAGGTCCATTGTGAAAAGTTCGAATGATTGTGTTGTGCACTCCCGTGAGAACCAAGCTTTTAGGATTCTGAAGGTGTTATAAATGTGTGTAAGTAGCTCGGGTTGTAAGCTAGCAGCGGACTAGTAGTGATCGACACTTCCCGAATAGGCAATATGAAGTATCGTAGCCATAGGGAGTCGAGCTCTTCAATTGTGTTAAAGCATTTGTCCAACCGTGACACTTGGGATTTTCTATGGGAGAAGGACGTTATATTACAATCTTTTTATTTATAACGAGGCGAACAAGGCGACAATACGGCGTGTGTTGAGTAATCCTCCCAATGACGTAGATCGTTGGCGGCTGTGTCGTGTGTCAACATCTGTTGATCTTCTTGGCATGTTCGATAATTAGTCATTAGTAGTGGAGTCCAAAACGGCGCGAATACTAATTCATCGTGATATATTTAGAAATCAACGATAAAATAGTGTCATAATTGCTTACATCTACTAAGTTGGATTTTACGGGAGGCAATGATACTATTCGGTGCTGAATAATTTTCAAGACAATCGGCAAAGTCGATTGATGTGCGAATAGACGATGGCTCCAGTTGCGTCGGATGGTTATATAAAGAGCGGCATCGTCTCAACTCCATGCCTACTCAAACCATCGCCATCCACATCGCCATCTGGTTCGCAATTCATCAGTCTTCTCAAGGGCTCAACTCTAAGCATTTGACCCGAAAGCGAAATATATCACCTTTAAATCTTCTTATTTGATAAAAATACATTAAACCACAATGCGTTTCACACAACTTTCGCTGCTGGTTGCCTCGGTCATCGGTGTGAGCCAAGGCTTCGTCGTGCCCGAGACAAGGTGTGATTCATCTGGCCTCCCTAAACTTGAAGATTTTATTAATATGTTACTATAGCAAATCGGTAACACGTGACAGCACAGCTGACGCGCTCTTCGCTCGTGATGACTATAAATGTCCCGTCGATAATAAGAACGAGTGCACCTCCTGTCCCGATATCCTCTTTGATGGGAAGTCTATTTCGGCCCGAGCCGATGTTCCCATGAATGCTATTGGATCCGGCTCGTGGAAGAAAGGCGATGTTCTTGAGACTCACGGCCTGAGCGTTTGCACGGTCATAGCCCTCTGGGACAAGAACCACTGGATCAGTAAGTAGTCTCCAGACCCATTTTCTCACTTCGAGCATCTAAATCAAGATATTTGATTTTATCTAAAGAAGTTTGCTGACCTAGCGATTATAGTGGCGCATATTCCTCCAGCGCGCGAAGGGAGCAACGGTGCCCTGGCGGCGACAGGCCAAGACCTTGTAGACGAATACAAGGGCAAGTTCACGGACCGATATAACGGCCAGGATTGGGACGGTCCCGTTGGCTATCTCCTCGTGAGCAAGTATCTCGATGGTGACCTCAAGAACAACCTCGCAGATTGGTTCAGAGAGAGGAATATCAACCCGACCGTAGAAACTTATGGTCCGGAAGACGTTATGGCCGGCAGCGGTAACCTTGTCATCTCTCGCGAGGGTCAAGATTATCCCCCAGTTGTTGTCTACTTCTAGACATGTTTGGATAGAGGTATCCGGGCATCGGCTCTAGGGCTGAGATGCCGGACATGTAACGAATATTTGTATTATAGTAGGGGGGATCATCAGGAACTATCCGTATATAGCATAGCAGGCATGCATTTACAGTTGTTTTTCACCCACATACTACTTTGAACCAAACACGTCCTGGTTCTGGTTTGTTCTTTCGCGGATCATTGTTCACTTTGTTCAAGAAGCACGCATCTTCTCGAGACTTGCATCTACTACGTTCAAGCGAGGGGCGCACTCAGTGCCGCCATTGATTTTTCGGGTCGTGTCATTCTCTACCCTACGGGGTGACGAAAAGTGAAATATTAATAATTATCGTGGTATTGCAACTGCACCTGACGATAAGATCTATGCTAGGATACACTAGCCAGAATTTTCGCAAAAGATCAAACGACAAACATCGGTCACGCCAATGTTAATACCGGGCCCCCAAGCTCAACATACTGGTTAACCTATGCCAACCCAAACTCCAACTAGTGCCCTTATAAAGCGTGTACCCGCCTACAACCCAAGACTCGCATAGGTCTCTAGCAATGCAATCCGCCCATCTTCGCGCCTACACGTTAAAAGGGGGGTATGGTGGCCCGTAGTGGTAAACGTGCAGGATGTGCAGGACGTGGGGCCCAACAAACTGGTCATTATAGCATGGAGGACCTGGGCGCTAGCAATGGTACATATCAGGCGCGTATCTCTGTCCCCAGAATCTTGGCAGCTGGCTATCGAAAAACATTCCTGGGTAAGTTTCAATGAACGGTGCTGGCGGGGAATAAGGAGCAGGCGGCACCCAAGCTTCGTTGAAAGGGGTAGACAGGGAACTATTGTATGGAGTTGGCGGTACCCAAGCTCCATCGGAAGGGGATGTCATTGGTGGTGGAATATATGTCCCATGGGCTATGACTGGGGCGTTGTATGTTCCATTAGTCACCAGCGGTGGAATATACGTCCCATGGGCTATGACCGGGGCGTTTCCCGGCTCGTCGTAAATCGAGTTATACGCCCTAGAATTTTGAAGCGGCTCGCTCTCTTCTTGGGCTACTTCCGAGTCGTCGCTTTCAGGATCTGTAGTAGATTCCACTGTGTCGTGAACTTCCACCGGAGCCTGCCCCCGGCCTGGTGTGAAGAGATGGGCGAACTCTTGGGTCACGACCATGCTCATGAGCATTTCCAAAAATCCGTTCCTGTTCTGCGGTGGCCGTATGGCGACTCTGCTATGTTTATTGCGACTGTCCACTGTTAAACAAGTCCGCATATTCGTTGCCCTCACGAGCAAAGGGGTTTCAAGAAATCCTGTGAGCGGATAAGTTAGCATATATTCCTCGTAACCTTTCAACTTAGATTTTTCGTCATTACTTAGAGCCTTGTAGAGATTCTTCTTTGTGTACACGCAGATCCATCCTTCGGGGGCGTCTGGATATATCTCAATGTATTCTATCCTTCTCATGGAGTGCTTTAGGTGATCCCATATATCCCTGAAGTGAAGGCCATCAGGTAGCTTGATGGAAAGTCAGTACGAGCGTCTCGAGTTAGTACAGAAGCCACATACCCGCGATAGCAATATGAAATAGTAATTGGTGTGGTACCCGCTCTCGACAGTCACAGTGTCTGACGAGTACTCTCTGGGATTTGAAGCCGACATCTCGTTGACAACTTCGGGAGTATCCATGCCAAATCTTGATAGATATGTTCTCCTGAAGAAAACGCTGAAGACAAATTAGTGAAAAAAAGCTCCTTACGAAAAGAATTCGAGATGAATTCAAGGTCCGTCGATGGTCTTCAGGCTTTTTATATGTATGAGCTTCAAGGCAAGAAAGAGCCGGTATTTTACACACAAATCACAACGCGGCTCAACTGACACTGCAAACACTTGTGTGAGCGTTACGCACGGGAATAAAATAATCGCTAGGGGGTAATGAAAGCATGTAATACTATGCCCATCTGCTTGCTTTTGACGGCGTAATAACAATACGAGCGGTGTGGTCATCTTGTGAGAGCTTAATAATAGCATCCCTAACATAGAAAGATAGATACTCGAGCTCGTGAGGCACAAATATCAGAGTCGGAGGCTTTAAGGGCCGAGCGAGAACACTACCGAATTTGAAACAGAGAGATAAAATAAAAGCGTAGACGTATGTGTCCAACGGCACGGGGGATGGAGTCTTGGACATGCAACCAAGACGTATGATTGGGCTAACAATGCCAAAGAATAACAGTAACTAGGAACGAACACGGAATCTACAGCGGTACGGACTTGACACGAGATCAATAAATCGTTATCGACCAGCGTCGTGGCAAGAATTCGGGTATGGCTAGTACGACCGTATCATATCACATAGCTAGGGAAGTAATGATCATGTCTTCGCTTACAGTGATTCCAGAAACGTGCTAGAACAAGCTACAGAATATTATACTACACGAATCAAAGTTGAGTTCTTTAGCGATGTCGCTCAGAAGCGACAGCTGATGGTGTCCATAGGTACATATAATCAGCCATCTTGCTGCTACACTGGCCTCCATCGACGGGGACTGGCTTGCCAATTATCTTGAGAGGCTGGTTAACGTCTTTTTATCCCTTAATACTGAACGAAAGCGTCTTGGCGGACTAATATTAGTGCGCAAACTTGCGTACAGCGCACAGCAACATCAGCGGTATAGCACCGTCTTATAACCTATTTTATTGGCTGTCTACTTGGTATCGGTAATAGCCGAATGTCAAAATCTTGGATATATTATAATTGCCAGCTGATATCCTTCTCTAGTCGCGCTGGCTCGAGCTATGTTAGTTAGAGGGAGAGCCTTTTGCGGTGTGACTCCACTACCGGTATCGTGACAATGCCATCCCGTCCAATCCGTAGTGAGCCGCCGACAGTGGTGCGGTTTTTTAAACTTTTTTCATCCAAGAGGCTCCGGGAGATGAATCTGAGGCGCTACACCAAATTGATCTTGGCATCGTTTTGTGTGCGTGTCTTGAAAATTTTTGTTCACTAGTATCACTACTAGGTCACTTCCATTAGGGAGACAGACAACCCTGCTACGCTTTGTCTTTTGCCAAACACTGGAGAGAATTTATGACTCACACTTGGGATTATAGTTGGACAGTACTCTAACAATGACATCAACGACTAATCTGGGTGCGGTTTCCTGGTAAAACGTCCTGTTATATTAATCTACTGTAGTCTCACAAAAATGATCGCCCGTTGCTTTTCGTACATCAAGAAAGTGCATCATGAAACGACTGATCAGGATCATCGGAGTCGCTATCTCGCGGACTCGCTGGACAAGGACGTTCATAGTTCTGGTCAAACGTACTTTTTCGCGATGACAAGCACGAAAAGAAGGCCGCGTCTAACGGACTAGAATCAGATTCTGAGTTGCACGGTGCTGTGTTGATAATGTCGAGAAGCTCATCAAAGGCCAATGATAGCTTCTCAGACATATCGGGACGCTCCGTAAGCCTGGACTTGAAGTCTACAATAGTGAACTGCTTGTCGTACTTATGACGGAAGTGATCTGTATCAGCTAGGATTTGCAGCGTTTCAAAGTCGGCATACGATGCTGCAATCTCCAAGAGATGAGGGCCTTTCAGCCGAGGGCATACTGAGTACTCATGCCAACGTTCCAGAAGAAGGCGGAGAACGTTATGGCTGTTATGAATGATAGACATTGTCAAAGGTGATTCTCCAGCGGCTGAGATGTAATTGATGTCAGCCCCATACTCGAGCAGCAATATCGCCAGGGGAGCATCGTTGTTCTTGGCAGCATGAAACAAAGGCGACCTTCCATCAGTCGCACAAGAATTCACATTGGCGCCGAAATCAAGTAGTCTTTTCGCTAGGAGGGTGTCTTTGGCGTTCCTTGCTGCAACGCTTAATGGGCCGCCTTTCTGAATACCGGGAGGCAGGGCGGGTTCGGGATCGGCGCCAGCATCGAGAAGCAGCAGCACACAAGCTGTATGACCCTGCGCAGCGGCATTGGACAGAGGGCCAGAAAGCTGAACATCCATGATATTTGGGTCTGCCCCATATCTCAGCAACATGACTACTGAGCGATTGTCGCCTCGCGCAGCAGCCCAAGCTAATGGCGTTCTACCCATGCTGTCTTGGATATCAATATCTTCGGGGTGAAGTAGCAGTTCTTCCTCTAGAGTCTTCAATGAAAGACCTAGCACTATCTTATGAGTTAGGGTAAATCTCGAGTCTTCGATGAAGTCGTCGAGGTATTCGCTGCCGTTTGTGATGGTTCTCAACGCTTCACTAGCTTCCTCCGAATTACCACCTTCAAGCAAGAAATGGTAGGCCTTGATGCGGGGACTATTGTCACTAGCAGCGATTGGTATGTAGCTTGAATCTGCGCCAGCACGAAGCAAGAATACACAGGTAGCATATTGCTTGGAATACAGCGCCCACCGCAGAAGTGAATACCCTCGAGTAGTGCTCACATCCCTGGGCGAAGCCCAGCCCTGTCGAAAAAGATGCTTGAGCCCTTCTATATTCCCGGAAACAGAAAAATTGACACTCATTGCCGAGTCTGGTACTCGCCTGAGAGTTTCCAAATTTAGAGACGGTCCTATATTCAGCCCATAAGTCACTTGCATCCGGATAATGGTAGACCACAAGCTGAGAGGGAGCCAATATTCCAAGTTGACCTGTCGGATTGGCGACCCTCTGCACGCATCATCGTCGCATTTTGCATTCAAGAACGGTACTCCAGCGGCCCCGAAAGTAAAACGTCCCAGAAGACTACCAAGAAAGTGAGGGCTGGAGGATCTACGCTGTATGTGACACGAACAAGGACAGCCTGCTCGACAAGAGACAAGATGGGGCGTTATGCGGACCCCTATGTCATTTATTTCGACTGGGCCTAGACCGCTATGTTGCGCTTGAAGTAGCGGCCGTTTCGGTACGGGACGTGCACCTTCGTATAATGATCCAACCTGCATGAACTGGCTTGATTTTAAGTCTCGGGCCTGGTTCTGGAGTAGGTCCTCGACCCGAGCAATCCGTTCATCCACCCCCGATAAAGTCGCTAGAAATTTATCGCTCAGACCTATCTGAGTTTCTGATGTTTTCGCAGTGGCGGCCGAGATAGCGTGAACATCTAGGCGGATTCTGAGCATATCTTGTCTGCATGCAAATTGTTAGCCCAATCGCGATGCGGATGTATCGACTATCAACATACGAGTTTGATGTCCCGAGCATGATGTTTAGACTACATTTGACGGTGCGGATGTCTTCTTGCAAGACCTGCAGCTTGCCTTGCTCCTTGCGCCATGCGCTCGCACCGACGAGGGGAGTTCGGCTTGCTAAGTAGGCCGACGTTAATTTATTTGCTATGGTGTTTATTTCGTGTAGTTTCGAGCGCGTTTGCTTCAGAAGATGGGGGAGTGCCGAGTCCTTGGATTCCGGCAAGCAAGCCCTCTCCTTAATAAGTTCTGCTAGTTGAAACAGGACAAGCTCAAGGTCCGCGACTTCATTTTGCACAGCATGTAACCGACCGGGCAAGGCCTTACACTCCGAGCGCAAGTCTGAAATAGTTTCTGTCACCTGTTTCGCGAGGGTGAGAATAGCCACGAGGCTCGCCCCAACTGATAGAGGATCCATTGCAAAGGAAACCATGTATATCTTCTAGGTTGAAATGAATGACCAACTTCCAGCTCCGAAGCATGAAGCTCTCTCTAATATTATAGCATGGGCGGAAATCAACATCCCTAAGAAGCGGGGTGGTTTAATTGCTATCATCGTCATGTCATACCACACTTGCAGCCATGCAGCCGTGCAGCCGTGGTCCTGGTACCCCAGGCCGCGATTCCTGAGACAATGTCTCGGAGGCTCTAGCCGAACCAAAGTCACGATGGATCTGAATAGCCAAACACGCTACTCCATAATTAATCAAATTTAATTTTGATACTGTGCACCATGGTGACCCCGCATGAGCCTCCCTACGGTCAACCTTGAACCAACGCGCTGCAGCGCCGCAGCACGACTCACCTATGAAAAAGTATCTACACTTGGTTAAGCCACGACATCGTTCCAATACCTAAATTAAGAAGCTAGCGGCCACAAAATTTCATATTCCTCAGCTCAGCTAGGTATGCGGTTCGGGCAGAACTTTCACAAATACGCTATCCCCGAATGGGATGATCTCTACGTTGACTACAACGGGTTGAAGCACCTAATCAAAGCTCCTCTCGTAGACGACACCCATGTACAGCAATGTGTCATCGATGCTCTGTCGAGACTACATTCTTTTGAAACTTCTCTACGCCTCTCCTTGGTTCAGAATTATGACTTGATCTTCTCCTTTCACTTAGAAAGGCAGGCCAGACCAGCTACGTCGCTACTGCGCGCGCTGGACCCAGACGTTCTCGATTGTGCCCAAGGGGCCTCATTGGACTTACAGGTTAGCCTTCAGAAGTTGCAATGGTTTGAGCATGTCAACGATGAAGCAGTTAGTCGTATTTTCAACAAGCTACGCAAGTCCCGGTTTCGTCGCAATGTCGATTCTGATGCTATATTATTCGAGTGGCATCAAATGCAAGTGTCTATGCAACACGCGATAGACAATTTTCCAGTGTCTGAAGAGCCGACCACTCTTTTGTCGCCTACATTGTCATCCTACTATCCTGAATCTGCCCTCGCGGAAGCCATCACTGAGGACTCTCCAAATGCCCTAGCGGACTACCTCGATCAGAATCACGATCTACAACCAGAATTTTACCGGTCTATCTTCAAGAGGCTCGCGTTACAGCATAATTGGCTATGCTTGATCAAGCTAGCGTCAAGATTTGCTCCTACTCTTGATCACCACTGCCTGGCGGTTCTTTTCTGCAGTGTGTCAACCCCTTTACGCGACTCTTCCGCGGTCTCCGTATCTGAATGCCTCGGAAATGGTTTTGAATTCATGTCGGAATATGCTCTTGAATCCGTGAATGAAATCGTTGATAAGCTAGTCTTCGCTGATCGTGAGAAGTTTTCTCTTATCCTATGCCAAACGGATACTATGGGACGCTCGCCACTGCACTACGCTTTGAAGAATGGCTTCGATATTTCTGTTGCGAATGATGGCATGCTCGTTGGAGTAAAACAGCATGCTCAGTTACTTGAGTCTATGCTGTCAGGAGATAAGCAGGGATTCACACCTTTACACCTTGCCACTATCGAAGGACACACTTCTGCAGTCGAAACCTTTTTCAACACACTCCCTATCAGTTTCCAGCAGGGTGAATTGCACCGAGTCAATTCTGTTGCTGCAGATTGTCTCCGAATAGCAATCAAGCTAGGAAATAATAATATTGT
The DNA here is from genome assembly GCA_022578715.1 of Nemania sp. FL0916. Classification (NCBI taxonomy): domain Eukaryota; kingdom Fungi; phylum Ascomycota; class Sordariomycetes; order Xylariales; family Xylariaceae; genus Nemania; species Nemania sp. FL0916. The sequence goes on along the minus strand of MU390258.1, from coordinate 28,375 downwards.
CAAAAAGCTGGCCGAATGGGCCAATATCAAGGAGCCTCCGGCGCAGGGCCCGTCGGCTTTGCACTTGGCGGCTCGGGCTGGTCGATCTGATTATATCGATGCACTAATCAATGCACTGATCCATATATCCACTCCAGGAGACTTGAACTTGAATATTGTGGATTCTTGTGGCCGCACACCACTGATGGATGCTAGCGCACGGGGCCACGTCTCAGTGGTAGAAGTGCTTCTTAGAGCAGGGGCTGATCCGGCATGGACGGATAATTCGGGCTGGACAGCAAGAAGACTTGCGGTGCATCGCGGTCATCTGGCGGTAGCAGAGCTTCTCCCTAAACCAACCTATCCGCTAGCAAGGCACTCGGCAGATGATAAGGCTGGTCCATTCGAAAGACTTTCGATCAGTGACACGCTCGCTACTGCTACTTTTGATCCCCAGAAGCATACTCTGGTAATTTACCTTGGAAGTATGCAACTCACAGATAACCGGCCCCTTGTTCAACTAGCAGGCATATCCGACGAGATAGCTCCAGGCCAATTTGTTCCGGAATTACACTATCTTGAATTGTCGACAGGCCAAAGGAGCGAGAATTCCCAGACGATCAGTCTCCCGTTTCTAGGAGATCAGGCTAGCGAACCGTTTATTTTCCAACTAGATTCAGAGACTGAACCAAAAGTGCTCATAAGACTTTTCAAAGATGGGCCAGCCGATAGCCCGCGTTCGACTCTGGTAGCGACTGGTGCAACCTTTTTGCATGATAACAAACCGCTATGCGGACACCAGAACGAAAGCCTCATTAGGGAACGCACAATCATATTGCTGAGCCTGGAATCACAGGAAATTATTGGGACTGTTTTATTGACATTTGTCATTGCTCGGCCCTTTAGTCACCTCCAGACCCGGATGCCGATCTCGAATTCAGCGCTTGATGGACGTTCCCATATGGCACTAGTCGGACATCGAGGTTCGTTCCTGACTGCTCGTGAATAATGATATAGGCTAATTTCAGTTTAGGATTTGGGCAGAACACCACAGACCGAAGCCAGCTTCAACTGGGCGAGAACACCATCGGAGTGAGTGTGGCTAGCCTTCATATTGTGCGGTTGTGCTAATCTAACGCGCAAGTCCTTCATGACGGCAGCGGATCATGGCGCTACGTTTGTAGAGGTGCGTTTTATCAGGAAACTAAGCGTGTCTTCATTTATAGCTAACCGTCCAATTATAGTTTGGTACACATCCAACCTGATAAATACATCACATTAAGACTAACAAAGACACTAGATGCCCAGGTCTCAAGGGACCTGCAGACCGTTATCTATCACGATTTCTCTCTAAGCGAGACAGGGACAGACATACCCATTCACGAATTGACCATTGATCAATACAAGTACGCCAGTAGCATCCAAACACCTCATGGAAGCCCTCTTATTGCATCAGACGAGCGGACAATCATTAGTAAGAGTGCGAAGGTTCGACGGTCATGTTCTTTCAACGGGAAGGAAGATATCGGATCTCTACTCATAAAAGATCGGCTAAAGCACACAGTTGATTTCAAGTCGAAAGCTATGAAACCTAACATCCGCGGGGATGTCGTTCAGGAACCACTGGTGACTTTACCAGAGCTATTCCAAAAATTACCTGCTAGCCTCGGTTTCAATATTGAAATTAGTGAGTTACAACAGCTCAAGCTCAAAAGATTTACTCTAACGAAACCCGCCAGAGTACCCAAGGCTTCACGAGGCTAACGACGCCGGCGTCGCGCCGATCGCTCTCGAGATTAATCTCTTCGTAGATACGATTCTAGAGCAAATCCACAAACTCGCCGATCAACGGCCCATAATACTGTCCTCCTTCACTCCGGAGATATGCATCTTACTCACCCTCAAGCAAAAGGCGTACCCCGTATTGTTCATTTCCAACGCGGGTAAACTGCCGACCAACGACTTCGAGAGAAGAGTCTCAAGTGTGCAGGCAGGGGTACACTTCGCCAAGACGTGGGGCTTGGCTGGCCTATGCTTTGCTTCCGAGCCCCTGATGCTGTGTCCAGAACTTATTGGCGACGTCAAGAGGTCTGGTCTTCTTTGCGCCTCTTACGGGTCGCAGAACAGTATACCAGAGAACGTCATAGTCAGTTTTCGGCCGCTCTATTTGAGATTTTCCAGCTAATGGATTATTAAAACCACAGATACAGAGAGACGCTGGTCTGGATATGATCATGGTGGATAAAGTGGCTCTTATTGCAAAGACACTTAGGCAGTGATATTGAAAAGGCTGTGAGGCCGAGAATGAAATTCACTATCACAGGACGAGAAAGCAGAGAAACGCTTCAATCAGGTTATAACATTTCAAGTTGAACGTTTAGTCATCGGTGCCATTGTCATTGAATTGTACCGTAGCGGTTTTTGTCAAGACTCAAGAGCAGAAATAGAACGCAAAGATCCCATAGCTACTAGGTGTGTCTACTAGGTAATTGGGAGTTAGGTTCGATTCCTGACAGCGCTATTGTTTTTTGTTAGATATGTACTACTCTAAAAAGAGATACACTAAATAAGTGTCACAGCCAAATCTTTTGGCCATTTAGCGCAGTGGGTAATTTCCAACAGTTTCGCTGGTTAGCTCACTTATAGCAGTACCGCAGCAAGGAGGCTGAATAACTAGCTCGAACCACATGCTGAGGCCTGTTCCACCAAAGCCTTCAGCGCCTCTAGCTCTCCCTTCTTCCACTTAGACACCTTACCTTGCCATTTTCCTCCCCTGCCGCCACCTTTCACATCTTTAAGGAGCTCTTTTACTTTAGTTGCAAAAGTGCCCACGAGTTCGTCTTGGCCGACGATGATAATGGGGCCACCGGTCTGTCCTTCACCCCCGGCCAGGACGACAACCCCGGGTGATATTTTTATCGCATCCCTGATTTCGAGAATGACCAGGTTCAGGAAATCCAGCCCGCCTTTCGCACGGTGTACCCATGCATTCTTCCCGCTCTGCAACACGGACCTGACTTTATCACCTTCATACTTGGCGATTTCCGCAAGGAGACTCTTTTCCTGCTTCTTTAAATCCGAAACTGCCGCTACTTTCCCCTTGACACTGGTTAAGATTTCTTCGGGATTGTTGGGCGAGGACAAGGCCAGTGCAGTGGCCTGAAGTGTGGCGATAGACTTGGAGGCTAGCTGGATAGCTCGATCGCCGGCGGAAAAATATAGACGAGACCGCTTCGCATTGACGGTCTCTGTGGAATGTAGCAGAATGAGAGAGATGTGGGAAGTCTGTGCCAGGTGGGTACCACAGCATCTGTCGCTAGTTAGCTCCTGAAAACAGCGCTGAGCGTCGCCGGAAAACTCACGTGTTCTGATCAAGATCCCCAATGCTTATGACGCGCACAAGCCCCTGATCTTTATCGTAGTCCTCGGGTAGCTTGTTAGATTTGGCGTCGGCAGGTGTCGTGACAGTGATTGTGAGGTTGTCGCGAATCGCCTCGTTGCACTTTCGCTGGATGTCTTGGAGCTCTTCCGCCGATGGCTTTCGCGGTAGGTCCACGTAGCTCAAGCTGTCCCCTTGCCCCATGCCCCACCCAACAGTTTTCAGATTTTCGCAACGGTCCATAATGGCAGAAAGCAGATGCTGACCAGTGTGCTGCTGCATATGGTACCACCGGCGGTCATGGTCGATTTCTTGGCGTACCCGAGTACCCGGATCCAGTGGAGTAGGGCTATGATACACACATCGCAATCCCTGTCGCTGGACATAACGAATTGGAATGGGCTCCGAAGACGGAGGGGACAACGGCGAGATTGTACCGTAGTCAGAGGGTTGACCGCCGCCTGAATGCATGGTTAGTTACATCCGATGGAAGAATTATGGGAATGGAAAAGCCCACATGCCCTCTGGAAATAAGACCGAGTCGGTGAACTCGATCAGCCAGGTATCGGTAGATGGCGACTCAGAAGTCACGGCGGCAGTAGGTGCCATAGTCTTTTGGCCACTTTTAGGGGGTTTGGCGAGTGGCGGCGTCATCGGGACGCAAGAAACAACTTGAGACTCGAGCGTGCGAAGATAGGATGCACGCTGGCAAGCCAGCGCCCCAACAACGCTAGCACGAGACGCCGCCGTGTTGATGGTGAGTGTAGCAGCCATCTCAGCGGCGAATGAGCGAGTTGGAACGACTCAGAAGTCAAGACAGCCTGGACGGGACCGTGACGAAGAGGAAAGGACTCAAATGAGCACGAACGATGTGGAATATGCTTATCGCCAAGCCGGAAGATGTCAATAATGCGGATGAGTTAGAAAGTCGGTTCGGTTGTGTTTCATACAATCATGTACTACTTCGTACCTAGGTACTAGGATGGTTGCTTCTATTCTTGCGTATGTGTGCACGCAGGTTTATGTTTGCTCAGTACTTACTTAAGAATTTACAGGCACGTTGGCGGATGCCGAGTAGGTACTTGAGTGACTTCCAAGATGCAAGTGCCAGTGTTTCAGATAAGCTGGTAATTACTCGGTATTATGTACAGTACGATGGTATGCGTTGGGTAAGATAAACCTTGTCAGGTAACTGTTAGCGTGCATATGGTAGCGGTCCCATAGAATTCCCAGCGCCCCACAGGCAGAAGTAGCTTGTAATTCGGTACTTACACCCAAATTCGCTATATGGGGGTCAAAAACTAGTTCCCGAAAGAGCTAGAATAACACTAAAAGCAGGTGGGCCAGATCCACTGCCCCGTACTACATGCCAAGACACGTTTTACTCCCCTCCCACCTTTGTACAGTACATACCTACTGTAAGCATAGGCTGGGTGCGTTAGCAAAGTTCACAAGCCCCGGACGTAGTGGGGCGTGGCACGCGTATAGTACGTAGACCTACCTAACCTAGGCTGTTAGATTTTACTACTGCGCTGAAGATTCACTCGTTAATTACTCCTTACGGACCAAAATTTAGTTTGATTCAATTATTTACCAATCCAACAGTACTAGGTAACCTGATGTGCCTTACCTTCTTATTATATTGACCCGCCTCCTTGGTCTCATTGGCAATTATAAGTTGTCGTCTCGAAAGATAACTTCATTTGTATTGCTTGAACCTCACATCTGATCAATGGATTTCACTCGTCCCGCCACAGCTGTGGTAACCAACTCATTGTCCCAATGCGAGATTGGGAACAGAGCATCCGTTAATGTGGCAATTCTCCTAGACGGGCTCATCAAAAAACTTGATCAACAGCCGATCGAGAGTTTCCCATTGCCCAACTTCACGCAGAGGCAGAATTTTGGTGGTTCCTTGAGTTCGGCGCCCCGGTTTGCTGACTTACCACCTGAGATCCGACTTCTCATCTTTGAGTTCTGCTTCTGTCCTTTCGTCATCACCATCTATCATGATGACTGGCAGAACGTCAAAAATAGTCCAGAAGCCAACATCCCGAACCTTGCCAACTCACGAATCATGTGCATCAAATACCGGTCGCCCCGTACGATTCCTCTTCTCCACGTCTGCCAGGCATCCAGACATTTGGCCTTGCGCCGTTACGGACTACCGACTCCCGACAAACTATTATTCGACCCAACCATAGATCAGATCTGCCATAGCGGTGAATGGCCCTTCGCCACCGTGAAGCCCTGGCATATCTTCGGCTTCGACAAAGAGCCCATCTGTGACTTCTCCAAAGTAACATCCATGCAACTTCAACTTTCTACCATTCGCCCTGATGTGGATATATGTTACCCACCTGGCTCTATGTTCGGTATGACATCATATTTGGCCTATTCTAAATCGCTCGTCCGATATTCGACGGATATCCTTCAGACACTGGACTGGATTCAGGACAATACACCGCACCTCAGAGAAATCATATTTACCCTATCGGCCCTTCACATACACATAGTAAGAAACATCCACGGAGTCAAAGATCGTGCTCGAACCGACATTGCAAATATCTGCACTGCATTAGTGTATTTGGGGGAACGTGCCAATTGTCTGGGAGAATTAAAAGAGGTCGGTCTCTACTTGGTCTAAGACGGCAGCCAATCTCAGCAGAAAGCCAATCCCATCAAGCTGTCGAATTCGATGATTGTAAGGTTTGCGACTGAAGTGAATGAATACCAGTCTAGGGGCTCAATCACACCTTTGGTCTGCACAAGCCAAGTTCAATTACGATCTGTAATAGAACGGTGGCCGAGTTGTGTGCTACGGGGCTGGATGAAGGCCTAGCAGATGGGGCTATATGTTTTCTGCACGATGAAGAAATGTTAATCAGGCAATGAGATAGAACGTGCGGTTCAGCTAGGAGGCTTTAATTGATTTCCAACTCTGGCTTTGCTCTATGATTATAACCTGGAGCCAGCGCTGCGCCCAGGCAAAACAAGTCAAACAATTGACCATTGACTTGTTTTAACTGCCTTGAGGCCCTAAAATCGGTTGTTTAACTGACTTGGCCGATCTTGTTGATTGACTTAGTACAAGTAACTTGACAAGCTAACCAAATAATCCTAGTGCGTGGTTATCTAAGGCCAGAACCTTCTATTGACCCCAATAAGCCCTAAAAACCGGTTAGATCGTCTCCTACCTACTTAGGGTAGTACTTTTTGATGTTTTTCGTAGAGCGCACGGGGCTGTATGATCGAAGGGCCGAAGGTTGTTGGTGGTGGCAATAGGTGGTAGTGGTGGTAGGTGGTAGTGGTAGTAGGTGGTAGTGGTAGTAGGTGGTAGTGGTAGTAGGTGGTAGCAGGTACAGGCTTTGATTAGTGGAATATAGTAGGCCTGCTGACTAAGCCAATTTTTCGAAGGCATCTGTTGACCAAACCACCAAATCCACCAAAACCAACACTAAAAATTTATCTACAAAATAGCTATAATTACTTGCAATTAATTACAAGTAACTAATCAAATAAAACATCGTAACTTGACTTGCTAATTAAGTTGGGAGGCATGGATTAACTTGACTTGGCAAGTTTACTTGCAAGTCAAGTCAAGTAATACTTGGCTTGGGCGCAGCGCTGCCTGGAGCCATCCCCAGTCTCCGAAGAAGACTTACTAGTCAGATAGCAGACTGGTCTTTCCTCACACTCCTTTCATGAATAGATTACCGGTTCGCTGCGTTGCCGAATATTCTGCATCACTGCTCAATAATTGTGTGATATATTTTATGTGGTTATAACATCCTATCTGCTTCAGTAACAAATCATAATTCATTAGGTAATGCCTTAGTTCAGTAAGTACGGGAAATCGAATTCTCATAAACGATGGAAAAATTCCACCTCAGTGATTATTCCATGAGGAAGAAGAGCAACTGATCACTGATTGCGCCAAACAAAAATAAAAACCCCGTCTGATGCGATTTCAGCCATTGCTGACCACTACTTGATCTATCCCAAGCACCTCATTTGCACTAGATGACATCCTTGGCCCCCTCGCTTTGATATATAATTAGTCCCCCCCGTCTGGCTGCTCTCTCTATTCTGGCCACGATTGGAATTAATCCGAGCCCTTGACGAGCATTAAGGTAGGCTTAGGCTCTATGCTAACCTCTAATCGTGACCAAGCGGGAATTGCAGCTATAAGTGGTTCTACAGGGTTGCAGGGACCCACCGCACAACTCCCTCCTACAACACCACATAATCGGGCAAAACACGGCTCGAATACGACGAAAAATCTTCCCACCCGCCGTCCCTTTCACATTAGATCGCGTTGTTTTAGTTGTTTTATAAAAGCGTTGTTTTATTAGTTAGCTAGGGCAGCTTTAGGCTAGCTTTCAGGCTCCCTTTCACACCCCTTTCGCACAAGGGTCGACAGAAACAGCCTCGCACCGAAAGCTAGCCCTAAAGGGCTCACGCTCCCCCCAATACAAGTACCTATACTACCTGTCGTGTGTGCCCTGTTATGTGCTGTAGAACGTTCCTCCTGTGGGAACCATGCTGACTCGCCTTGTTTCCTTTGTAGTTGGCTCTGTATTACAATGTATACTCCGTACATCTACTGATAAAGCTAAGAGCGGGCCGTGCCTTGGCGCGGACTGCTAAATTAGTAGGCCAACCGAGCTTTCCGAGTACGGAATATCCATGTCCTATTATAGGCCAGGGGCTTTTCGCAAATAAGTGGATCGTCACCTAGCGTGCATTAGAACCCCACTTGTGTAACACCCCTCTGCATGCATGTGTACATACAGAACCCCCGCGACTTTGACGCTGTTAGTTATCCTTCCCGAAGTGCTGGATCAACCTGCTTCTTTCGAATATCTCGCCTGTCCCGTCCGTGATTCTGCTTATGTCTTTCTCTTGTTTCCAGCCATTTCCTTGCTTTCGTGTTAATTAAGAGCCTTTTCCACTTCTTCCTTCATGTATTCCGACTCTATTCAGTGCATGCGCGACAAGCGACCCCCACCTAAGGCCAATTCGATCGCACATCGGCATGTTGGTCACCTATACCGTCCTAGGTTAGTACTGCACATGCAGGACGCCGAGTCCATGGAGAAGACATCGAATACCACTACCGCAGACGGTTCCAGGCCGGCTGAGAGAGAGCTCGTCACCTGGGACGGCCCGGAAGATGAGAATAATCCCAAGAATTGGGCCAAAATGCGCAAATGGAGGACGACCATCTCCGTATCCGCCTTTGTGCTGCTCAACACCCTCTCGTCGACTATTGTCGCCCCTGCGCTACCACAGATAGCAAGGGACCTTCATGTCACCAGTGACGCTGAGGAGCTCTTCCTCCTGTCCATTTTTGTCCTTGGTTTCGCATTTGGGCCCCTCCTTGCTTGCCCCCTGTCCGAGGTCCACGGCCGTAAGATCACGCTGCTGCTGTGGAACGTGCTGTACCTGGCCTTCAATACGGCATGCGGTGCTGTCTACTCCAGCGCCGCACTGTTGGTTCTCCGATTCTTGGCCGGGTTCTTCTGCAGTGCCTCACAGGGCATTGGAGGCGGCTTCGTCTCCGATCTCTTTACCGCCAAGGAACGAGGCAGGGCCATAGCTGTGTATAGCATCATGCCGCTCATCGGTCCCGTCATTGGCCCTGTTCTGGGCGGTGTTATTGCGCAGTACACTAGTTGGCGATGGACTTTCTACGCCGCATCCTTGCTTGATGCCGTCATCCTGTTGCCTAGTCTCTTCACGGTAGAGGAAACCCACGAGCCCGTTCTACTTCGCAAAGAAATGCGTCGCCGAGAGAAAGAGACTGGCCGAGAGTTCTACACCGAGTATGACTATCTTGAGGCGTCCCCGAAGGAAGTCTATTCGGTTGCTCTGATTCGTCCGCTGAAACTGCTCGGGACGCAACCCATCGTTCAGGTGATGGCGGTGTACAATGCTTTCCTGTACGGCCTAGTGTACATCCTATACGCCAACTTCCCCGCGCTATGGACCGACGTATATCACGAAACGCCGACAATTGCCAGTCTGAATTACCTGTCCATCTTTGTGGGCTCGGCGTTTGCGGCCGAGCTGGCGACCCATGCTATTGACCGCCTCCACCGAAATCTCACCGCGAAGCACGAAGGAGTGGCTTTTCCCGAGTTCCGCATACCTGTGATGCCGCCTGCAACCATAGTCCTGGCCGCCGGCATGTTTCTCTATGGGTGGGGAGCCCAGTTTGAGCTTCATTGGATTGTGCCAAACGTCGGTGCCGCTATCTTCGCGGCTGGTGTCTTTGTATGTGCCATCGCTGTCAACCTGTACATGGTCGATACATACGGCAAGTACGCGGCTAGCGCACTAGCCGCGATATCAACTTTACGTCAGATCTTCGGGGCAATCTTTCCGATATTCGCTCCTTATCTGTATTGTGATCTTGGCTACGGGTGGGGGAGTAGCGTCTTGGGATTCCTGGCGTTGGCCATTGGGCTACCAGCTGTACTACTGCTCTGGAAATACGGTAAAGCCTTGAGGCGGCGAAGCCCATACGCTCAGGAAAGGGCGACTACACGATAACTACAACTACGACATATAACTCAAAACAGTACAAATCTTTAACATGTATGATAGTTTAAGATACCTGTAAAATGTTATTAATACTTACCTCTACAGTTTCACTAGTTAAGCTTATATAAGTTTCATTGATTATATTATATATATAATTTCTACGGTTTATTTGGATTATACTTATCTTAAAATCGTATATATTATAATTGCTTTATGCATTTCCTTACCATTTTCCAGAGCCTTATCACTAGCCGCAATATTACACGCAAAACGGCTAGATCGGTATACCACCCTACCATACCACTGACAGCAAACTGGATCTTCTGTCAATGCACGAATTTCACTCGACGATAACGCCCTTAGTGATTTGATTTGAGATTGTTTTACATCAAGGGGACAAGCTGCGTTGCAGCTATCCAAGCCTCCCAAGGGGCATCAGATGTAGCACGCTCTCCCCCTAATTGGCTATAGGGGCTATATACATCCAGGGGGTACAAGGTGCTCGCTGCGAGTCTTAAAGAGCTGATAGTTCTTGACTCTGCTGTCCACACCAATTAGGACTAACAGGTCTGTGAGTATCACGTTAACGCCCTTAGCAACATCGGTGGGCCAATATTTTGTTGTGAATGGCGACCCACTCTCTAGGAGCCAACAGATAATGTCAGAAGGAGATCACACCCGCTCAGCAGGTTCTTATTTCGTCCCTCACACAGTCTCGTTCCCTTCTCGTTTACATTAACTATTAGCTTTCCAATATGGTCTCTTTTAGTAACATCGTTGACAACGCTTCCAATGGCGTCTCGGGATCGAAGAGCGCTGCCTCACTAGCATCGCAGCAACATCCCGTACCCTCAGCGCTGCTTGCTTTTATCCGCACATACAGCCCTTACTACAGGTCATTTCTCTCTCACCTACCGGAGAACGCCCCGTTCTCCGATATCCCCGTGACTGACGTAGCGGCCTTCTGGGGCTCAGCCAAAGCCGACAGAGCGAGCATCCAGACAGGCCCCTTCAGGGATGGCGTGGTGATGCGTTCGGCCGCCAGCACGGGCGCGCCAAAGCTTGTTTTCATGACGCGCGAGGAGCTCCGACGGATTGGTGTTATCAAGGCTACGCGCGCCTCAGCCTGTAGCGGCATGCTTCCTGGCGATATCATCGCTAATTTGAGCCCTATGGGCGGCATGTACGGGAGCTTCGTGTGGAACCACACGGGCATCACGGAGATGCCAATTGACAATGTCCAGCTTCCCATCGGTGGACTGCAGCCAGCGGATATGGTAAGTCTACATCTCCTCTGGGCTCGAGTACACGAGGCTCTCTGAATCTAGCATACCATGATTCCTACCTCTTCGTGGCTAACATAGTATCAGTGAGTTAATTACTGGATCCTTGTTTCATAGGACCTTTCCTTTCGGTACAAGCCTAATACGTTTTTGCTATTGAGTGTTGCCATGGCTGACTGGGAATATTTCCTCATTCCAGGATAGTCGACATTATCGAGGAATTTGATGCTACTGTCATCCTCAGCACCCTCTACTCGGTAACCAAGGTTGCAAACTATTTGCTGGAGCATGGACGCACGCTCCCAAGCGTCCGTCTCATCCTGTACTCGGGTGAGCAGTTCTTCAAAGACGTGCGATTGCTATGGAACAAGGCATATCCCAATGCCCTTATTGCCCCGTACCTCTACGGTACGGTGGAGTGCGGGCCTATCGGCATGCCAGTCCACGGCCCACGGCCAAACGGCGACGATGACATTAATCCGAGCTACAAGGTCCTTGAGCCAGCCGTGCACATGGAGATCGTGGACGAGGATGGGAAGCCCATCGTAACTGCTGGCGTCAAAGGGTCCGTGGTTGTGACGCACTTGATCAAGCGGCTACAGCCATTGCTGAGATACCCAGCCGGTGATATCGCCGCTTGGGATGACTACGAACAGAAGACCTTCAGGCTGTATGGCCGTGAGTCCGTATGTCTCAAGATCAGCAATGTTGCGCTGGATTTGCCCTTCCTCAAAAGCTTGGTTGCAGACCACATAACGCCAGACGCAGTATTCCAGAGCGTGGTAAGTTGCACTTGCCGTTCTCCGTTCTCCGTTCTACAAGATCAAGATTCATCCTAAGTAGGATTATTGCTGTTGTGCTAACTTCTGTGTGCTTAAGGTGCGGCGTACTGAGGGGCAGAATCTGCTTGTGCTTCGTGTAGTCTGCCCAAAGCCCGAAAACGCAGCAGAAATTCGAGACGCCATCGAGGATCACTTGATGAACGTCTCTTTCAGCTGGCCCTTGAACAGAGAAGCCGGGACTATTGGCCCCGTGGAGGTTGAATATGTCGAGTTTAAAGACCTCATCTTGAGCGCGACTAGCGGGAAAGTAAAAAACTTCGTAGAAGAACGTTTTTAAGATTATGTTATTATATTATGATCATAGTAGTTACGGTCTTGAGCCTATCCGGCTTATAGCCCTGTACGTAGTAGTATTACCTAAGCTATTCCGGTGGAGTATGAAAGGACCCTTCCGCAGCCACGCTTCGCGGCGCTGTTTGTTCTGTTTCTCTCCATCTAGTAGTTTCAATATGCTTTCGGAATTCGTTCCACGCCGCCGCAAACACGGCCGTGACAATAACGTTTAAACCCTATCATGAAATGAGTAATTTTATTATTTCATTATATATTATATAAAAATATGTATATATTAAAATGGTTAAGTTGAAATTCCTTTCCGGAACTTCCAGTAGGGCATAGGGATCGCCGGCCAAATAACCCCTACTACCGTATCTAAGCGGCTCAGGATCGCCCGGCGTAGGAGCTTTGCTTTGCCTCACTCGTCATCACTACCCGCATGAATAAGTAAGCGGCGGGGGCTGCAACCTTGTATAACATGGCATCCGTGTGACTCAACCCTCAAAGTACATTAACCTGGGGTACATTTATGCATAACTCATGCAGGTGAGCAATAATTAAGGTAGTGGAACCAACGGCCGGGTAGGCTTCAACCACAACTTAGAAAATTAGACAGATAGTCATATAAACTAGCACACTTATGTGATAGTCTACCCTAGGGGCTAACGGCACAGAACTGCAGCGTGGGCCCATTCTTAGCACCAGTGATATGCTCTTTCAAGTCGTAGTTTCGGTCCTTGTCCATCCCTGTCGCTATCCTCCACTCGAGGCTCCAAAGGACGACTGCTAATGTAATCATCAGTTCCGCAGTAGCAAAGCTCTTCCCGATGCAGCTCCTAGGGCCTCGGCTGAACGGCATAAATGCCGCTAGGGCGGAGTCGCGAGCTTGCCCTACTGGCTCGTTCTGAGCATACTGCCCTTGCTGCAATAGCCAACGTTCGGGTCGATATGTGAACGGTTCGGGATAATGAATTGGATTATGATGCATGCTCCATATCCCCACTCCAACATCGTAACCCTTCGGAATGTGCACACCGCCAACAAATACACCATCAGCCTGTGCCTCGCGCCATAATGATGATCCAACTGGCGGAGATAGACGCATAGCTTCGTTGATGCAGGCAGAAAGAAACTTGCATGCGCTCATCTTTGCCCCTAGGCTTATGTCTTCACCCCTGGCAAAGTGGCTCTTGATCTCCATTCGGGCCCGCTGTTGATATTCAGGGTGCTTAGCCAGATAGAAGAGCACTGCCGCTATAGATGTTGACGTGGTGTCTACGCCGGCAATGATGAGTGTGGTGGATTCGGCGGCAATTTCGTCAGGTGATAGGCCCATCTTCGTTGCGGGATCCTGTGCTGTTTCCATGAAGGAGAAGACATCTTTCAGGGGCAAGTGCTCGTTACGCACTAGCTTCATCCTGTCACGTACGAGACGACTGGCAAACGGTAAGAAGACCGTACGAGCAGCGATAGCCGCGGGGAAGAAGAGTTGATGAACTTTCCAGCTTCGGATAGCAGGGTATTGCCACAGCACGCTCATGCGTACATTGGAATCCAAGATAGCCTCTATAGCTTGTCTATGATCAGCTTTTCCAAGCATATCGTAGTCGGCGGAGAAGACAATGCGTGTCATTAGGTCCGAAGTGAGGTAGTCACAGTATCTCGCGATATTGAAAGGGACAGACCACTTCTCATTTTCGTCTTCTCTTGGCAGGTCCAGAAACACTTGGGCAAACTTCCAAACTTTCTCAAGCATGTGAGGCTGGTAAGCGGTAATGTTCTCATCACTCAGTGCCTGGCTCAACACGCGCCTTCTACGCCCATGGAGCTGTTTGTCTCTGAGTGTGAGAATATTGGGCGCCTTGTGCACCAAGGCGTCGTAGGTCCGAGACTTGAGCATTTTTGCTGAGTGACTATATACGTCGCTCACTGCTTCTGCCGAGTTGACTAAGAGTCGATCCGGCGCATAACGCACGATACTTCCATATCGCTTATGACACATTCCCATGTCAATATGGATATTTCCAGTCCATGCTTGGTATGCAGAATAAAAATTGGAGACTTTGGCAAGAAAAGGTCCTGGATATTGAGCATAAGGGTGAAATAGTAATCTGTAGATACAGAGTCCAAAAAGCTTGATCTTATGTTAGTTCAATCAGGTAAATCTTCGAGTAGATTTCGACATACGTATGCTAGTACACCAGGAACAGCCAGTCCCGGCACCACCCAAAGACGACTGAAAAGTAGGAGAATCATGGCGGAATGGTCAAAGAGTAGAAGAATAATTTTATGAATAAGTTCTGTCGTATCTAGAGCACCTTTGGTCTTTCATCTAATATCAAGTTCCTCTTCAAAAATTTACTTGTAGTTGATTAGACCTATGCAAGGAAAGAGCCAGATAGCAAGGAAATCAGTCTACATAAAGGGATTTATGCGGCCGCTAATGCTGCAAAGAGTTCAAGTTGGTCCAGGCGTCCTCCAATATTACCTAGTTAAGATATGGGAATCTATGCAATGCTTGTCTGCCGTCTTTGGTTGGTCCCGTAAAAGTATTGGAGAAGCCAGGACCGTGGGGCGTCAGATGTTGCGTTTGTGGAGAATGTCGATTACTGACTACCTAATCCCAGGTACGCAATGCATAAATAGGAGACCAGGTGAATAATATCTTGTCTGAATCTCAACCCACCAGTGATCAAGCTTTCAATATAGACATAGTCTCATATACTTGTCAACTCACGAGATTCTTCGACATCTTTGCTACGGATCAACCCTCATCATGGCCAAAAGCAATCATGAAGGCGAGTCGATTGCCATAGTCGGCATGAGCTGTAGATTTGGAGCCGACGCTACGAACCCAGAGAACCTGTGGAAGATGGTTGTAGAAGGCAGGAGTGCCTGGAGCGGAATTCCGTCTCACAGATTCAATCTCGCATCAGTTCATCATCCGAACCCCGAGAATATCAGCACGGTAAAGTTTCACGGCTCTTTATGTTCCCCGAATAAGAATTACATCCCATAGGATGTGTACTAAGATAGAATGTGACTCTTAGACAAGCGTGAGAGGTGGCCATTTCATGAGCGAGGATATCGCTCTCTTCGACGCAACATTCTTCAATTTATCGGCCGAAATGGCAGCGGTATGTAGAGTCCGGGCAAAAAACAAGGAAATGCAACTTTGCGGTATACATCAGATGTAACTGACAGAGTGGATAGACCATGGACCCCCAGAATAGGATGCAGCTCGAATCAGTATACGAGGCATTTGAAAACGGTGTGTCCGCTTCCCGGAAAGTTATGCGCGAGTAGATATCATGGATTAACAGGCGTAAAGCTGGAATACCTCTGTCCCAAGTCGCAGGATCCCGAACATCTGTCTTTACTGGCACTTTCTTGCACGACTATCAGGACAGCCAAATGAGAGACCCTGAAAGCCTACCTCGAACGCTCATCACTGGGAATGGTGCCGCAATGGCCTCGAACCGTATCTCCCACTTCTTTGATTTACAAGGCCCCAGCATGACTATCGATACCGGGTGTAGCGCGTCATTGACTTCGCTGCATCAAGCCTGCCAGAGTCTCAAGACAGGAGATGCTGACATGTCCATCGTGGGCGGCTCCAATCTCATGCTAAACCCCGACTGGTTCATCGCTCTTGACAGTCAAGGGTAAGCTGACCTTGTATTCGAGAATAAAACGTATGACATCTTGTTACTGATCGCTGTGTTAGATTCCTCTCACCAGATGGCAAGTCGTAAGTATTTGGAATGAAGCCTCGGGCTTTCCGCCGTGTTTAGAACCACCAATCTTTCATTTCTCCAGCTCTATGCAAGACTTGAAATTATTGGGAAGGCTAACAAGGAACTTCTTTTTGTTTGTAGATACTCGTTTGATCATCGTGCGAACGGGTATGGACGCGGGGAGGGAGTCGCCACAATCGTTCTGAAGCGATTGAATGACGCCGTCGATGCAGGCGATCCAATCCGAGCCGTCAGTAAGTAAACCAAGCATTGCAAGTAAGACATCACCAACAGTGAGCTAACTTATGAGTTCGTAGTCAGAGGAAGCCAACTCAATCAAGACGGGAAGACTGAAACCATCACGTCGCCAAGTCAAGAGGCGCAAGAGCAGCTCATTCGGTCGTGTTACCAGGTCGCTGGTGTTGATCCCCGGGAAATACAATACTTCGAAGCGCACGGCACTGGGACTCGCACAGGAGGTAAGCCACATTCAAATCACCTCTCCGGATCATCAGGATTGTAATGATCAAATATCTTTCGTGATACACCTCCCTGGAGGAGCTCAAGGGAGAACATTCCCGAAGCTTCACATTCATTCGTCAAGAGTCGCTCGCTAACTCATTTTTACGCAAGATCCGATCGAAGTTGGCGCTATCGCTTCTATCTTCAAAGACGGCAGGTCGCCTGAGAAACCATTGTTTATCGGAGTGAGTTGTTCTGAGCCCTCCGCGTTCTCGTCCAAGGCTTGCAACAAAGGCAAAGCTTTTCAGAAAAAAAGGTCTTGCCATTTTGCCTACAATAACGGTACTGATAGTGATTCCCCAGTCCGTTAAAAGTAATCTTGGCCACACAGAGCCGGCCAGCGGTCTTGCTAGCCTATTGAAAGTGGTCATGGCCCTTGAGAGAAAGATCATACCTCCAAGTATCAACTTTGAACGGCCAAACCCAGCGCTTTCACTTGAAAAGTGGAATCTGAAGGTTCCCAACAAGTGTGAGGAATGGTGTCCGGGCCAAGATGGTGTCCGTCGTGCATCTAGTAAGCGAACTTTGAACTCACCTTTTGAGTCTTTTGTCGAGTTCAGACACCGTCTGTTCTCATTCAATTTTTTTGCCGAACACTAGCTCCATGGACATCAAGACTAGGCACACCATAGCTAAGTACAGAGAAATCCTGACTGACACATCGGTTGTAGTTAACAATTTCGGATACGGTGGCGGAAATGCTCATGTGATAGTCGAGGAGTGGACATCACCAGCAACACCGGACCAGTCACGTCTCAGCAACAGGGACGGTCATGCTAACGGTAATGGCTACCACTCTAGTAATGGCATCGCGGAACTGCTAGTAACCAACGGCTACGGCACGAGACATCACGGGCTTCGATCAAGTGTCTTCACTCTAAGCGCGAACGACGATCGTACTTGCCAGGTCGTGGCAACAAATCTGACGAAGTACCTATCGGATAAGAAGCTCTCAGGGCTACAAGAAGAAGCTGAATTCCTCACCAATCTCGCTTACACACTAGACCGACGTCGGACGCTCTTTTCTTATGCGTCCACATTTGTAGCTGCCAGTGTACCCGAGCTCATCACAGCTCTCGAGAACCCCAAGCATCGGAAGCCTCAGCGATCTTGTGTCGAGCAACCCCGTATCGGTTTCGTGTTTACCGGCCAAGGCGCGCAGTGGTATGCTATGGGGCGTGAACTTATCGAGACGTACCCGGTCTACAAAGCGTCTTTACTAGAGGCCGACGGGTATCTCCAAGAGTTTGGTTCTGACTGGTCACTGTTAGAGGAATTACTGCGAGATGAAAAAACCAGCAGGGTTGGCCAGCTAGCGATAAGCACACCGTTATGCGTCGCGCTTCAGATATCACTCGTGCGCCTCCTCGAGCATTGGGGCATCAGTCCCGCAGGCGTAAGCAGCCACTCGAGTGGAGAAATCGCCGCCGCCTACGCCGCGGGTGCTTTGACCTATAGATCCGCCATGGCCATTGGTTACTGTCGTGTCGAGTCTGCGCCGACGGCTACGGCTGCCACTGGCGGCATGATGGCGGTTGGCGTGGGAGAGGCCACCGCAGAAGACCTTCTGAAGAAGGTGAAGCATGGCAAGGCGAACGTGGCATGTATCAACAGCCCAACTAGCGTCACGATATCCGGCGATGTTACTGCTATCGAAGAAGTGGAACGCTTCGCCAAAGACGAGAATCTCTTTGCTCGTCGTCTTCGCGTTGGGACCGCTTATCATTCACACTTCATGGAGCCATTTTCATTGCCATATCTGAGGCAGATGCGACAAATCGGAGTAGGACAGGAGACGCTAGAAATGAAGCCTATTAGATTCGGTTCGCCAACGACGGGTACTTTGATCAGTAACGCTGCTGATATCAGAAATCCCGAACATTGGGTAGCAGGCATGTTGAAACCTGTATTGTTCGTCGACGCTTTCCGAGAGATGGCTTTCGACTCGTCAACGGGCAAGACCACGATAGATATTGTTATCGAGATCGGCCCCCACGCTGCCCTCTCAGCACCAATTGGAGACATTCTGACCATCCCGGAGCTGAAAGAAAGCGGCATATCGTACATGCCTAGCTTGGTACGGAACTCAAGTGCCACGAGTACTATGCAATCGCTGGCCGGTCAGTTAAAATGCAAGGGCGTCCGGGTGAATCTTGGCTTAGTCAATTTCCCTACTGGGACGGTAGGCGCTCGGGTCTTACACGATCTCCCTCCTTACCCATGGAACCATGAGATGCGACACTGGCACGAGCCTCGGATCAACAGGTGTCGCCGGGAGAGGGAACACGCACGCCATGACCTGTTGGGGTCTTTGATCGATGGAGTACAAACAAACGCTCCGACGTGGAGAAACTTCATTCGAGCCTCAGAGGTCCCTTGGGTCAGAGATCACACTATCCAGTCTAAGATGATCTATCCTGGAGCAGGATATATCTGTATGGCTATCGAGGCTGCTCGCCAGCTAGGTGAAGGAGTCAACAAGGTTATTTCTGGATATCAGTTTCGTGATATTGATATTCGGCAAGCGCTAGTAATCCCCGAAGGGCCTAATGGCATCGAAGTTCAAATTTCGCTCCGACCAGTCAGCGGAAAAGCGATCGGCTTGAGAGGCTGGAAGGAATTCCAAATATCATCCGTTACACTCGAAAATGCGTGGATTGAACATTGCAGTGGCTTCGTCCAGGTTGTATTCCAGAATACGATTGAAGAGCAAAATCAATTGAGTACGATACCGAAGCCTGAGCCCCTCGACATCTTGGCGAAAACGTTGGACCCCATGGACCTTTTCGCAGCATTGAAGTCTACGGGTATTGGCCACGGCCCCATCTTCCAGAACATTCAAAGCATACAGAGCAACGAAAGGCAATCACAGACAACACTAGCTGTCGCTGATGTAGCCTCGAAGATGCCCTCCAATCATCAATCAGATCATGTTCTGCATCCTACGACACTTGACTCGATAATCGTTTCAACATATAGTGCTCTACCCGAAGGGGTGTTGAGCCAAGAGAGTGCAAAAGTACCGAAAGCGATCAAGACTCTTTGGGTGTCACAGAGTATCAATTCCAATGCTGATCATCAATTCAGGGCTCACTCAGCAATCAGACGTATGAACTCCGAGAGTTTCTATTCCGACATTGTTGTGACAGATGCTGTCGAGGGTGCCAGTGCCTCCGAACATCCCGTACTGGTACTCAATGGGCTACATTGCCACTCCCTCGGTGCAGCTCTCCCTCGACAGCACAACAATCATAAAGATGACATATGCAGTGTATTGAGATGGGGGCTTGACGTCAACATCACCGACCCGCACATCATCAAAAAGATGCTGATGTCCTCGATCGAGGGAAGAGATGCAGATATTTTGATGAAGCTGAGGCGTGCTTGCTTCCATTTCATTTGTGGTACTTTGACATCACTCACTCTGTCAGATGTGCAGCAGCTTGAGCGCATCCACAAGAAGTTCTTCGTGTGGATGAAACGGCAAGTCGAGCGGGCTGCGCTAGGTGATCTCGGGCCAGGAAGCGCAGGATGGGCCAACGATAGCCCCGAAGACAGGCAACGGCTTTACGAAGATGTTGCAGCTTCTGGTGTGGATGGCGAGCTAGCCTGCCGAGTTGGACTCGACCTTATAGCCATTCTCAAGCGCGATATCTCCCCATCACAC
This sequence comes from Nemania sp. FL0916, assembly GCA_022578715.1. NCBI lineage: Eukaryota > Fungi > Ascomycota > Sordariomycetes > Xylariales > Xylariaceae > Nemania > Nemania sp. FL0916. The sequence continues at coordinate 8,141 of MU390258.1, read as the reverse complement.
TTGGTGAGGAATGACGACCTAATACAGAACTACCGCCGGAACAACCTGAGGATACGTCGGACACGCAGCCAAGTAAGCGAGCTCGTCAAGCACTATATGCACAAGTTCCCGCGTGCCAACATCCTTGAGATTGGTGCAGGCGATGGCGACATGGCGCAGTGTGTTCTCGACGCACTCGGGAACAGCCAGACATCCAATGTCGAGTCACTCGCGTGCAAATATCACTTCACAGATACTTCTTCAGCTAAGTTTGCGACCGCGCAGGTGAAGCTACAAACCTGGAAAAACATCATTACTTGGGACAAACTCGACATCGAGCAGGACCCTGTAAAGCAAGGCTTCGAAGTCTGGGCTTATGACCTAATCATTGCCTCTGAAGTCATCAACACTTCTCAAAACCAGGAGACTTCTTTGAGGAATATTCGTTCGCTACTTAAACCTGGCGGTAAAGTTCTTTTCTCTCAGAACACCAGTAAAGAGTTACATGTTGAGCTCGTGTTTGGACTCCTACCTGGTTCGTGTCTTGTAACCAAATATCTTCTTATCGTGTACTAACCACTTCACAGATGAGAGAGAACACCGAAGATCAAGTCACAATATGACAACTCCGTATTGGGATAAGCTGCTCCTGGACACTGGTTTCACAGGAGTCGACATTGAGTTGCATGGCGACTCGAGTGGGAACGCCCACTCCTCCAGCGTGATATTATCCACGGCACAGTCTGAGCCCAAGAGTTCCATCGATAGTCCCGTGGTACTCGTGTCAAGTATCGACCGCCCCGATCAGGCATGGCTTAAGTCACTACAAGTAGCCATGGCTGCCGAGCATGGCGAGACCGTTCCTCCGATTGAACATCTCCTCTCTGTGGACGCCAAAGGAAAGTTGTGTATCTTTCTGGATGAGATATATCGCCCAGTTCTAGCAAAGCCCACACCATCAGAGTTCGCAGCAATCAAGTCAATGGTTCTTCACAGCAAAGGGCTTCTTTGGGTAACCCGAGGCGGTGCGATGGATTGTGCGGATCCCATGCTTTCTCTTAGCTTGGGCTTCCTCCGTTCGCTTCGCCACGAGTATTGCGATAAAAGCTTCATCTCTTTAGACCTAGATCCGAGGAGATCAGACCCAGGCCAACAGGATGTATCTGCGATTGCTCGAATCTATCGCGCAAACTTTGGCCCGGTTCCAACCAATAAATGTGGCCCTGTTGATCTCGAGTTCGCCGAGCGCGACGGCGCATTCTTCATCTCCAGGCTTTTTAGAGATTCGAAAAGGAACATGTCCATCTCAGCAAATAGTGATCAAGAGATCAGGCCACAGTTAGAGCATTTCAGTCAACCAGATCGTCCCTTAAGACTGGAAATCGGCAGTTGTGGGCTATTGGAGACACTGAGATTCAACGATCATCTAGAAGGAATTGGGGACATTGACATTGACTTCATTGAGATCGAGCCCAAGGCATTTGGCTTGAACTTCCGAGACATTATGGTAGCGATGGGTCAGCTCAACGAGACGAGAATGGGCTTCGAATGCGCTGGAGTGATAACCCGTGTCGGAGACAGAGCGGCCTCGAATGATTATAAGGTCGGGGACCATGTCTTCTGCTTGATGAACGGACAATTTGCCAGTCGCGTCCGGACACCATGGATGACGGCCTATCGGATACCCGCAGACATGGCTTTCGAGACCGCGGCATCCATCCCAATGGTCTTCGCTACTGCATACATCTCCCTGTACGACACGGCCAAGCTGTCAAAGCAGCAGACGGTACTTATCCATGCTGGAACCGGCGGTGTAGGTCAGGCAGCCATTATCCTCGCGCAGCTGGTGGGCGCTGAAGTATTTGCCACAGCTGGGACCAAAAAGAAACGTGACTTCATCAGCGCAAAATATGGCATACCGCAAGATCACATCTTCTCCAGCCGAGACACTTCCTTTGCACACGGTCTCATGTCAATGACCGAGGGTCGAGGTGCCGACGTTGTTCTGAATTGTCTCTCTGGCCAGCTGCTCCAGGAAAGCTTCAACTGCCTAGCTCCCTTCGGGCATTTCGTGGAGATCGGCAAATTCGACCTCGAGCAAAATAGCTATCTTGAGATGATACCTTTTGCGCGGGTCGTCTCCTTCTCTTCGATCGACCTATCAGCACTCATACGGCACAAGCCCCACGAGATCCATCGAGCGCTGAAGAACGTCTCGAAGCTCATGGAACAAGCGGACATCCGCCCCGTGGCGCCGATAAAGACATTCTCTTTAGCTGACGTATCTAAGGCATTCCGCTACATGCAAGCTGGGAAGCATATAGGGAAGATCGTGTTGTCGACCAGTGCTAAAGAGACCGTGCCGGCTATGCCTAGGATACCCTCGGCCAATTTCCGAGCCGACGCATCATATCTAATCGTCGGCGGCGTGGGAGGTATCGGACAGTCTATCGCCAAATGGATGCTGAGCCACGGCGCAAAGAACTTAATCTTGTTGTCTCGCAGTGCTAACACCAAAGGTCGCACAGGCGCGATTGTCGCCGAACTACAGAAGTATCCAGGTGCCAGAATTAGGGCCGTTGGATGTGACATCACGAATGAGTCAGATTTAGCGTCAGCAGTACGGATTTGCGCAGCAGAACTACCCCCTATTCGGGGAGTGATTCAAGCTGCCATGGTGCTCAAAGACACTGTTCTTGAGCAGATGACAGTCGAGGATTACAGTCTTGCCGTCGGTCCAAAGGTAGCAGGCACATGGAACCTACACAGACAGTTCGGAAGCGACCTAGAATTTTTCATCATGCTTTCGTCTTTGACCGGCGTCCTTGGAAACTCTAGTCAATCGAACTACACTGCGGGAGGAGCATTCCAGGACGCGCTCGCAAGATACAGAGTGGCACACGGACTCCCTGCTGTTGCCATCGATCTGGGACTTGTCTCATCGGTCGGATACGTGACAAAGCATAAGTCGATACACGCACGTCTTGCTCGGATAGGATACCTGCCGTTGAGTGAGAGGCAACTCCTGAGAGCGATAGAAACCGCGATCCTTGACCCGGCTCCTCAAGTCCTGGTTGGACTCGATGTCGGACCTGGTCCTCATTGGGACGAGCACAACACCTCGTCTCTCGCACACGAACCACGCTTTTCAGCTTTGCGTCCCCGGCAAAGTGCGATCAGCACATCCATAGGGTCGACAAAATCTGATAGTCTCGCCGGCAAACTAGCCGCCGCCTCATCGTTAGATGAGGCCAGTGACTTGGTATTGGAGGAGCTGATCACGAACTTAGCCAATATTTTCATGATAACTGCTGATGATATCATGCCGTCTAAACCACCAGCAGCATACGGAGTAGACTCGCTTGTCGCCGTCGAGCTGCGAAACATGCTGGTGTTGCGAGCCGGTTCGGAAGTCTCCATATTCGACATTATGCAAAGTCCATCGCTTGCGGCATTGTCGAATACTGTCGCATTAACAAGTGCTCATGTGTTGTTACAAGCCGCTAAGGGGTAGCTCGTTGTCACTGTTGTAATGTAGCGAGGGTGGTAAAGTTGCCATGTGTTACGGATTAATCACTTGTGTTACGAACCAACGGTCAGAAGGGCCCGACGAGGAGACCTAGCGTGGAATACTTCGTACAGGCGGGGATCCCCGGATCACAGGGAGAGGACATCGGTTATAAGGATATGCGGTAACCAGGACTCGCGGTCACGTGATCACGCACCAGGGATAGAAGGATAGGGGAACTATCCCAATATTAAAGCAGATCGCATGCTATACCACATAAATATAACACATAGTGAGATCAAATATGTATCAAAGCAATGGATCGATAATATATTCATGAAAGTGAGGTACAAATCCGGCCTGCTATCTATACATGTGGTCTCCTTCGGAGACTGGGAGCAACTCGTAGCTTTATAGACCAAACGCAAAGGCTAGAAGCAATCAAACCCCCCTGCTAACCTACTCGCTCTGTCACAATATCCAGGTATCAAGTGAAGGAGAGGATGTCTATATAAACCACAGGGGTTTCCTATGTAGCTTAGGTACACATATAGATTTTCTTTTTCCTGCACTACCTTCATCCGACATTCGAGTTGTAACGCAAACTCTCCTTCCGAAATCTAATGAATATGAGAACAAGAAGTAAATAGCCTGTTAAGCCTCGAGCTTATAAGATTTTACTGGAACTTGAACACCGCTACATGATGACCTAGCCGTCTCATCTCTTTTCTTTCTTATAGCAAACGTTTCTTCATGCCCAGAAGTTTACTTTCTCCCCGAGATCTTTCAATCACCCGGCCGCCCATGTATATGAACCGTTCGGTATCTCGTCGGCCCTATTCTCTTACAAATAACCTGGGACAAGCGCGGCGTTGTCTCCTATTAGCGCCAGCAATAATTACTTTCATGCAGGTGAAGTAGTGTTACCAGTAACGTTGTTCAGGATATCTACGACGGCATTGGTATGACAAATAACACTGCGATAACAACGGACGGGTAGGTACTTAAGGAGGATGTATATGATATATCTGTGGCAAAGTAAAGTTTAGACTTCGCGTAGGTGCAAGTCCGTGAGGGGAGCTTGTAGCAATTACTGAATAAGATTGGAGTACAGCAGTTTTAATTACAGAGGATTGATATTCGGATAGATAAGCAAGTACTACCGTGCACAGAACATCCTGAGTAATAGGCAGCTTCAGCTTATATTCGCTAAGATCATCAATAAGAAAACATATTTCATATAAAACGTCATGTCACGGTCCACGCTGTAGATACCACTCTATTGTGTTAAATAGATTAGAAATGAGGCAGAATAAGCAAAGTAGCACGACGGCGGCTGCGCTTTTTACACCCCTACTCTTTATACTAAGGAGTGATACTTGTACACATTGAAACAGCATGCGTGACTTGATGTCATGGGGTTTTGTCACAGAGTGAATAGAAGTCTGTCAACAGCCTGGTTGCTGCGAGGGAGTGGGAGGGATTGTAGTTTAGGGCTCAATAGATAGATCAATTGATTCCTGAACCTCCCAAAACAACTATTCGGGAGTCCAACCGACCTATATATAAGCAAGAGGGTGGCTATAGCCACCCTGGTGTAAATCCACCTGACACTTGACCTTATCGGGTTTCTAGATGATTTTAGTTCCTTTACAGCCTTATGTAATCTGATACTATTCCTAGAAGTTGTCGGAGACCTACAATTTATAGTAGGGAGGTTATTTGTTTTTTTCTCTCTATTAAGCTATGTTAAGCTGTGTCCTTTATCACAAAAAATTGCTAGCTTGCTAAGAATTTAAGTGGCAACTATCTTACAATTGCATCCATCTGAAAAGAACGAGCGACACAACTATTTCTATAAGCGGACTGACGATAGTGAAGACAACTATTACCGGAACCGTAGCATTCTGTAAGTCATCAGGATGGCTGCGCAGCCAATGCGGAATGAACCACAACGTGGCACCCAGCGTTGCCAGGACAATAATGAAAGATGGTGCTAGGATAGCCTATATAGAGTAAGCATCCTGTCACGGAGTAGCGTGTGGCACCCATTTAGTTAGTGTTAGTAATAGCCCAGGCAATAGCTTCGCTGATCCCGATGATTTTTCGGACTTATTAGCTACATACCAGATCCTTCGGGTTTATATAGACCGGTCTAGTAACCAACAGGTTGTCAGCTATCTAGCTAGATTAATATATCCTTTTCTAGAGCAATAAGCTAGTCCGTTATAATTATAAGCCCGGTTTATACTTTTAAGTCTATATAAGTTAAGTTATCTGCTTTTTAAATCTATTTTTTAAAGCTTGTTAAATTATTAATTACTTGTTTATATAATCAACTTATTTACTTAGTTAATTTTTTTAATTTTATTTATTTTTTTATTTTTTTATTTAAATTATTATTTAAATTATAACTTTTTACGTTATTAATTTTATTAAATTATAATTTTATAATAATATTATAATTTAATATAAATAATTTATATAATTTTATAATATTATTAATTTTAATAATATAAACAAATTAATCGAAATTAATAAACTTTTTATTTTATTAATTTATAATTAAAATATTTTATTATTTTATTTAATAATTAAACTTATTAAAAAAATCGAATATTAATAAAAAAATTATAAAATTTATATAATTAAATAAATTATATATTTTAAAAACGAATTATTTATCGCGTAAAATATATTTATAAATATAAAACTCGAGTTTTTATTTAAAATTATAATTAAAGTTTATTTAAACGTTTTTACGGAATAAAAAAACCGGAAAACTCGGTATATAAACTTTTTTAATTATATATTATAACTTTTATAAATAATATTTTTTTTTCTGTTTTTATAAAATTATAATTTATAAAATTGTCCCGGATTATATCGATTTATTATATTATTAATAAGTTATAAAATTATATAATTTTTTTAAAATAATTATAATTAATACTATTTATATAAAATATTATAATATTTTAAAACGGGTTGTTTTTTAAAATAAAAACTCGATTATTTAATAAATTAAATAAAAAAACATATATATATATAATTAATTATTTAAAATTCCGGAAATTTAATATTTTATAATTATTTAAAACTATATTATAATAATAAAAAACTTTTCGCCCGATTAAAATAACGCCCGGTTAAATAAATTAAATAAAGTTAAAACTTTAAATTTAAAATTAAAAATAATATTACGTATATTTAAAAATTATATAAAATAATTCGAAATATATTTCCGCTTTTATATTAATTAAATTAATATAATTAATATAATTAATATTTTAAAAAATACGAATTTAAATATAAATTTTAATAAAAAGTAAGCTTATTTATATAAATAATAATATTAATAAACTCCGGAAATTTATAATTTATTATTATATGTTTTATTTAATAAACACGCGGGTAATTGTTATAAAATAAAAAAAGCGGCTTAATTATTTAAACTACGTATAAGTAGTAATAAAAGTAGAACCCCTGGGTTCGTTTAAACATATAACGTTTAAAGACGTAAAAGGGTTACTTTTAGCTCGAAGTACTCGAGTGTCGATCTTATCGAGTTAAAAACTCGATATACTCGAATATTAAATTAAACGAATTTACGAATTCAAAAAAAAACGTAATATTTCTTTTGTTTATATATTCTCGATTTTATTTTTATATTTAGTTATTTATTTTTATTTTTTAACTTTTAATTTAAAACTATAATTTAAATTTAAATTTAAATATATTTATTAAATTATTTTTAAATATATTTTATTAAATAATAATAAAAATATTATTAAATTTTTTTTATAAATATTATTAATAATTTTATTATTATTTATAAATTAAAATCCCGATATTATTTCTTATATCCGATGTATTAAAATATAAAAAGTTTATAATATTTTAAAAACTTTTTAATTAATAAAACTTAATATAATAAACGGATACGAGTATAAAAAACCTTAATAATAACAAAATTATTAATAAACTTTTAAAAAAGTATATTTCGAGAATTTTTATTATTAATAAAATTAAAAAACTAATATTTTAAAAAACAAAACATTAATAAAATAAAATTATAAGATTAAAAATTTATAAATAAAAAGTAAAAAAATAAAAAGTTTAATTAAATATATGTTATAAACTAATAATTCTATAGGTCGAAACAAAGGCCTGGTGTATAAAGTAAAAAAAAACTTTAAGTAAACGTTTTTTTTTTCTACTTCTTTTAACCTTAGTTACGTAATTAATCGGTATAATCGATAACGATTACCGCGATCGTTATAATCGATATCGACTACAATAATTAAACAGGACTTATAAAGTTAGAACCGGAAAAAAAAATAAATATAAAAAAAAGAACTTTTTTTTATACTTAGTTATTCGTTTTTTTATTTTTTAGTTTTTAATTTAAAACTATAGTTTAAACTTAGATACGAATATAATTATTAAATTATTTTTAAATATATTTTATTAAACAAATAATAAAAATATTATTAAACTTTTTTTACGAACATTATTAACAACTTTATTATTATTTATAAATTAAAACTCCGATATTGTTTTTTATATCCGATGTATTAAAATATAAAAAGTCCGTAATATTTTAAAAACTTTTTAATTAATAAAACTTAATATAATAAACGGATACGAGTAT